>JAEAOA010000845.1:2737500-2870000 GCA_016746295.1 Potamilus streckersoni | reverse complement strand
CTAAAACTGCATCAAGTATAATTCCAAAGTGATAATTCCGTTGCTGTATGCTCCACATGATAATCGTCCTCGAAATATATATGTAACATTGCCTGGGACAAACACGACTGGGTCACCACTAAAGAACATTCTCGTGTTAAACAACATTGCAATAAAAACACCATGGCGATCGGAGATAATCGTCAAATGTTCAACGCCTACTCACGTTTTTGTGACTTAACGGTCAGTACCATACTCGCATTACCGTGTAAGCAAAACACTATAAGGTGTTACAATTTTTTTATTTTTTGTGTTGCTTCGGTGAATTTCATTACGATTTTACGTGTAACTTCATTGTTTAGTTCAGTGACTTTCAGGAAAGTACTGCTGTCCATTCGTGAGACTCATCTTTGAATGAATATAACCTCTCCTTTGCGAATTTATAAAATAATAGCCGTTTTGCAAGTGTATGATTAAATCGTCTAACGATGGTTAGGAATTCTGATATATGATCGGCGAATCTTTACACGCTGTTGTTTTGTCAGCATCGAAATTGATCTGAGAACGTTTCTGTCAAGATCAACCAGTAAATCCCATTCCCATAGTAGTGATTTTCGAGAGTAGACAAGTTCAAGAATCGTCTAACGTGTCGTTCAGCAAACTTCCGTATACAGTTCGTCTGTCTGTGTTCCCACATAGGACGTGAGGCAGAAAAATAGAAGGATGTAACAGATTTTCCAACTCTTTCACAATATATATTGGCATTAAATACAAATAACGTTTAATGAAGTGTCCCGCTAAAGCGAGTAACTTAATCAAAGCAGTTACAATTTCCGATAATGATTTTGCAAACTGGCGCAGACATCTATTGTATGGACGACACATTAAAACAGAGATGATTGGCATAAATATATGTGTATCAGATGTTTCATGAAATAGCAGTGCAAATCCTCATGATCATGAGTGGAATAAATATTTGACTACCGTCGAGGATTTTAGCAAAGAATAAGATTAAACACGTAAGCCCTGCCGTCAAGGAAATTTGAAGAGAAAACCGAACCAATAATTGGTTAAAGAAACTGATTGTGGTGGACTGGTTTGAAGCGCTCGTTTGTTAACTAATTGCCAGTACAACTTTCGTGGAGGTGATCAATGAAACCATGATATTATAAGAGCGACTGTTGCGCAGCGATGTCATGGGGCAGATTGGTACTGCATGCTGATGTTCAAATGAATATATATATATATATATATATATATATATATATATATATATATATATATATATATATATATATATATATATATATATATATATATATATATATATATATATATATATATATATATATATATATCAATTTTGTTGAGATTAACAATGGACTCAAATGTTCAGAAATGAATAAACAATGCAAAACTCTTTTCTTCGAATACAATAACGAGTACCACCACGATGGTATGCGTGAGCACATCAAAGTCTGAATTTGAAATATTTATATCGCAACCACACCCAAGCCTGACAGTGAGCTCAATACAACGGCCAAATAATTTTTCGATCCCGCTCTAAGGTCTTGCTGAAAATAAGTAGATAGTGTTCACGTGGTAAATGAAAACCGACGAACAAAAAATAACTGATTGCATTGAGGACAATATCCTTACAGGCGTTTTTAAAGTAAAGCCGTTAATAAAGATTATTAAGATTACGGTCAAACACGGTCATTGAAATATCTATTGGGTGCATGCTGTTGATATTGGGGCATGCTGTTGATATTGGGGCATGCTGTTGATATTGGGGCATGCTGTTGATATTGGGGCATGCTATTGATATTGGGGCATACTGTTGATATTGGGGCATGCTGTTGATATTGGGGCATGCTATTGATATTGGGGCATGCTCTTGATATTGGGGCATGCTGTTGATATTGGGGCATGCTCTTGATATTGGGTCATGCTCTTGATATTGGGGCATGCTGACCAAAACAGCATGGGTTAGATATAAATTCACCATCACTCATTAATTAGAGACTTGTTTCAAACTTCCTGACTGGCGCAGTCTCAAATTAGCATTTATTTAATCACCATTCGTTACTATAGACTATAAGCTAGAAGGGTGAAAGTTTACAATTTCCAGTACTACTCCACAATAATTCTTTAAACCCTATAAATCTTAAGGTACCACATGGTGTTCATCTCACCCAGGGTACTATCAATGTAACTGTGAAGATCGCGGTCAATTGAAGGAAGTCATCATCCCCACATTGATGTCAAGGCGCGCACTGATACATTTCATACAGTTTTGCCCCTGGTGTTTTTCAGTGTAACCTGATTTATGTCATGCCAACGAATGAGTGTATTCACGGTGTAAAAACGTTAGGATTGAGGTTATTGTTTTACGGGTTTCCGCTTGATTTGTGTACCCTTTGCACAATTACTGGGACTACATAGAAATAAAATAACGATCGTACGTCCTTACGATGCAATGCCTGTTCGTACGTCCTTACGATGTAATCCCTGTATACCTTACATGGCAAATGGCCCTAGCTCCTGCTTCGTGGGTCTTTTCTAAAGATTGGCCCCAAAGGGGATCTCGATTGCTAAATAAACTGACATGAAAGCCATCGACAAAGTACAGTTTATTGAGCTTGCAACGTTGGCCGATCTCACCGGAGTAGCGCGCACGAGTATAATATAAAAAATTGAAACGTGTGATCCAGCATTTGACATGGACAAGTCGTACATTTTCTATCGTTTTGTAGAGCGGCAGTGGCATCTCATGGAGTGTTACACTGAGATAAATTGCAGGTCTACAACACACCAATCACTACTTATTACTTTTCGCCTGAACATCTGAATTTCTTAGTCAGTCCGTCGTGGATTTACATTTTCGAATCTGCAGGGTACACTTTGGATCGGTGATGTCGCCTACAAATCTATTGTCGTGAAAAAGCACTAATGCTCGCGAGGGTTGGTGGGCAAATGATCAAATAGACGCGTGAAGACAAAAAAGAACTATCTTAAACGAACGTCGTAGTAAAGTTATCGCAGAGATAACTTGGAAATGTGACATCATCCGCAAAATAAAACATCTTTGAGCTTGTCGGGAGCCTAACGTGATAGCGGAACACATAAACTGCCGTTCAAGGACATGAAAGCTAATCAGGTCAATGCGGCACGACTAGATGGCAGTTGAGTCAAAATTGCGCTTTTGTTAATTATTTGCATATATTACCCGCCTCTGCCAAAGCATCCGAGTTGGATGAACACAAAACCACTGAGATAATTCCACTTACAAAGGTATCTGGAGTTCGTCTCGTACCACGATTCTACTCGTAGTGCGCGAGGAGGTCATATTAGTACACTGATGATGTCCGCTTCGATGATCAAATATTTCTCAAGATGGCAGAACACCAACTGATACATCAATTACAAACGATGAATTCACACACTCGCGAGAACTGAATCATTATTATAGATTCACTTGGAAGTCCAAGCATGCACAGTGTTGTTTACGCCTCATGGCAATGGTTAATTCATTTCGTACTGAATAGCATATTGGCGTGAAGTTTTCGACGATATTAGTAGTGTATCAGTGTGGTCCTCAACGCTGTCGACAAAACAGTACGATTCATCAATATACGGGTTAGAAGAAATTGCGGTACTTGAAGCGATTAACCGATATTACAATTCTGTTGCAGCCACACACGTGTTGTCTACGATCAAGTAGTTGTCTTTGAAATTAACACCGACAGCCGAAAATCATCAATATAAATGGATCAATATTGTCACACGTCTACTTTGATCTATGTCGGGAATAGCGTTGACAAAAAATATTTGCCAACTCAGGTACCTCAGGGACTATGTTATGTCCGGCAAAAGAAAACTATCAATGAGGAAATACAACTCAGTGGTGCCAAAACTGGCAACACAATAACAGTTGAACTCAAAATAAAAATCCAAAGAATTATACTCGTACGGAAACTCAGTAGTGACTATGACGTTGATGAAAATTTACGTTGACGACAAGAAATCACAAATTACCCCGCTCAGAAACTCATATGAGGATTACTTGAAACATTTTACGAGTTTTCATATTAAATTTTATAAAGTTGTTATAGTTGCCGATGGGCTTTTATTGAAAAATATGGCTGTGGAAAATTACGAATTCTAATAAAAAGCGAATTATATATATCAAATACAAACTTGACATGCCGCGCATTAATATGGTCTTGTTCTATTTGCAAAGAAATTAAATTTACCAGAATTTATAACTGTGAATAGGGCTATGGCTGACGAAATGACCGAACAACAGAGGAAATGCATGATAACTGAGGAAATGGTCCTTCAAGATTGGAAATACATCATAAGATAATAAATGACCTCGGACAGCAGAAGTTCATGCTACCTGCAAAAATGACCATCCAACATAGACACTGAACGGTAACACCAATCTCAGAGGAAGTCGATGATAAGTAAAGAAATATCCCTCTGACATAATCAATGCATTATCACGGAGGAAAAGACCCTACATCAGAGAGCATGCATAATAAAGGAATGTGAATGAAGGTTGATATGAAATCCATTGGCTGGATAGTATGTGCTACTCAGGTGGGACTGCTAAGTTAGACAAACTTTCCAGCCAATGTAGTACTGCTACAAATCAAGGCAAGACACATGAACTTAGAAATACTTTAAATCAAAAGATAAGTAGCAATACGAATATATGAATCAAAACATTCAACTTGAAGCTTAATAAAATGAAAATATCAACAGTGCAAATTTTATTGAAAATAAGGTTTGCTTCTTATTGTAACATTGACACATTTATATTTTGAAAGAGAACACGGACACAAAATTTAAAATCAATCATTTTTTTATTCATATTTTGTTTCATTTAATTTTCTGTTTGATACATGAATACTAGCTACATTACTGAATAAAACTTGAATTGTAAAGATATTTATCTTGGTAAAGATCCCATGTCTACCGTAATAACGTTGAATCAAAACTTACTGTTTAATGTTATTTGTTATTGGCAATGGTTATGTGTATGCAATACTAAATAAAGAAACTAAACTACTTTTAAAATTCCATATACATCGTAAAAAGCAGTTTCAAAAAATTAAATAATTATCAAACACTTATGTTTGATATATTACAATGAAAATTATCGACATTATTATTATAAGTATCTTTATGCAAGGAATAATCAAAATTATTCCTACTATGGTCACGCCTCTGTCGACTACAGGATAATTCACTCAATTTTGTCTGCTGTTGACAGCACGTCCTGGAAATTTTCATATGCTCGGTCCGTACACCTCATACAACCATCCCCGCCAAGATAGATCATCGTTTTATCTTATTTATTATTTAACACTTTGAATCATTTACTGTCCTGAAAGTAATATATTTTAAGTACAAAAACAGAACGTTACAGATAATATTCATGTGATTGAAGATAACTGCTTAATTTCTAGATACATATATAAAATATATATTTAAACATCTTACAGTTATATATTGCATGATGTAAGCAATACACACACAGATCTTTCTCTCTCTCTCTCTCTCTCTCTCTCTCTCTCTTTCTCTCTCTCTCTCTCTCTCTCTCTCTCTATATATATATATATATATATATATATATATATATATATATATATATATATATATATATATATATATATATATATATATATATATATATATATATGTGTGTGTGTATTATATATATGCATATATCTATCTATCTATCTATCTATCTATCTATCTATCTATCTATCTATCTATCTATCTATCTATCTATCTATCTATCTATCTATCTATCTATCTATCTATCTATCTATCTATCTATCTATCTATCTATCTATCTATCTATCCTGAAAACGTAATTACATATTTAAAATATATCATTGTGATACATCAAGACTGTTGCCACAATAAATCATCCAATACTACTGTCACATCAGCACATTTAATACTAGAATTAATTCAGAACGCTTGAGATTATTTGGTATTTATGTCACAGTACTGAGAGATCCTGTTAAACTTTTACTCAGTATTAAACAGAAATAAATTATTCGTTGAATTTACTAAACTTGTTTGTTGTGCATTTGCTTTAAATCAATTTATAATGATAGAGGAGTACTATTGCATACAGCTGATCCTTTGAATCTCATTAAATATACAGTAGCATGGCATATGAAGTTGCATGGCTGGAAAGTTCAACACCTGAACGAAATAAAATAGTTGAAAATGTGCAAAGATAAAGATAATATCAATACTGGCTTAACAACAGAGATTACGTACACCTTTTTCTTCTTTAATGTTTTCCGTTCCTAATGGCTGATATAGATGCAAATATTGGTAATATCTGGAAAACATGAGAAATAATAAATTTTCCTGTATGTGAAGGAAAATATAGGAAATCATAGGACATGTGACGTTATAACCATGTAAACTGTCGTTTATCCAGCAATTTTGTTCGTGCATATCGTAAATACGCGCATTTATGTCATTGTGTAACTAGTTTAAGTAATACTGGTGTAGTAATACAAGGATGACTTTACAAATCAAGTTTGATCACACAGCATGCATATTGTGGCATAGTGTTAAGAATTATAACTTTGCAAAGTTAATTTAATCACACTGTATGCATGTTGTGGTAGTGGCATACTGTTACGAAGGATGCCTATAAAATAACATGCAATGACAAAAGTGGCTATAATCTAGTATAGTTCTTTAAAGGACTAATTTAAATATTAGGTTTAATCACAGAGTGGGGAATGATGTGGCAATGTGCTTTGAAAGATGCCTTGCAAATCAAGTTTAATCACAGAGTGTTCGTGTTGTGGAATAGTGTAAAGAGGTAAGAAAAAAAAGTTTTAATCACATCAGGTTTAATAACAGAGTGGGCATGGTGCAATAAAGTGGTACTGGAGATGCCTTTCCAACCCGCGCTTAAATACACAATTGACACGGTGTATAGTGTTAGGAACAGGGTATATAGTGTTAGGACACGGTGAATAGTGTTAGGACACGTGTATAGTGTTAGGACACGTGTATAGTGTTAGGACACGGTGTATAGTGTTAGGACACGGTTTATAGTGTTAGGATACGTGAATAGTGTTAGGACACGGTGTATAGTGTTAGGATTGAATGGCTTTACTGATCGAGATGAATCACTCATTTTGAAAACCTAACCTCTGAAAAAAGAATTCTATAGAGACAATGGACGTGTTTCACATTTATAATGTTAATTCTTTTTAATATAAATGACTGTCATGTAACTGAAGAAATTTAACTCCAACAGAGGAAATGCGTGATAACTGAGGAAATGACTCTCCACCCGAGGAAACACCTGATACCTGAGAAAATGACACAGCAAGAGACGAAATGCATAACCGAGAATGTGTCCCTCCAACAGGCAAATTGCATGATAAAGGAAAAGTGAATGAAGGTCGCCATGAACTACTTTGGCGGGATAGTCTGTGCTTCTCAGATAGGTCTCAGAAATCATGTCCTGTACGTGTACAGAAACATAGTAAAGCGAATCAAAAACGATATAATCGATCAATCCCAACAGATGTGGAGGTTGTTTTATTATCAATTTTACTAGACATACTTCCATATTAAATTGACAATGTAGCGTGTGAAACCTAACCAAATAGAGATAGCAATTATAGTTTAACAAAACTTTATAAGGCCTAAATATAGCAAAGAGAAACGAAGTCCAAAATGATGTTATGATGATGAAAAGTGGAAAATTAAAAATTACTATAAAGAAAATTATTTTTTTTACTTAAATGAATAGTGCTTTAATTTCCTGTATATTATTGTATCTAACATTTTATGCATACAGGATTGTAAATGGGCCTGGAATAGAATCTGAGGCTTACAAATATGTATATTCATTACACGGTTGATTAATATGTCCGAAAGAGGTGAAAAACACTTTATATAAAAAATGTGAAGCATGGATAGAAATATTATACAAATATATCAAGTGAAATATATAAGCTAAAGCTCAATACATTGATGACCACAACTGTACAGAAAATACCGTTTCTTCGTTTATGTAACATTGAAAGTTGTGCATTTAGAAAGAGAACACGGAAACGACATTTAACATCAATCTTTTGTTTACTCATGTTTTGTTTAATTCAATCTTGTGCTTGATATATTGATAATAGCGTCATCTCTGAATATTAAAACTTAATTTTTAAAGACATCTATCTTGGTAAAGATTTTCTGTCTACCGGAAAACCGCTGAATACAAAAATTACTTTTAATGTCATTTTTCTTGGCAATTATCACGTGTTTACTGTAATAATGCTGAAATAAAACAAACTTTTAAAAGTTGCATTTCTTAATCATTTTGTACTCACTGTAATAAGCAGTTGTGAAAATTATATACAAATTTATTCAACGCATATCATTTCTACATAGAGAAAATTATCGACCCCACTATTATAAAAATAACAGATGGAACCTTCAAAATGTTTTTAAGCTTTCATGATAGTTGTTGACACTTCGAGAGACACTATAATCTTCCACTTACATGATCTACTTGATTATACTACGCAAACTATTTATTAGAATGTAGATTTTTTTAGATAGAAAAACACAAACGTTATAGTTAACACTAATAAGGGTTGATCTATAAGTTGATAACATATTGTTACGACATTGTAGTTTAAGTGTGTGTGTTAAGGCATGAATTTTGTATATATCTTTTTATTTCATTAAATATAACTATTAAGAATATATTAACATCAGTATAATATCGTGTTTTCTTGAGTAGTAAATGTGACTCATGTAAGCACGTGCTGTGTATAATGGCAAATTCATTACAAGTAAACATTTAAGATTCGCTATGAAAATGATTGGCTGATACTTGGTCAGGCTTTCCTAATGTCTAGATGTATTGTGAAATTGCATGCGTCCTCCGTGCGCGTGTTATTCAAATGTCGTATTAGCTTCGTTTGTATGCTAAGGTTTTAGTAAGAGTCATTCACAATCGTAGAGTCATAGAGTCAGAGTCGTAGTTTATTGTAACATCTATAGAGTTACAAAATTTGTATTACCTTAAAAGGAAGTTATCTGTTCGTATGTCTACGTAGAACATGCATTTTTGTTAGTGGAGCTGAATAATTGTTTTCCTGGAGAACAACATTACTGGTGTGGACAAAAACATTTTCCGAAAATATTCTAAATTGGAACTGAACAATAAAAAGTGTGCTTTGCTGTGTAAATTCTGAATTTTTCTGCTAGCTTTGGTCTCACGTCATTATTCGCAAATTTGGACCGGATCTGAACTTCAGATTGTGATTAGAATTTTTTTTTTTACAGGACTTAAGTTTATCGTTAGAGCAAACCATTTGGATCATTTACGTAAATTCGTAAGTCTTGTTTAACATATTTACATTATTTTCTGTTTTCTAGGAAAAAATATATTTTGTTAAAATTTGTAAATCTTGTTGTCTTCACTCTTTCTTTGTTTCTTTGAACAAGCCGATAAGTAACAATACTATATCTGTAGATGTCCACGTAGAATAATGCTGATCTTCGACACACTTGCACGTTTAATATGATAATGTGTCACACAGGGTCCATTATAATGAACCTGAAGTATTTATACATTCAAAATGTATTTCCTGTCCTCTGAGAAGATTTATCTGAAATCCCCAGGTGTATAAATGTAAATAAGTTCGCTTTGAAGTTAGGATGCATTTCAGTCATAAAATTTCTAAATTCATTAGCAATGTTTCCTAGGAACCTATCACCTATTTTTTATTAATTTGTGTGTGGTCTTTGGGTGAATCTTTGTTCTCCTAACATACCATGTTTTTACTAAAATAATCCCCGTAGTGTTTGGATGAGAATAGATCTCTTCCTATTTCAGACCTATACCATCTAAAAAACGCATGTGTGATCATTGAATGTATATATTTTTTTTCCATTCTCACATTTTGACTGAAATTCTCAATCTGGTGAACTTTTTTTGTGCGTTTGTCGGGCGAACATGAATTTCCTCTAGATACCACGTAAAAAATAGACATATGGATACAAGGGAAACAACTCTTTTCTGTATTGGAAACAGATTTGGGACAAGTAGTTTTCCCTGATAAACTGTCTCACTTACTCAGTTTAATATCAGCAAGAATTTCAAGTGTTAAAGTCGTTTTCTGTGCAAGATTGCCCAAGACTGTATTCTACATGAATAACGAGAATCCTCTCAATATTATCTACCCTCCTCGTACTCATTAAGGAATGATGAACCGAGTAGCACTCAAGTGACACTGATACAGAATTTAGGTGATTTTATTTTCCGATACATCAGCGATTGCTAGCGAGTATAGAAATCCACCTTACAAGAAAATCCCGAAATGTCAGACCCAAAAATCAACGTTCATACAGCAGCAACATTTAAGTATTCCCTTGAATCTAGTTGATTGCTGATTATTCAATTTTTTGCGGTTGTTTTATTTTAATTTTAAATCTTTCTCTGTTATGCTTTTAATTCAGTTTAATTAATAAGTTGTCTACAACAAATGGAGATTGAGTGCTGTCTGGGGCTGTTGTATTAACAGGTGTCAGAGAATAAAAATACGATATGGTAAAAACTGTTACATAAGTTCTCAGTTGCAAGGAATGGTCCTAATTAGTCCCAAGGGACTATTGTTTATATATGCTTTATTTTCGCCTGCTGTAGATGTGTGTCTGTGTGAGTGTGTGTGAGTGTGTGTTACTGTGTGTGTTACTGTGTCTTAGTGTGTGTGTCTGTGTGTGTGTGTGTTACTGTGTGATAGTGTGTGTGAGTGTGTGTGTGTGTTTGTGTGTGTGTGTGTGTTAGTATTATAGTTATAGATTATTATTGACGTGTGTAAGAGGAAGATAGAAGAATATATACAGTCTGAAAACGTAATTCTCTGTTAAGAATAGGTCCTATTTCTAATCTAAAATCAGACAGCTCTTTGAATATCTACAGATAACATACATGTACAGATAATATACACATACATATAACATACGTGTAAATATAACATACATGTACAGATAATATACAGGTACATATTTAATACATTTAAATGCAGAACATTATCAGAAAACAAGTAAGTAAAGTTAAATCTTTAAGTGCTATTGTTATCTTGTTTAGCAAGTCGAAACCTGTGGCAATAAGCCTTGGTATATTTATATGAATTACAACATTATTTTTCAGGGATATAAAAGAGTATGAAATTTACTACCACCACAGTGAATGAATATGATTCAAATGCCAGTCATATTACAAATTATATATCAACATCCACGTTATCCTGAATAATAATTCGTTCCTATTTCTTTCTTTGGGTGATAAAAAGTCAACCAAGCACCGTCACTTCTTCTTCAGTGGTCACATCTTCAGGTACACTTCCAATGTTTGGATTGTACGGTGTGGTGGTTGTTTGTTTGGTTGGTGTGGGGTGCTCCCAATGTTTTATTTAAACTATTATTGAAAGTTGGTAGTTAACTTTAGTCAACGATATATATATATATATATATATATATATATATATATATATATATATATATATATATATATATATATATATATATATATCGCGCGCGCGCTCTCTCGCTATCTCTCGCTCTCTCTCTCTCTCTCTCTCTCTATATATATATATATATATATATATATATATATATATATATATATATATATATATATATATATATATATAATGCTCTTAGTCCCAAGTTACCAATGCCGACAGTTATATGGTTAAATATTCAAAAAATGTTGAAATTCAATGAATAACAATTTAATAATAATTCAAACATCAAATGACGAATTCCAAATTACAATCTTCTGCTCCATCGTTTAATAAGCCTGTTGCATCATCAGCAGTCTAAGATTGATTTCCACCTGTCTTTGTATTTCTACTAATATATTGTATCCGTTCTCTCTCCAACTTCTCTCACTTCCTTTTACCCTTCCTCCTCGATTCTCATCCAAAATCTTTCTTCTCTTCGAGTTTCTCTAGACTACTTCTTCTCCTCCTCCACTTTCTCTACCACGACTACTTTTCCGTCGACTTTAACTGTCTAGGCTACTGTCACGACTATTTTTCTGTCGACTTTCAACTGTCTAGGCTACTATCACGACTACTCTTATGTCGACTTATACTGTCTAGGCTATTGTCACGACTACTCTTTTCTCGGGTCCCCGAGTGGCCGAGTGGTCTAAAGCGCTGTCCGTTACGGATCACTGCCATCTCACCTCTGTCTGCATGTGTTCGAGTCTAGGATTCGGCAAATGTGGATATGTGAGAAAGCTTGCCAGTAGCTTCTCGTGGGTTGGTGGTTCTTTCCGGTGATTTCCCTGTTTCTTCCTCCACCATTAATACTGGTCGCCATGAATAGCCTATCGTGTGCTGAAAAATGGCGTTATGCACAACAACAACAACTCTTCTCTCGACTTCAACTGACTAGGCTACTGTCACGACTACTCATCTGTCGACTTCAACTCATCCTCATCCTCCTTCTCCTCCTCCTCACAGTCATCATCATCATCGTCATCGTCATCATCATCGTCATTATCATCGTCGTCGTCATCCCTTCATCCTACTCCTCCTCTATTTCAACTCCTCTTCATCATCATCTTCATACTTCTCCTCATCATACTGAACATTCTCCTCTTCCACCTCCTCCTCATGATCCTCCTCATTCTCTTCATTAACATCTTTTTCCTCATTATCGTCCTTCTCCTCTTTAACATCATCCTCTTAATTATCATATCCTCTTCATCATTATCATCATTCTCTTCATCATCCTCATCATCATCCTTATCATCCACATGGTGGTCATTTTCATCTCTATCCTCATCAACATTATATTCTTTATCATCATCGTCATCATCCTTCTCCTCTCTTCATCATGAACCTCATGATCCTGCTACTCTTTCTCCTCCTATTCTTCGTCCACGTCCTCCTCCTCCTCAACATCACTAGATATATCATTATCCACATCATCCTAATCCTCAGCGTCGCCAACCTTATCCTCATCCTCATGATCATTCTTATTAGTGACATCCCCTCATCTTCATAATTATCATCATCCTTCTGCTCCTCCTCATAATCCTCCTCCTCATGATCCACTTCATCCTCATCGTCTTCCCTCCTCATCCACCTGACCTCGTTCTCATCCCCCTCATCCTCCTTTTTTTCGTTCTCCTTTTCCCCTTTTTCTCCTCCTCCTTTTATTCCTGTTCCTCCTCATCCTCCTCCTCATCATCATCCTCATCGCCATCCTGCTCTTCATCTTCCACCTCCTCTTCTTCATCCGCCTCTTTCTCTTCATCCTCCTCCTGCTCCTCTTAGTGCTTATCTCCTGCTTTTCCTTCTGCTCTTCCAACTCCTCAACCTCTACCTCATCTTCATCATGCTTACCCCCCGCATCCTCTTCATCCTCCTCTTCTTTCTTATCCTCATTATCCTCATCCTCATCCTTATCCTCCTTATCATCTTCCTCATTATCTTCCTCATCCTTATCCTCATTCTCCTCCTCCTCATACTCCTTTTGTCCTCCTACTTTTCCTTATCCTCCTTCTCCTTCTGCTGCTCCTCTTCCTTACCCTCCTCATCTTCCTATTCCTCCTCCTACATCTTATTATGCATCCTCTTCCTCCTTATCCTCCTAATCCTTCTCACCCTCATCCTGCTTACTCCTCTTCCTCCTCCTCCTACTTCTCCTCTTTCTTATCCTCCTCCTTTACCTCCTTCTAATTAATATCATCTTCCTCTTACTCTTCATCATATTCCTGCTCCTCCTACTGCTCTTCCTCCTTCTCTTTTTCCTTTTCCTACTAATCCTCTTCATCTCCTCTTCTTCCTCCACATTCTCCTCCTATTCTTGAGCCTCCTGATCCTTCTGATCCTTCTCCTCTCCATTAAAAACCTATAGATGTTTAGGTCAAGGACATTTATTAATTTCCTGTGACTCAAATTTAAAATAGCTGATGTGAATCTGGGATATGGCTAGGTACTGTCGCAAATTTTTTGTTCTCATTTTTTAGATTTGTTTTAACCTCTGACAAACTTTTTGAGAAAGAAAAATAAATTTCGTTTGATTAAAAAATGTCAAGAGACTTTCTATAGACTAAAGACAATAATTGGAGGTGCACCACTTTTTTAGCTCCAGATTTCAGTCAACCATTAAAACTATCTGTGGATGCAAGTGATATTGAGGTTGGAACAGTTTTGCTTCAAGATGACAAAAGTTGTATTGAGCACCCAGTGTATTGCATCTCTAAGAAATTAAATAAACACCAAACGAACTACTCAAAACTCGAGATGGAATGCTTGATTTTAATTCTATCATTACAGCATTTTTAAGCTTATATCATCTCAGCCGCTTTTCTGGTTGTTGTGTTTTGTAATCAGAACCCCCTTATGTTCACCAGTAGAATGAAAACTAAAAATCATAGACTATTAAGATGGAGTTTATTTTTGCAAAAATACACTCTTGACATCAGGCATATCAAACGAAAATATAATTTAATTGCAGATCCACATTCACGTGTATACAAATGTCATTTTAAGGTAGAACTTTGTGTAAGTTCATAAGAGTTCTTCTTATATATGTTGTTACCTCATGTATACCTTACATCTTGTGTAAACGAAAGTTTTATTGCATAAAACCTCTCTTTTTTTCTTTATGAGGGAAAGTGTTACGACCCCATAGTTAAATTACATGTGTGTTAATATTTGAACTTTTCATTTTATTTCTATTTTAATTTATTTCATTTTATATCATTAAACATAAGTATAATTATTATGATGATTAAGTTTGCATGGATCTGATATTTTGTTAGTAAACATCATCTTTACTTAAGACGTAAATGTGACTCGTGTAAGCACGAGCTTTTGCATGAAAAATTTTTCGTTGCAAGTAAACAATCAGGAAGAGCTATGTAAATGATTGGATTTAACCACAACAACACTTAATTTCGCTTTTGGAATACACAAATATGATTTCGGAATCACACGTGTCCTTCGTACATGTGTACATGAAATGACGTATTAGCTTGTTTTATATACTCAGTTACTTGTAAGAAATATCGAGTCGTAGTCAGACAGTAGTGGTTATAAATATCTTATAGAATCACATCTTTATAATACCTTATGTGCTGGAAGGACTTGTTCTTTCGTACGTCTGTGGAACATCATGTGTATTTTTAGTGGCCGTAGCAGTAATTCATTTATTTCTACATAATTATTTTCCCTGGAGAACACCACTGGATTTGAACAAAGGCATTAGCTGAAATTACTTATAAACTGGAACAGAACAATTTAAATTAAATTGTTATTTACAGTGAACATTAAGAACATTCTTTGTTAACAGTTGTTTGACGTCCACTTTCTTGGAAAGGAACTGAGATTCAGACTATATCAATTTAGAACTGTTTATTCACAGGACTTCTGTGGTTTCACAACTTTAGATCTTCTGCGTAAATCGTAAGTCTTGTTTCATATATTTACCTTTCATCGGTGTTTGCTAGAATAAAATTATTTTTGTTAAAAACTACAAAATGCTTGTTGTAGTCAGGCTTTCTTTGTGTTACTTTGAACGAGTCGATACTCAGCAAATTTTACATTCTTAATTTCCTCAACAAATACTTTCATCGTTCTGCAGATCCGAATTACAAGAACCATGTCATGAGTTCTCAAGGTTGCTTGCACATTTAGAAATTGAACTGAAATTTTGAGTATATTCCAAGTCCAATTAAGTCCTCTTACTGCATCAAAATGAAATAAACATTAAATTCCACAGCATCATTTCGATGATTGCAATTGAAAGGCTTCGTAATTTTCCCAAATTATAATCGGTATCATTCAATGACCGAAGAGGAACACGCATGCCGATGTTAACACACTTCAATACGGTTAAACTGGCAGAGGCTGCTGAAATCCTATGTAAGTTGCTTCATGTATATAAATCCAGACCATAAACACAAAACTGCATCGAACCGACAAATATACCAAAATGTATTCATTCCAAATCAAATGTAAAAGTCGTTGTGATGCGTATTCATTAACAATTTTACTCCAAATTTGAATTTTAAGTAAATCAAACGTCATTTTCTTTCGAAACTTACGTCTAGCGCGAGACCAACTTCAAATTTGTCTGGGCTGAGTTACGTGCGCATTAATAATGTTGTGAAATGATGCAGCTACGCTGGTATGTTTTGTTTAGAATACGGCATACATTCGGTTACTTTGTTTACTTTAATGTACTTTTGTTTATATATCATTGGCATAGGGAAGAATAAGAAAATGAGCATATTATAAAATGATTATTGTATTTGTATGGGAAAATATGAACTCGTTTTGTCGGAAGGATATACTGCACTCCCTAGGTCGTGCAATATTCCCATCCGAAAAACTCGTTCACAAAAGAGCCTGTAAAAACTATTGACAATCTTTGTAATCCAATATCGAAAAAGCACACTATTTACAGCAGATGATGAGCTAAAAATGTTCCCTTAACAAGACAATAATTTCTTATGGAAAAAATGTTTATCAAAATGTTTGAACCAGATTCTCTTACCAGCGGTAAAATTATTATGAACTTTTTCTGTCATGGTGATGATATGTATATTGCAAAACCAAAACGTTAATAATATCTCGAGAAATTCCTAGCAATTTTGTGTAAAATATCACTTAGCAATCTCTAGCAATTATGTGTGAAATATATCAGTAGTCTTATAAAAGGGAATGTTTTTGGATAAAGCCCTATTTTGTTTGACGACAGCGACTATTCAATATGTCCACGTGTTGTTAATCACTAGAATATAATGTGCAAATCCCGCCTTCTTTTTCTTCCTAGCATTTTTATACATTAAATGACTACACTCATAGAGAAAAATTTTCTTTGCATGATATACTACGACATAAAATGCTGTTCTCTTCCAGTCTTTTGGTGGAGTTTCTGCAACTTAATCACCCGTACAAACTGACTATACATTGCTTTGTAGTATTCTCCTGTCTTATTTATTCAGCTACCTTACAGTATAAAATTGTTTATTATCATCACTATTATTAATAATAAAATATTGTTTAGCAATTATGGAAATGTTTTACCAGACTCGCTGTGTAGGCGCCAGTCTCCATTGTTAAGAATGTATCGAAGGCTATAGGTTTCGAATTATTGTGTTTGAAGTGTTTGCGATCTTATGAAATTTGGATATGTGGTCATGTTTGATAAGGACATATGTATACAATAAATATTCTCTAACTGATTGCATAATTTAAATTCTATGAATGGGTAAGCCATACTATTGCTTTAATTATTTGAAACTTTCCTACATCACCTTGATTAATTTTTTAAAATTTTTTTATGCATTTCATGGGGTAGTCTAATTATAAGATTAAATAATAGAGCAAATCACTGACTCATATTATGAGAGATCATGAATTAGATCAAATACTTAACGTTCCTAATTGAGAAATGTACTAACAGCATAAGTGTTTTTTTCTGAATCAACGGAAAGAACGAGTTTTATATGGCATAGGGATATATCGATGCTTATCGATTCATAATGGTATAGGGATATATCGATGTCTAGTTTTATATGGCATAGGGATAATTCGATTCTTATCGATTGAGGATAGTATTGGGATATATCGACACCTATCGATTCAGATTTACTCATATGTCGTATTCAACTAGTTCTTCCTTACAACTCAGAACAAAATGTCAATGGTGATATGTACACCCACTTTCATTTACGCCTTTTGACCGCTTCATTGGCGCCTAGTGGGTTGAGCGTCTGCCTCGATGCGAAAGGTCGCGGGTTCGAACCCAGCTGAGTCATACCAAAGACTTACAAAAATGGTACTAACAGCTGCCTCGCTTGGCGCTCAGCATTAAGAGGTTAGTTTTAGGACTGGTCGTCCTGGTGTCAGGATAATGTGACTGAGTGGGACATCATGCCACATGTCCGCGGCATGATGCCCCAGTGGTAGACATCACTATCAACTGTCACACTGCAGAAATCGCAGAGATACGACTGAAAAATTGTTAAATCTATGTTAAAAATCTAAATCACAGACACACACACATCATGTACGCCTTTTGAATATATTTAGCTTTACAGATGGATGAAAATCAAGCTGAATATCGATTTACATCAGTTTGATTTACTGCGTCTAAAATATCTATCTATTTTGCTGACGTTAGAAAAGATACAAATGTGTTCCCCGTTTTGGTGTACGTGATACAGAAGTAAGGATTGAACATCTCTCTTCCAGGCTCATTTTCACATTCATTCACCTTGCCTGTTTAGTGATATTTTCTTACAGCTTGAAACTGACTACAAACGTGCTTCCGAAGTAAAACAACACCATAGAAACAGTATTTCTTTCACTGAGGATATTTTGGTGTTATACAATCTTCATTTACTGACTTAGCTATATTCTAGAATATAAAAAAGCAAAGGCGATTTTGTTAATGCTATAAAGATAGAAAGCTATTGACTTTGCTAGATTTAAAAATTTGAATGATCACGTAAACAGGAGAAACATAGAAGAGATAATCATTTGCATTGCTAAAATTCAAAAAAAAAACTTCCTTCAAAAAATGAGTAAATTAGTTGGGATGACGACCTTGATTAGAACAAAAATTACAATATAAAGTACAAGAATGAACAAGATTTCCTCTAAAGCTAGACATACGGGCTAGGAAATATTCGGAACAAAATTTAAATAGATAAGAGCAAAAAGTATAGAAAGAGCAATGATAATGACAAGTAAAAATGTAAATAACATTTATCTGACAAGTGAAAAGAAGTCATAACAATAATGCTGATAAGTGCAAAGTTGACATAACAATTATGTTGACAAAATGATTAGTAACCTTATATTCAAAACCAGTTGTAACAACATCAAAAGCTATAGGATAATAACAAACATTCTTAAGGTATTTCTCCATTTATAACAGACAGAAACGGAGACTGCCGAAACGCTCTCTATCAAGTTCTTAAGTACTTTTTTTACCAACTAAACCAGTAACATATTTTCGAGTACCAAAGTTACTGACTTGGTTTGCTTGGTCTCAAGTGACCGAGTGGTCTAAAGAGCTCACCATTACGGATCATTGTCATCTCGCGTCTGTCTGGGTGGGTTTCAGTATCTGGTTCGGCCAATATGGGTATGTGAAAAAAGCTTACCAGTAGCTTCTCGTTGGTCAGTGGTTCTTTCCGGGTTTTTTCCGAATTCTTCCTCCACCATTTATACTTGCCGCCATGTATAGCTTATTTTGTACTGAAAGTGGCAATAAACCCAACAACAACAAGAACAAATTAATGTTCGTGTCTTACTTTTAAACAAAGCAATCTTGAATCTGACTTTCCAACCAATGCATCTTTTAAGTGTCCACATTAAATACATATTTGGCCACATAACATATTTATTAGTTTTTATTTATTTATTTTTTCGTTTTCTAACTCATGCATCGGCAAGAGTTAACTTGTTCGGTACACTGTTTCCGCTATGTTAAGGGTCAATGTGAAGCGAAGTAGATCGACGAGCTGGGGTAGCAAAGATGCCATTAGTGTCAAATCGTTTGTTTTTATGTTCCTAAATAGTTTCAGGTGTTGTTTCATTCATTGACGTCAATTATTCACAATTCGGTTTTTTGCCTTCGGCGAGCTGTGTTGGCCTTGAATAACAATTTAAACCGTAAAACAATTGTGACGTTCCATTTGTTTAGATATAACATATCTGAAAAAATCACAGTATTGTATCGCAACATGTAACACGAGTATTGTATGGTAATGAGTATTGTATCGTAGCATATATGTGAAACTTCATTTGGTTAGACAGAATGTGGCTGAAAAATTCACGAGTATTTGTATCGCACATTGTCTATCAACCGCTAATCCCCTTTTTTGACAGCAACCCTATTTTATATCCAGCTTGTGCCTCATTTTCCTGCAATTGTATTACGTCCAGTAAATATGATTATCTTGTATTTTAATGCCCCTAAAACACATCACATTAACCATATAAAAAAAAACAAAACATTCGGTCATTCCGTCTGGTAGCTGAATATGGGAGGCTGAACTATACAAATAGTTCTGTAGATATTATAATAGACCTTGATAGTGCAGAGTTTAGCACTAGTGAAAATGTCATCGGCATTAAAATCGTAGATCCAGACGGCGTATATAATAATTTTATTTGTTTGTTACAGACACTGGAAATTAATGTTATTAGTGTCTTTGCAAACATGCGCTACATGTTTAGAAGAATTATACGAAAAATGTAAAGTTCAAGGATATAATTTTATTATCATGTAGTGAAAAGAAGTTTAAAAAAAACGCTTTTAACGTCAAATAAATATTTATGAAGTTATTCTTTGTAAAAAAAATGTTCGATTCCTATAGTATACTTTTACAGCTGTCTAACGTTACAAATGCCTTTTTAATTGACAGCCCATTGCATAAAGCCATATCACTTTTGTTGATCATGTCGTGTAACTGTTAATCTACATGTTAATTTAAATGTTATATGGTAATGTCAGATTGTCAGTGAAGCGATATATCATTCTAGTCATATTTCAACAGGGTAAGCATATTAAAATCAACGTTGTAAATCCACTCCTTGTGGGGAGAATACAATCGTTTGCTTGCCTATTTAACAAGAGATATTTTTGCAGACATGAAATCAAGGATTACGTCATCTAAAGATGTCTGTTATTTAACTTTACAGCATAAAAAGATGGACGTAATTGATTTTAACATAATGTAACAGGGCAAGGATTTTACAATTAAACTGCTTCTCATCAAATTAAAAAAAAAATAACCCAACAAAACAAACAAATATGTTTAATAGATTTGGAAGTTCTCTGGCAACATAAAGGTCACTGTATCATTTTATATGATAGACCAGGGGTGCACAATACGTCGATAGCGACCTTCCTGGTTTCGGATCTCCAGCTGCGGTTGTTATCAATAGCAATATTTGTTTTATCACTGAAAGTGTGGCCAGGGGAGAAGTGTTCTGCGACCGGGCTTCTGTACAGCTTTTTTGTCATCAAATCAGATCTGTGAAGGTTTATCCTTTTGTTTAGTTTTTGTTTTTCCGACGTACTAAAGGCGACAGATCTTAAATGTGATGAGATAAATCACATTCTGTTTTGTACGTTTTGTTTGGAATCATACTGGATACACCGCCTTAGAACATTGAAACCAAGCGGTCTAAACCAAGAAGACTAGAAGAAGAAAACTATGCACTAGTAGAATTTAACTTTTTCTAAATCTTCTTAGTATCCATCAATTTTTACTATAAGAAATAACCGGTATAGAATCAAATATCTGGGATATAATCTGCGTCACATAAATGTACAAGAAAGTAAAAATAGATGTCGCTTTGGCTTGCAGACTTTTAGGGAATTATACAGTTTTCAGTATCCGCAACAAGTCAATACAAGCTGGTTGTAATTATAGTTTTACCTCATGTAAAGAAAGCCATGTAGAGGTTTATAAACACAACGTTTTTGTGTTCATTTGTTTGTCTTATATATGTTTTGTATTTGCCTTTGAAAAAGACTCATTGTCGAAAGCGCTCAGCCTAATTAGTTACTAGCTTCGCACTGTTCGTCGTCAGTTTATTGCAGGACAGAGAAGAAGATGACAAAGAGACTGTGGGGGCAAGGACACAGCCTTGGTTCACTCCGCTGTGGATGTTGAATGGTTCAGACGATGAGCCATCATACTGCACTGTGCCTTTCATAAATCTAAACTGAAATAGTCATTCACTTTAAGCAGGACAGCGAAGAAGATGCCAAAGAGACTGTGGGGGCAAGGACACAGCCTTGTTTCACTCCGCTGTGGATGCTGAATGGTTCAGACGATGAGGGCACCCAGTCTTCGTCAGGAGTTTGAAGAGTCCGTCTCTGCCGACCAGATCGAATGCTCTGGTGAGGTCTATAAAAGCCAATAAGAGGGGTCTGTGTTGTTCCCTGCAGTTGCCTGATGGAGAAGATCATGTCGGTTGTGGACCGCTCTGTGCGGAACCCACACTGAGACTCTGGATACATTCTGTAGGCAAGCGTCTGCAGTCTGTTCAGGATGACTCTATCGAAGACTTTACCCACGATGCTGAGAAGTCATATGCCCCTGTTGTTGTTGCAGTCACTTCAGTCGCCCTTGTTCATATACAGAGTTATGATATCGGCGTCTCTCATGTCCTGAGGCACTGCACCTTCATCCCAGCACTGGCAGAGATGATCATAAAAGTGTGTGAACAGCACACTGCCGGCACACTTAATGACTTCTGCTGGGTTGCCATCCTTTCCTGGGACTTTACCTGTGGTTAGTTTCTCTAAGGCCAGCTTTAGTTCTGCCTCAGTAGATTTCTCATCCAGTTTGGTCAAACAAGGGAGGTTTTCAATGACGTTGAGGGCATCGTTGGTCACGTTATTCTCTCTGGAATACAGTTTGGAGTAGTACTACACCCAGCGCTCCATCTGCTTGCCCTTGTCATGAATGATATCGCTTGCAGAAGACTTCAGTGGAGCTATCACTCTCTTTGTTGGACCCATTGCTTTCTTTATGCCATTGTACATGCCTCTGATGCTTCCGTTGTCTACTGCTGACTGAATGCTCTGACAAAGTAGAAGCCAGTATTCATTGGCGCATTGCCGTGCTAACCTCTACACTTTGCTTCTGGTAGACCTATATGCATGTAGTGTCCTCTCGCAGGGAGAACGCTTGTATTCCAGGTGGGCACTGCGACGCTCTTCTATTGCTGGCATGAGTGTGGCGGAATTGGCGTCAAACCAGACATTGTTTTTTTTCTGCTTCTTACCAAAGATTGTTGTGGCTGCATTGTACACATTATCTCTGATGTTGTCTCATCTCTCTTTGGCACTGCCGTAGGGAGGTTCTGAACTGAACGCCTTGGAGAGGGAGTAAGTGAATTCTTCAGCCTTGTCTGGATATGACGTCTTGCTCACATCAATGTGTGGTTTTCCCACTTGCCCACTTGCCTAGAGTTGGGGATCTTCTTTGGTTGAAGCTTAAATTTACAGCAGACTGGAGAGTGATCGGTGCTGCCAACCCCCCCCCTTCATGGCTGAACGTCTTGTGATAATATAGTTCAGCTGATGCAGTGTTTGGATCATGGATGCCTCCAAGACATTTTATGCTGTGGTTTTCTCTGAAAAAATGAATTGGTGATGCTGAGTTTGTGGTACGAGCACATTTCTAGTAGACGTTGCCTGTTTTCATTCATCGGTACCCATTCTAGCGTTGAATTCGCCAAGTAATATCAAGTTCTCTTCCTTTGGAATTTTGTCGATGAGCGAGTCGAGTTCGATGTAAAACGCATCCTTGGTATCTGTGGTGGCACTGAGTGTGGAAGCGTAAACATTAGATTAACTAGGCCGGTTGTGGTGTGGAGGCGAAGAGATATAAGTTTTTCGTTTCCTTGTTGGCAGGGTTCTATCGTAGACAGCAGAGAGTTTCTGACAGCAAAACCAACACCGTACTCCCTAACTTCGTCTGAGCTCTTTCCTTGCCAGAAGAACGTGTAGTTCTTTTCTCTGAGGGACCCAGAATCTGGTAGCCGTGTCTCTTGAAGTGAGGCGATATCGACATGGAGTCTTGCGAGTTCGTCGTTGATGACTGAAGTCTTTCGAACATCACTGATTGCCTGGAGATCATCTGAAAGCCCTGGCAGCATAGTAAGGACGTTCCAGGTACTTAGCTTGAGGATAGTTGATTACCTTGTTGCTTTTCTTTTCTTTTCTTCTTGGTGCTGTAGTTGCAGCCCGCTTGTTAGGCACTCACGTATCTTAAGCTCTGCGCACCCAGCAAGGCAGGTGAGCCGTGACGAGACGGCACCTTATTGGTTGGGGGTTGCCCAGCTTGAGGCGGGCGATAGCTGTCCAATGAGATTTGTTGGTCTCTCCCACCGTCGGAAGCAACCCATGGCGTCCAACTCTACGCCAATCGAGTGGTGACTTATAACCGGTAACTGTTGCTTCCCGTTTTGTGGCAACGCTGTGAAGCGAAGCTGGAGTGTCCTCTACATGGAGCAATCCTGGGCAAGGTTATATGGAGAATTAGCTGTTGCCCATGCAATATGACTCCCCCTCTCCACGCAGCTGATGGATCCAAGGGAAAGGACAAGCCTTTACGTCATGGCACCAGCTACGTCTTAGGTGTTGCCGAGATGTCACTAAAAGCAGTGACAAGTCGCCTTAGGGACTCCGTCTCCGGATTTTTTGTTGTGGTTTACTCCCTTCTTCGTTGTCCTGCTTAAGTACGCCTTTGGGACGTCCACAGAAGGGATCTACCTGCACACGCGTTCAGACGGCAGACTGTTCAACATGGCACGACTGAAGGCAATGAGCAAAGTAAGGATTGCAACCATTAAGGGCATGCTCTTTACAGATGATGGTGCTATAGTCACTCACACAGAAGCTGAACTACAACACCTGATGGACCGCTTTGCTAAAGCATGAGATGATTTCTGGTTGACCATGAGCCTAAAGAAAATCAAAGTAATGGCTCAGGACACAGACCCTCCCAGCATCATCATCAACAACAACAAACTAGAAGTAGTCAGTGAGTTCACTTACCTTGGCTCTACCATCACCAGCAACCTCTCAATCGACTCCGAGCTCAACAAGCTGATTGGAAAGGCGTCAACAACTCTCTATAGATTGTCAAAGAAAGTTGGAACAACAGCATGCTAACACTGAACACTAAGATTTCCATGTACCGTGCTTGCTTGCTTAGCTTTCTACTGTACGCCAGCAAAATTTGGAACTGTATGCTATTCAGGAAAAAAGACTGAATGCCTTTTACATACGTTGTCTCCATTGCATACTCAGGATCACCCGGAGCAATCGTGTGACAAACAAAGATGTGCTTCAACATGCCAAAATTCCCAGCATGATCACACTCCTCCGCCAACGTCGCATCAGATGACTGGGCCATGTGCATCGAATGGATGACGGACGGATCCCCAAAGACCTTCTCTACTCTAAGCTTGCATCTAACAGAAGATCAATCGGACGGCCACATCTTTACTTCAAGGATGTATGCAAGCACGACATGAAATCTCTTGGGATCGAAGGCAACACCTGGGAAGACCATGCCCTCGACAAATTCATCTGGCGACATGAATGTTCACAGGTCTGAAGGCCAGCGAGGAAGAGGATGCAGTTCCACCCCAGACCTGACTCAATCTTCAAGTGCAGCAACTGCAGCAAGGATTGCCACTCCCGTGTGGGGCTCCATAGCCACAGAAGACGCTGCGCAACTACAAACTGGAACACCTCTCATAGGCGCATTACCATCGTCTTTCGAGACTAACGGAAGACAACAACCTAAATGACAAACAATGAACACAAATTAAGCAAGCCAAATCCAACCTAAAAATTTTCCGAGTAGTTTTTTGGGTTCAAACCCTCTCACAACAATCCTCGTAAATAATTGCAGAACAAACTTCTCTACACATAGGTCGCTTACAGCAAGACAACACATGTAATACAGGACCCTTCCTGTTTGCTCGAAAAACTCAGATTTTGAGGTTTTAGTGTTTGAGTTTCCAACTGGAATAACACGTCTCCAACTCAGCCTTAGTGCTCAACGCATAATATATTTTTCGATATCGTCTCGGTTTGCCGATGTCATCTTCTTACAACTAACTCACTACTAATGACCCATGCTACAGACACCAAACATAGACATAACAAACACTATTCCATATAACAAAAGTCTTGGAACATCATCACATATATGATTCATCAATAATGTGGTGTGCAATACCATTAATTCATGGTGCTAATTAATAGACGTGATATGATTTGTCCGTCAGAACTTCCCAACTGAACACGATTCCCTTTAAGCAGGCAATTCTGACTATTCATAATGGAAACCACGCTGGACCATTACGATTGTCAAGATCGTGGCGAACAATTTTAAAAATACTCTGTACGAAACAATTTCCAACTGGCAAGTCACTAGCAGGTCAACGACAATACATTAGATTTACTAGGCCGGTTGTGGTATGGAGGCGAAGAGATATCATTTTTTTCCCTGTTTTACACTGGTGTTAGAGAATGAGTTCTTCAAAACACGTCTCTTACGAACCTCAAAACAAGTCAACCATAACTAAGAACGCCCAACTGACGCGACAACACAATTGTCATTCACAGACAAATTCTAGACTTGACACTGCCTCTCTCAAATTTTCACAACAAGTACTTTTTCTATATGGGATAAAAAAAAATAATCCACAAATACCTAAACAATCATACAGAACACAAACTGTTTTCTCGACTTGATCGAATAGTTGACAGCTACTAGATTTTTACCATGTACCGTCGGTGGCCTCAAATTACACTTCTTTTAACATATACCGAGTTGCCATTTTTATATAACAAGCGTAGATTAATAAGCTTGGAGAACGTTGCATTTAACCGTCCATTAGAATCAACCGTGATAAATCTACACTTAATCAGCTAAACTTAAGTGCGTATACGATAAAACGCCTAGCTGGAACCGCCCCAATAAGTGTCCCAGGTAATTTCAATATCCGCTGTGCAGTCTACAGCATCGTCTCGTTATGTTTACTAAGCAACAAATGAAATATAGGTATAAAGCGTACGAAATTCTCCCTCTACACTAATATTTACGTTCCATCTTCAACATCTGATATTTTTGCATTCGTCAAGCAGGTACATGTACGTCGAGAAATATTTTTATTACCGTCATCAGCAAACTATGCTCGTCCGATAGCTCTTTCCCTGGATATTGCTGTTGACTATTTAATCTACGTTATATTCCTTCTGCTGAATCAGCGTGGCAAATATTGAAGTATTTTGTTGTTGGGTTTCCTCGTCCGCGCGTGCTGTTAGAAATACACAAAGATATTCTTTCCCTCGGCAGTTGTTCGATGAACGTTGTTGTGCCCCTCTCATTTTTATCCAGTATTGTATTTGTGAACTTACTCTGCGTGTCTGATATATTCCTTATTGCTTGTTTTAAAGTAAATCTCATTACGTTATTGTCTATATCAAGACAGTACTATTTTAATTCTGTATCATTTTAGTGATTGATGTTGTTATATCTTTTGGATCATCACACAATAGCGTTAAATATTAGTGTTTATATGTTCGCACGGTACATCAGCCCTCCAGATCTAAACAAAGCACCGTTTTGGTCTGCTCGATCTAAAATAAGAAGAGTATGTTTTACTCCTTACAGGAATACGTTATCATGCTCGCGACAAAAGGCCGAAATGTGCTTAGCGAAGCTTCATGTAATTTGACGTGATCCTGCTCAAAGTTTCTTCGCCATATCAAAAGCCTTCCGTTATAACGTGGATTGTCTCCACATCAAGTTTGTTAAGAAGTAATTAACATGAGCAGTACCGTTCTGCTCTGCTACTCTGGTGGCGTTATATTTAGACTTACTTAAAAGCTGCGTAAGATTAAACTCTTGATAGACGTTTGCCATGTCTAAGCATCCGGCACAGTGCGACAATTCTATGCAGCAGCATTAGCTAATGAGAAAATTTCTCCATCAATTACAGTACTTTTCATCAGCATTAGCTCCATGTACTATAGCCCTCCGTTAAAATTCGAAATGTAATCTCAGTCTAATACCCTTCGTCCAGTATCTATTAAACTATCTACTATCAATTAGTTCTGCAGTTGATCTTCAGAGTAATACGTTCAGGAAAATGAAAATAATATTTAAAAATATGTACTGCAACTTGTAATGCCATTGAAATATCTTCGACAGTTTTAATTGGCTAGTTGACTATCTAGCAAGCACTTTTGAATAACACCACCCGTATGTATTAATAGCTACTTCTGCGTTCACAACTGCAAATGCGCGCAGTGATTGGCTACTGGTCATAAATCACCACGAATTCATAACATAGCCTTATTGCAGTAGAAATACGTCTATCATCTCCATGTTTAAAGGTTCTAAATACCAGCTTTATTTGAGTTCTTTAGAATTTTTATCAATTACTCAACAACTCGAATTCGTCACATCGTTTCGATGGTCATAAGTTTCTGTTAACTCGAGATAATTTTTAGTAACCTTTTTAATTTAATCGATTATATAAAATTTTATGCGGCATTGTTTACTTTTAGATATGAATTATTTGTTATGATCTGCTCGCCCATGGTGATAAAAATTTTTTGTTGGTGTATATTAGCGTTTTGAGTTTCTTTTGTTGGAGCGATTTCGAATAGCTAGTTTTATTTGCAGATGCATCGGTGGATCAGCTCATTTTTATTTTATTAGCTATTTTTGTCCCACCGCATCCCACGCAGATCAGCCCTCAGTTGCAAAAAGCGCGTACAACCCCGCGTCAATAGAATTGGTGCAACTTACGTGCAAATCCCTGAAATATTTTCAATCAAACTTTAGAATATATTTCCAAAAAAATCTCCCTACGATTTTCATTCGATAAACGTTTTTTCTTTGTTTCCTTATATTTGATGTTGTATAATTTTTCACTTTCTTGCTCCGCGTAGATGTAAATAATAAGTTACAACTTCATTACAACATTAACTGTTTTCCTGATAGATCAGTACTACTGCATCCTTATTACTTGATATTTGATCTTCACGTTTAAAGAAAATATAATAATATGTCGTGTCGTTATTTCATGGGAGAACCCTGGTGGGACTTACTGGTGAGAAACTTTAATCGTTTGAACCTATCTTGCTACCTTTTGATGTATAAAAACCAGAAGCCAAGATAGCAATTTACCTAATATTGTATTTACTTCTGTTATATTTGCTGGCAGTCCACTGTCATATGTAATAGGCTGATCAAGTGCAGTGTAAGTTTTTTCAGCAAATCATAACAGTTGTGCAATACTTCTTTCTCTTGTTTAAGTATGATTGCTATATTTTTCAAAGTTATCCTAGTTCGCAATGTGTTTAATTTGCTGCTAATTCAAAATTATCAGCCACACCGTTAGCTTTTGTTATGAGCTCTTTGATTTTCTTGTTTAGATCTTTAATATATAAGCTCCTTGCGGAATTTTTTATTTTGTGTTGTAGAATATTGGAGATGTTGTAATCATAGTAAAAATACATTTCATCGTTAACATCATTTTTCCACGTTGGTATAGCATTCCAGCAAGTACAAGAAAATAATCCAATTTCATAATGTTTTGCAGGATCTAGTTCTATATGTGGAATATAAATTACTGAAAAATTTTCGCTATTCTCGCAGACTCACTAGAGTTTAGTAATAATGTTGTTTGCATTCCTTTTATATTATATCATTTATAAAATTAAGTCGCCGCGATTAAGTCCGGTGTAAAAGTATCATAACTCGATCAGATGTTTAATAACTCTCACCATCAATCATAGATGATCAAGTATGTCAATGATAATTTTCTTAAATCAATCAACACTATCATTCCCTAGCTCCTTTGAATGAAATTATCAACTAGTTTGACAATGTCTACTATCGCGTTTCGATAGTTGAAGTAAATACTTTTAACACCAGTTCCTTGTTAGCTTCACTGTCTAGCTTTTTGTAGTATACATGATCATTATCAAAGTAAAAGATATTTTCCTTCTAAAACCTCCAGCCACTACCAAATGGATTTTGCTCTTTAGGCTACTCATTTTCTGGCTGTTTTTTCATTTCAACGTGAGAACAAATACACCGGTTTCTCACATCTATCATAAAGTGGAAGCATATCTACAATTTCTGTAACCGTGTTTACTTACATCTTTAAGCGCAGCTACCGACTTTAAATAATAAATTCTAATCTATCGATTAATGTTTTATATTCAACGAACATCCACTTGTTTATTAGTTTTCATCATATCACTGATATTATTTTCTTTGTTTCATCTACATTTTCAACTATATTCACTTCTCCCTTGACTTCCCTTTTATCTTCTTCTTCTATTTGCTTTTCATAAGCAGATAAATAGTCTATGATCTCCAACTTTCCATAAACTCTTAATCATTACTGTCTCACCAAGCTTCTCCCCCTTTGTTGCTCCTCTTTGCGTACTTTTTATATTCTGCACTGATTTATAATCTAGAGTATAATATTTGTTATTCCTTGCGTTGTTAACTCTGACTAATCTCGCTCATAGTTCCGTAGGATTGTTATACAATCGAATCTGTTCAGCTTGTTCTCCTTAACCGCGGATCAGCTATATTTGCTATAAGTGCAATCAATCAGATTTTCTTTTTCTTCATCAATCTAGTAAGCAAGTTTTGCATGCAGTGCTGTCTTTTTGTTCTTTAGAAACAATTCCAAAGCCAAACACTGTTTTGAACGTTGCAGTTGTATTAAATTACTTCTTCAACAGATGTGATAGTTTCAGGTAGTTTCACCGCTATTAATGCTCAGTAACCGCCGCTTGACAAATTCGTAGCATGTAGCACGACATCTGTAGCAGATTATTGCCCATCGGTCCGTGCATTCTATGTACTTTATGCTTCTAAAGTGATGCCTGAGATTGAGCACAGTTTTATAGGTCTTCTATGTGCATGTCTGTATCTTGACTCTTTGTCACATTATTAAATTATTAAATTTTCTATAAAAATTGACACACGCTTACTGTAAGCATAAACTGTTAATACAACAGCGAAACATTTTAGTTGGATCAATTTGTAATTTATCAAACAAGAAAAAGTCTGTATTCTATCGTAATTAGTAAGCATTAGCGTTAAAGGTCAGATAAACTTTATCTTTTGTCACCCACCCCCGGCGCATTGCTCGCCATTTTGTCAATGTCAATTCTTAACGTCCATACATTGATACCAGGTCCAGGACAATTAAAATAAAACAACATATGCCGTATTATCGCCTAATTATATCCTGTCAACATAATAAATCCTTGACTGATGTATAAAACAGATATTCTCGTTTTTTTGAATGGATGACAGGAGATTGAATATATCTTATTTGTCAATCTCCTAGGTTGTTTTGCGAATACAGCAAAAAACACTATCGTAGTTCATCGAATCAAGTTAAACTGCATAAGATCTTCTGGCAGCTAATTAAAAAAAAAATCTCACCAGCTTTAGATCAATCTACAAGCTTTGTTATTATACTCACTTAATAACTCATACTTATCTTGGCGTGATTGATGTGAAAATATAAACTCTATGTTAGTTTTAAAATTATCCACCAAGAAGCAAGTCTCATAAGTCAAATTTGTTTCCCCCCTCCCCCATCCATTCGCCCAACAAAAATAATGACAATCAGGAAGTTCATTGTTATGTTTATGGCTCACTAGTCCTCGCCTCATTATCAAATTTAAGTAACGACGATTTTGCCAGTTTAGTACTAATATTAACTAGTGGTTGATAACTTTTATCTAGGAGCAGTAACAATGAGTTATTATACAAAATTTGGAACATTATTAGTAGAGTTTACCACAGGTGACTTATCCAAATATGCAATAACTACTTTGATCGTCTCCAAAAATGAAATCAAATAATTTACTAAATCTTACCGTAGCGAGATCCAGATAAGTCGTCAATTTTCCAGACAAAAAGACATTAAAGACGAGTAACGTAAAACTGTTCAGATAGTGTGATACGTAAATCCATGAGTGGGAATATTGTTGAACCAATCACAAAATAAATTACAGATCTTGGAAAACCAACTGAGGATGGGAGCTGTCACTAAAAAATACGTAAAAAAAAAAAAAATCATGATCGGGACGCTTCAACTTACTAATGGAAATCACAGCGGCTAAAACTGATTTACCAGTCACAACACATTTTTAAGTTTTGGCAGAAGCATAAAAAAAATTAGGGAGAACAGAATTTTTTTGGAATCCATCGCAAAAGTGATAGTAGTTTACTCATACTCACGCTAATATTTACCACAAATCCAATGATATCTAATCAAAACTCAATGAATTAGTAGTCGAATTACACTCAATATAAATTACACAGGCTGGAAAAACGATATGATAGGAGAGGTTGACACACAATACTACTACTACACAAACATACTCACTCATATAATATATGGTGTATAACATACACTATGCTCGTGTGGTGGCGGATTCTATAATATGGCGTGGTGTACTAATAGAGATATTATACTCTCCAATTACCTCAAACTAGTGTATAGATTTCTGTCAGGTTTAGCAAAAGTAACGTGTAAAACATAGACCGTATAACACTGTCATTGAGATAATTTCTAATTGATACATATCTATTTTAAATATAAAGTAAACAAAAATTCTATGGAGATATCTTTTACGTGAACCAACTGATGTTAATTTTTTACAGTGTGAATTGGGTCTTGAATCTAACTGATTTATCATAAGCTGATAAGTAAATAAATATATATTCAATAAATATAGATTATTCTTAATCAGGTATTGCAATAAGTCGATTCAGACAGGAATGTGGACCTAGAATTATAAATACTATTAATATTATCATATAAAGAACTTTGAGATGTAATAAATAATTTCTCTAATAACACTATATAACAGAGATCCTTCGAGAATTATTCTTATCTTATAACAACTTCGTTGATTATAAGATCTCAGTTTCTGGTATAATTTCAAGTGGGGTATCGTTAAATCCCTTTTGTTAATTATATCTGGTATTGGTGTTCACTTACAGCGGCGTGTAAAAAAGTAGAAACAAGACTTTTGATAAAGAAGCACGGTTGTTTAACATCAATTAATACTTACAAGAAACTACTTGATCAGATCCGGTCTTACCTACGAGGAGTTAAATATAATATGGATGATTTATTACGGAATTTCGTATATTGATAATATGTTAACAGACATTCTACCATGAGGGTTAGCAAGTATGAAAAAAAATATCACAAAAAATATGAGTAACATAAAATTTTATCTAAACTTAACTTAAAATATAAATAACTAAAATAATATCATTTTCATTCTAATGCTAGTTAATTTCCACCTTGTTAACTGAAACGTTCTAATGCACAGTTTAATTTTCATCCTGTTATCTTGTGGTAAAAACCCGTTTGCCGTCTTTAGAATAATTGTATTCCACACATGCGCTGTTCTAACAAATTAGTCACCTCTGTGTAAAGAGCTTATCGCATTCCAACACCTGTTGTTTTGTTTGGTTACAAAATACCTGTTTACATAGTAGTAGTAGGGGGAAAAAAAGAGGTGGGGAGGGTGAGTCAAAACCCTGTTTTATTTTGGAAAAAAAGGGGGTGGGGTGGGGGATAATTTAGGACTATAATTTATACTTGTTTGGAGGGTAAAAAAAACAAAGTGAGTTGAAAACCTGGTTTTCCTCTAGGGTGAGTCAAAACCCTGTTTTATTTTGGAAAAAAGGGGGTGGGGTGGGGGATAATTTATACTTGTTTGGAGGGTAAAAAAACAAAGTGAGTTGAAAACCTGGTTTTCCTCTACTACTTTAGAACTCTGCTGAGTCTTCAAATCCCTCCTTTTCCCTCGCCAAGGGAAGAATCTATTACTCTCAAGGAGTCTATCACCTAAATTTCTGTTTCTTGTGGAGTAAAGGATTGGTGGTTTAATGGTCTTAAAATCTTCTCCCACTCTTCAAATTTTATTTATTGATCAGATTTATCTTTCGCATCTTCTGCGTTTTCCTTATTATGTGTTTTAATCTGGGATATTACTTGTATTTCTTCCCTCTTCTCATTTTCCCCACTGACGGTACCCCCTATTATGTTAAAACTCGCTCTATTAACAGATCTACTGCGTTTTGGATTTCAGTGAAATTCCTTTCATATAGATTGCTGTTTCTAGTGTTTTGGGCTACATTGCAGACATACGTTGCCCCCCCCCGCGTATGTTTCCCCAGGCACAACCATATCCGAGAATCTGGCAGCAAGGCAAACCTTTCTGCATTTTGGGCATTTTCTATCCTTCTGACACCCATGGTACAACGTTTAATAACGAAAAGCACAATAATAATAATAATAATAATAATAATAATAATAATAATAATAATAATAATAATAATAATAATAATAATAACTACATTTAATGATATAAAATGAAATAAAAAGAATTATACAGAATTCATTCCTTAACACACATAAATCAACTACAGGGTCGTAACAATATATATATATATATATATATATATATATATATATATATATATATATATATATATATATATATATATATATATATATATATATATATATATATATATATATATATATATATATATATATATATATATATATATATATATATATATATATATATATATATATATATATATATATATATCTATATATATCTAGTATCTAGATATATCTATATTTATATCTATATATCTATATATCTATCTATCTCTCTATCTATCTATATATCTATATCTCTATCTATCTATCTATCTATATATATATATATATATATATATATATATATATATATATATATATATATATATATATATCTATCTCTCTCTCTCTCTCTATATATATATATATATATATATATATATATATATATATATATATATATATATATATATATATATCTATATATATATATATATATATATATATATATATATATTGTTACGTATATGTGATTAAATTACTTGTGTGTAAGGATTAAACTTCTTTGTTTTATTTTTGTTTCATTTTTTAATTGAAACGAATATTTTTCTCGGATTCGGGATTCTATTTTTTTGTAGTGAGATATACTTTTATCACAAAATTATTTACTTAAGATGAAATAGTAATACGCGAAAAATGACATTGAGTCCGTCTTACCTTGGCAACAAACTCAAAAGGAAGTTAAAATAATTGGTCATCATCACGGACATACTTTCTTCTTGTGATCAATGTTTGTAAATAGCCATTTTATGATTGTTTTCTTTTAATTGGAGAGACATTCGCCTGCGTGTGAATTTTTGCCTAGTAGGATCCTTCATGACCAATCTCGCAAGATTTTAAGAGATGGTTTGAGTTTAAATACTCATTCCATATATTTTTCGAACAGAGTCATTTAAAACCTTGAAGGAAGTAGACAACTAAGTGACGCTAGGTTCTACCAAAAACTGGACCATGATCCAACGCTGGAATATGCAAAAATCATCACTAATGTTATTGACGAGGCGTACCAAAGCGGACACATAGACCAGCAAACCAAAAACTACTTAAGCCCAGAAAACCCAAGAGCAGGTAGATTTTATCTTCTACCCAAAATCCACAAACAAGGAAACCCTGGCAGACCTATAATCTCAGGTAACGGGCACCCCACAGAAAGGATATCAGAATATTTAGATCATTTTATGAGACCACATGTCCACTAATTACCATCATATCTTCAAGACACGACCGATTATCTCATAAAAAGCAAAGCTAGTGAACCATTACTGCCAGATACATTACTTGCTTCTTTAGACGTCACATCTTTGTACACCAACATACCGCACAACGAAGGGTTACAGGCATGCAGCGAAGCATGGGAAACAAGAACTGTAAACAATCCACCCACACACTTCTTAATCCAACTCCTGGAGCTTGTCCTAAAACTCAACAACTTTGAATTTAATGAAGAAAACTACCTACAAATCAATGGAACTGCAATGGGTACTAAAATGGCCCCTTCGTATGCTAACATTTTCATGGGAAAACTTGAGGGAAAGCTCTTAGCATCGGTTGAGCCTACACCATACCAGTGGGTACGCTTTATCGATGATATAGAAATGAAGTGGCAGTATGGAAGAGAAAGTCTGGATGACTTCATTTCAAAGGCAAACAACTTCCATCCTTCAATAAAATTCACGGCAGAAATTTCCAACTCAAACCATGTTTTCCTGGACACAACAACCAGACTGGTGGAAAACAAATTACACACAGACATCTACTCGAAACCAACCGACAAACACCAGTATCTTCTCCCAACCAGCTGTCATCCAAAACACTGCATTAAGAACATTCCATATAGCCAGGCACTGAGGATACGCAGAATTTGCTCCGACGATGAAAGATTCCTAGAAAGGTCTGAAGAGCTGGCTAAACATTTAATTTACCGAGGCTACGACAAAGACGTGATTGCGGAGGCAATCCAAAGGGCCAAACAAACAAACCGTGATGACCTACTCAGATATGGACAGAAAGAAAAGGTTGATAGGATACCATTTATTCTGACCTATCACCCAGACAATCCCAAAGTAGGTAACATCATCGCAAACCACTGGCCAACCGTGCAATCGTCAGACATACTAAACCTAATACTTCCGAACAAACCTGTAGTAGCTTACCGGAGACCAAAAAACCTAAAGGACATCCTAGTCAGGGCCAAGCTAACAACAATCGCTAGTCAAAACCAACCTAGTCAATCTGGACCCTGTGGCGATAAAAGATGCAAAACCTGTCAACATATGATAGAGACCAAGACATTCACTAGCACAGTGACTAAAGAAAAACTAAACATACATGGTCCAAACAAAACGTGCGAAACAGAGAATGTGATTTATCTCATCACATGTAAGATCTGTGGCCTTCAGTACGTGGGAGAAACTGAAAAGCTACACATAAGGATAAACCTTCATAGATTTAATTGGATGACAAAAAAGCTGTACAGAAGCCCGGTCGCAGAACACTTCTCCTCCCCTGGCCACACTTTCAGTGATATAATACTTATCGCTATTGCCAACAACCACAGCTGGAGTTCCGAAAGCAGGAAGGAAAAGGAATCATATCGGATACGCCGCCTTAGAACATTGAAACCAAGCGGTCTAAACCAAGAAGACTAGAAAATGAAAACTATGCACTAGTAGAATTTAACATTTTCTAAATCTTCTTATCCTTCAATTTTTACTATAAGAATAACCGGTATAGAACCAAATATCCGGGATATAATCTGCGTTACATATGTACACAAAGTAAAAATAGATGTCGCTTTGGCTTGTAGACTTTTAGGGAATTATACAACGTTTTCAGTTTCCGCAACTAGTCTATACAAGCTGGTTGTATTTATAGTTTTAGCACATGTGAAGATAGAAATGTAGAGGTTTACAAACGCAACGTTTTTGTGTTTATTTGTTTGTCGTAACTATGTTTTGTATTTGCCTTTGAAAAAGACTCATTAAGAGTCGAAAGCGCTTAGGCTAGTTAGTTACTAGTTTCGTACTGTTCGTCGTCAGTTTATTGCATCTATATATATAAATATATATCTATATACATGCTATTTAAGTATTTTGCCAGTAATATCACACAAAAATAACTGATTTATTGATTGATCAATTTCCGTCACATGATATTTGCTGGTACATGTCTTTTTATTGAACATTTTGACTTTCTTTGCTTGTATAACGCACTTATAGATGTCAAACCATATTAGACGCCTGCCATATCGATCTATTTATAAATGCTTAACTCCTATATATTTTAATCTTTTGTTTTCTTTAGTCTTTTCTTAGTATACTATTGTATGAATTTTGAATGAAAAAAAAAATAATAACCCCCAAACCTTTGCATATAGTATATATTTTGATTATAAACTCTGAGCCTGCAGAATGTGTATGTTAAATCTCTCTCTCTCTCTCTCTCTCTCTCTCTCTCTCTCTCTCTCTCTCTCTCTCTCTCTCTCTCTCTCTCTCTCTGTGTGCATGTTATGGTTGACTTACGATATATCTTTACGCCTACGCCATTATGTATCCTCATTCTTCACCACCTCTTTGTGTTTTTTTTTTTGTCAACTATAAATGTGTCAGTGTACATGTGTACCTGGTTTTGAGTGTGCAAATTACATTTATCATAAACAATTTCATGCAAAATTGAAAAAGATGAATGATAATTTATTTGCTTAGAAGGTAAAACAAAATTAAAATTGTTTATCGGCGTAAGAGTTGAGAACAAACACTTTTTATTACAGTATTCACTTTTGAGGTCCCAAAGCGGGTATCGATCTGGTAATTCAAATACTTAGTACAATCTTTGTCCTGTCATTTATTCCATAATTAATGTCAACTCACTGCTTCGATACGGTTTAAGAGCTTTGATGCTCAACTCCTTGGTTGTCTGGTTTTCTAGGTTTACAGTATATCATCATTATAATGTCATAACATTCACCCGATGGAGATTTACACCTGTTGACTTGGTTAAAAATTAAATATAAAACGGACGCTAGTACGTAAGTGACAGGCTAGATGAATCTCGTGTAAATAAATGTTCTCTTACTATAAACGGTAAAGAAACCTTATAGAAATATGAATTCCTAACTGCGAAATTGGAAAGCCTGGAATACCAGTTTGGGGATACCAGTAAGCTGAATATAAATCACTGTCAGTCAAGGAGATTGTTGTAACTGTTGGTATTAAATTGAAATTAAACTTGATGGCATTGCCCAAAAAGATTGTTGAAAAAGGAAAATGTTTTTCAGTACCATGCACGTGCAAGTTGAAAGCTTCATCTCCACTAAAGGAATTTTACGTATCATTACAAAATGTAAAAATAACTTTTACATATAAAGATGACAGTGAATCGTTAAAAATAAAAATGCAAAATTAAATTACATGGAAGAAAATGACTTTGATTGATGTTAAGGCGTTATTTCAAGACAATAATATGCCATATTTTACATCATCTATAAATCTATCCATCTGTACATATAAATTTACACACCGAGAGACATAACGACACATATATCAACACCTACATGCAATTAAGCATACAGTCATCAGTAGACCTACAAAAATGCGTATACAAATATATACAAAATCACAAATTACAAATTACTTTATTTGATCCAGAGGGATCAATAATTAATGTCTGTGCATTGAAGACATGCATTTATGCACATACATGTGCACATATATGAACTCTACCATTTTAGTCAAGAACAAAGGTTGTTAGATAATGTTGTGGATAAATCATAAATTACTTTATTAGAACCATTGACGTCACTATGGGGTGCGGGGACTGCAGACTGCAGACCGCACCAGGTGACATCAACAGAGTGGGTGACTCCGAAATGAATGTCGATAAAATTTTTGAATATTTGTGCAGGAAGGAGGTCCATGGAGGTCACACGATGAGTTACCACACATTACTGTCTATAAACTAAATGGGCTACCAGTGTAGTTATTTTGTCCTTAACTCAATGGTCTACCAGTGTAGTTGTTTATCCTTAACTCAAAGTTTACCAGTGTAGTTGTTTTATCATTAGCTCAATGGGCTACCAGCGTAGTTATTTATCCTTAACTCAATGGTTTACCAGTGTAGTTGTTTTATCCTTAACTCATTGGTCTACCAGTGTATTTGTTTGGAATAACGGCCTTAGCAGACGCGGGGCTCGATTTGGATCATTTTTCGGGGCCCCCTGTGAGCACAGAATTTGGAGAAAAAAAAAACATTTAAATAAGTTTTATATGATATCGCATTTAAAATTTTCTTCTTTCGTATTAAAATTACTTTCTCTTTATCTCTAAAAGATACTAAAGGGAGTAGCCCTTGTGAACGATTGGACCAAATTTGGTCCAATCGGCCCAGGGCCGGTCCTGGTTGTTAGACATTCATATGAACTTGTAACGGATTAACATTGTGCACACTGACGACACTATATACACCGGTACCGGATTAGCACTCTGCATACAGGTAGTGTGGTCTGTATGCAGATTGATAAATTTTTACCAGTGCCTGTAGTGTGGTCTGTATGCAGATTGATAATTAGGTACCAGTGGCTGTAGTGTGGTCTTTTTGCAGATTGATAATTAGGTACCAGTGCTCGTAGTGTGATCTGTATGCAGATTGATAGTTCGGTACCAGTGCCCGTAGTGTGGTCCGTATGTAGATTGATAATTACGTACCAGTGCTCGTAGTGTGGTCTGCATGCAGATTGATAATTAGGTACCAGTGGCTGTAGTGTGGTCTGTATGGAGATTGATAATTCAGTACCAGCGCCCGTACTGTGGTCTGTATGCAGATTGATAATTCGGTACCAGTGCACGTAGTGTGGTCTGTATGCAGATTTATAATTCGGTACCAGAGGCTGTAGTGTGGTCTGTATGCAGATTGATAATTCGGTACCAGTGCCCGTAGTGTGGTCTGTATGCAGATTGATAATTCGGTACCAGTGCCCGTAGTGTGGTCTGTATGCAGATTGATAATTCGGTACCAGTGCCCGTAGTGTGGTCTGTATGCAGATTGATAATTTTTTACCAGTGCCCGTAGTGTGGTCTGTATGCAGATTGATAATTAGGTACCAGTGGCTGTAGTGTGGTCTTTTTGCAGATTGATAATTAGGTACCAGTGCTCGTAGTGGGATCTGTATGCAGATTGATAGTTCGGTATCAGTGCCCGTAGTGTGGTCTGTATGCAGATTGATAATTCAGTACCAGCGCCCGTAGTGTGGTCTGTATGCAGATTGATAATTCGGTACCAGTGCCCGTAGTGTGGTCTGTATGCAGATTGATAATTCGGTACCAGTGGCTGTAGTGTGGTCTGTATGCAGATTGATAATTCGGTACCAGTGCCCGTAGTGTGGTCTGTATGCAGATTGATAATTCGGTACCAGTGCCCGTAGTGTGGTCTGTATGCAGATTGATAATTCGGTACCAGTGCCCGTAGTGTGGTCTGCATGCAGATTGATAATTCGGTACCAGTGCCCGTAGAGTGGTCTGTATGCAGATTGATAATTAGGTACCAGTGGCTGTAGTGTGCTCTCTATGGAGACAGATAATTCAGTACCAGCGCACGTAGTGTGGTCTGTATGCAGATTGATAATTCGGTTCCAGTACCCGTATTGTGGTCTGTATGAAAACTGATAATTCGGTACCAGTGGCTGTAGTGTGGTCTGTATGCAGATTGATAATTCGATACCAGTGGCTGTAGTGTGGTCTGTATGCAGATTGATAATTCGGTACCAGTGCCCGTAGTGTGGTCTGTATGGAGATTGATAATTCGCTACCAGTGCCCGTAGTGTGGTCTGTATGCAGATTGATAATTCGGTACCAGTGCCCGTAGTGTGGTCTGTATGCAGATTGATAATTCGGTACCAGTGCCCGTAGTGTGGTCTGTATGCAGATTGATAATTCGGTACCAGTGCCCGTAGTGTGGTCTGTATGCAGATTGATAATTCGGTACCAGTGCCCGTAGTGTGGTCTGTATGCAGATTGATAATTCGGTACCAGTGGCTGTAGTGTGGTCTGTATGCAGATTGATAATTCGGTACCAGTGCCCGTAGTGTGGTCTGTATGCAGATTGATAATTCGGTACCAGTGGCGGTAGTGTGATCTGTATGCAGATTGATAATCCGGTACCAGTGCCCGTAGTGTGGTCTGTATGCAGATTGATAATTCGGTACCCGTTCATGCTTATCACTTTGTTCAATTAGCTGATTTAGCGATCACGATAAAAATAACCATAACCATATCAAAAGTCATTTCCAATGTCACGATACTTGCAGTACATTTTGCCTCGGTTCATTATCTATCATTTTTGTTCTGCACTTTTGTATCAACACGTGTCTTTTCACATTGAACAACGCTTAGCATTGAATTTGCAAGCACAAATTATCATGCATTTTAGACGTTTGCAATGAACAATATGAAAATTCCCAAGGCCGCTCATATTGCGTTAACAGTATTCTGGGTAGTAATATTAACACTACTGCTACTTATATTAATAACAATAGCAGTTAGGACAATAACAGCTTATTCAAATTTCTTGATTAGATTTAAGTAACAACAATTTTTTATTATAAATTGTATTTCAAACCTGACTAAAAATCACGTTTTATAAATTGGTTTTATTTAAATAATAGTATAAGACTGAGGTTAGTCTGCTAAACGGGAATGACAATACCCATAACTCAAACTTAGGAATCTACGCAAGTAAATGACCACTTTGGGCACACATGCCAAGTCAATTATTTAGATCGGCATTATATTACCATTAACAGTTTTATGTGTTTTTCTCTCCTTAAAAGCGTCTGGTTCAAGTTCAATAAAGTACAATGATCATCGTATGCTATGATTTCGTGGTAAAATAAATTTCAGACTCTTTTTCGCATTTGCTTCATTTGACCAGATTTAATTTAAAGTCCGTCTTTTAATTGTACGCACATTTTAGTCGGCAGCAATTTATTTGAGTCTTGCCCAGGATCTGTATCTTTCTACACATAATCATCTCCTCACGAGACATGAATACGCAGTATTGTATTGTTATTCATCTCTACCATCCTGATATTATTTCTCGATAATAGATGTACTAGTGGATGTGTGTGCAAGCTTCAGATTGTTTAAGTTTCATTTATGATAATTATTATTATTATTCATACAAAAAATGAAAAAAAGAGTACATGATTTAATAAGATAAAGGAACTAATTTAAAATTTTCTATCGATCTAATTGTTTATAAAAGTGAATAGAGTTGCTTAACAGTCAACGTTGATCACTCCGAATGAACTTCGATAAAAACAAAGGCAATTAATTAATTGGGTTAAACTATCGAAACCTATCCTATGATTGCTAGACGAAAGCATCGTAAATATGAGTTAAGACACGCCTATAATAAAACGAATGTTTTGCAGATATGAGCTAAGGCAAATGACTGATTCTGATCTTCCGTCGTATGATATGGTGTATTTTTAAAAACAAAAATGTCTGAAAAAGAGGACGAATGTGATCCTATTTTTTACCAAAGTTAATTGATGCACATTTGATTTATCTAGCATCAATGCTTCATCATATATATATATATATATATATATATATATATATATATATATATATATATATATATATATATATATATATATATATATATATATATATATATGCGTGTATGTGTGTGTGAATTAATTAAAGTTATAGTATTCAGCTTTTCGCCCCAACACGGTTTAATATCTTAGAAATATTATTGTAATTCGAGCACTTGGTACAGTTTATTCAACTTGGTCATATGGTTTATCCCATAATTAGTGTCAAATCTTTGGTTTCCTTATGGTTTAATAGATCCACATAGCAGGATTCAGTAGTATTAGAAAACCAGGTTTTCAACTCACTTTGTTTTTTACCCTCCAAACAAGTATAAATTATCCCCCACCCCACCCCCTTTTCTTCCAAAATAAACCAGGTTTTCAACTCACCCTATTAGGAAACCAGGTTTTCAACTCACTTTGTTTTTTTACCCTCCAAACAAGTATAAATTATAGTCCTAAATTATCCCCCACCCCACCCCCTTTTTTTCCAAAATAAAACAGGGTTTTGACTAACCCTCCCCACCTCTTTTTTTTCCCCCTACTACTACCTGTAAACAGGTATTTTGTAACCAAACAAAACAACAGGTGTTGGAATGCGATAAGCTCTTTACACAGAGGTGACTAATTTGTTAGAACAGCGCATGTGTGGAATACAATTATTCTAAAGACGGCAAACGAGTTTTACCACAAGATAACAGGATGAAAATTAAACTGTGCATTAGAATGTTTCAGTTAACAAGGTGGAAATTAAACTAGCATTAGAATGAAAATGATATTATTTTAGTTATATTATATCTTAAGTTTAGATAAAATTTTATGTTACTCATATTTTTTATGATATTTTTTTTCATACTTGCTAACCCTCATTGGTAGAATGTCTGTTAACATATTGTCAATAATACGAAATTCACGTAATAAATCATCCATATTATATTTAACTCCTCGTAGGTAAGACCGGATGTGATCAAGTAGTTTCTTATAAGTTTTAATTGATGTTAAACAACCATGCTTCTTTATCGAATCAAAAGTCTTGGTTCTACTTTTTTACACGCTGCTGTAAGTGAAACACCAATACCAGATATAATTAACAAAAAGGGATTTAACGATATCCCACTTGAAATTATACCAGAACTGGTCATTAACAATGGTAGATATGATATTACTCGAAGGATCTTGTTGTAGTATTTATAACATTTTTTAACGCACCAATGTTTTTTGTGATAATATTTGTAGTATTGTATTAGTGCGTCCACATCTTGTTTTGGAATATCTTTTGAAATATGATTGAAATCAACTATACTTCTTTTCATTATAATATTAGTTCACATAGTCCTATGTTTGGTTAATTCATAATAAGAGCTGGTTGTTCAGCTATAAATTCCAAACACCAGAGAAAAATTATTAATTTTAAAGTTTTATCAACTGGTTCAAGTACAAATTCTTCTTCAGAATTTTGGTTTATTATTACAGATAATACTCCAGATGAGTCATCTAAATGATGACGAGATAGATATTTGGTAGATATTCTAAACTTTGCACTGCTAAGCACTGACAATCTATACATACCAGTAACTTCTGCAGTGTATTTGATAGAATTATTTTGCCTCGTCCATGTACTAGACCCAGATGCAACAGTATACACAATATTTTTAATCTGTTTGTGAGGTATTTTAATCATATTTGTTTTCTCAACAATATTAGGAATTCCACTAATAATATCATTGAGTTTTGTGTTAATATTAGCGAGTGTAATGTCAACATTTGATGGATTTCCAAAAAATTCATCTCTAATTTTGTTTATGCTTCTGCGAAAACTTAAAAATGTGTTCACGTGATTGGTAAAATTATTTTTGAGTGCTGTGATTTCATTAGTAATTAAAGCGTCCCAATCATTGACATATTTTTTAGTGACAGCATCCCCATCCTCAGTTGGGTTTCCAAGATCTGTAATCTTATTTTGTTTCATAACAATATTCCCACTAAATACATCACCATCTTTTTAACAAAATCATTAACTGACCTACCAGAATCTTGTATATTACCTAGATTGTTAAAAGTAACGATATTATTAGCAATCGCAGCAGTATTTCGTACAACTACATCTGACAGTTTTACATTACTCGTCTTTAATCGTCCTTCTTTGTCTTGGAAAATGACAACTTCATCTGGATCTACGCTGGTAAGATTTAGTAAATTATTGATTTCATTTTTGAGCCGATCAAGAGTTGCATATTTGGATAAGTCACCTTTAAAACGTTTTGTGGATAAATCTTCTAATAGTGTTCCAAATTTTGTATAGTAGCTCATTATTTACTATCCTAGATAAAATTATCAACACTAGTTTAATATTATACAAAATGGCAAAATCGTCGATACTAAACTTTGATACAGAGAGACTAGTGAAGCATAAACATAACAATGAACTTAACTTCCTGATTGTCATTATCTTATTGTTGGGCGAACTGGATCGGGGAAAACAAATTTGCTTATGAACTTGCTTCTTGGTGATAATTTTAACTACGATAGAGTTTATATTTACACAATCAATCCACAGCAAGATAAGTATGAGTTATTAAGTGAGTATAATGAAAAGCTTCGTGATGATCTTAAAGCTGGTGAAGATTTTTTTATAATTAGGCAGCCAGAAGATCTTATTCCAGTTAATCAACTTGATGCAGATGAACATAAGATAGTAGTTTTTGATGATATTCCGCTAAACAACATGGAGATGAACAAAATAAGATCATATTTTTCACTATCCCGTAACAAACAGTGTAATTCTGTTTATCTCGCTCAAGGATTTTATAATGTTGATAGGTTTATTAGGCGAAATACGGGTTGTTTTATTTTATTTCCAGGACTGGATAATGTTGACGTTAGAAATATTGCAAGCGAGCAATGCGGTGGCGTGACAAAAGATAAATTTAACTATATTGAACTTTACCGTAATGCTACAAAAGATAAATTTAACTTTTTCTTATTTGATAAACTTATAAATGATCCAACTAAAATGTTTCGCTGTTGTATTAACACTTACTTACAATAAAGCGTTTCAATTTTATAAAATTTATAATTATAATAATGGACAAACGAGTAAGATACAGACAACACATAGAAGATCTAAAAAAACTTGCTCAATCTCAGGCATCACTTAAGCAAAAAGTACAAGAAGCGCGACGTGGGCAAGTAACTGCTACAGAAACAACAGCTACAATTTTCAAGCCGGTTACTGAAGCATTATTAGGTAAACAACCTGAAACTAAACCACTGTCAGAAGAAGAACTTAAGCAACTACAGGAAAAAGGTTTGGTTGGAATTGTTAGAGAACAACAGGAAGCAGCTGCTGCAAAACTTGTTACTAGATCTGATGAAGAAAAGAGAAAACTGATTGAGGCACTTACAGCAAATATAGCTGATCCTGCGGATAGACAAGCAGAAACAGATCGATTGATAAACAATCCGCTGGAACTTGAGCGAAGATTAGCAGAGTTAACAACGCAAGGAATAACAAATATTATAACAAATTTATCAGGAGACATAAAAGATATCAGAGAGGAGCAACAAAGAGTCGGTGATCTTACTGTAAAGTTTATGGAAGTTGGAGATCAAAGATTTATTTTACAAAAAGAGCAAATGATGAGATAAAAGTTAGTGAATATAATGATTTTTTAAACAAAGAAAATATAAGGGGTATTGATGATATAAGCAAGTGGACTGATGCAGAATATCAAGCATTAATCGATAAATTTGATGTAATATTTAATGACGGAGCTGCTGCTAAAGATGAATTAAACACGGTTACAGAGATTGATAATATGATTCCATTTTATGAAAGAATGAGAAAGGGTGTCATTGCTCTCACGTTTAAAAAACAGCAGAAAATAGCAGAGCAAAACCTTTTGGTAAAGGGTGGAGTTTTAAAAGAAAATTTGATAAACTCGATAAATCTCGTGTAGAAAAATATAGAAAAGAAAAAACAGGAACTGGTGTAAAAGTATTTACTTCAACTACTGAAATGATAGGTAGATTAATGTTATTAATATCATCAAAGGAAGCTGGGAATGTTAGTGTTGAACTTGATAATGAAATCATTGACATACTTGATCATCTAAGATCGAGTGAATTATTAACATCTGACGAATATGAAACTTTACACCGCGACTTAATCGCGGCGACTTAATTTTGTAAAATGATATAATATTAAAGGAATGCAAACAACATTATTACTAAACTCTAGCGAGTCTACAGAAGATAGCGCAAATTTTTCAGTAAATTATATTCCACCTATAGAACTAGATCCTGCAAAACAATATGAAATTGGATTAATTTCTTGTACTTGCTGGAATGCTATACCTAACGTGAAAAATGATGTTAACGATGAAATGTATTTTACTATGATTACAACATCTCCAATATCTACAACAACAAAAAAAATAAAAATTCCGCAAGGAGCTTATAATATTGAAGATCTAAACAAGACGATAAAAGAGCTCATAACAAAAGCTAACGGTGTGGCTGATAATTTTGAATTAGCAGCAAATTATAACACATTACGAACTAGGATAACTTTGAAAAATATAGCAATCAATCTTGAACCAAGAGAAAGAAGTATTGCACAACTGTTAGGATTTACTGAAAAAACTTACACTGCACTTGATCAGCCTATTACATATGACAGTGAACTGCCATCAAATATAACAGAAGTAAATACAATATTAGTAAATTGCTCTACTGCTTCTGGCTCTTATACATCAAAAGGTAGCAAAGGTCAAACGATTTACAGTTTCTCACCCGAAGTCCCGCCAGGTTCTCTCATGCAAATAACTCCACGACATATTATATATTATCCTTTAAACGTTGAAGATCAAATAACAAGTATAAGGATGCAGTTGACAGATCAATCAGGAAAACAGTTACATGTTAGTATGAAATTGTAACTTATTATTTACATCTACGCGAGCAAAAGTAAAAATTATGAAACATCAAATATAATGAAACAAAGAAAAAAAGTTTATCGAAGAAAAATAGTAGGAGGATTTTTTGGAAATATATTCACTAAAGTTATTATAAATATTCCAGGACTAGCGCGTAAAGTTGCACCAATTGCTATTGACGCGGGTAAAGCTTTTGCAACTGGGGCTGCATCTGCCGCTGGGACTGCGGTGGGACAAAAAATAGCTAATAAAATAAAAGGAGATCCACCAACTGCATCTGAAATAAAACAACCTATCTCAGAAATCGCTCCAACAAAAGAAACTCAAAAAGCTATGATAACAACAACAAAAAAATTATTATCACCAAAGGGCGAGCAGATCATACAAAAATTAATATCTAAAGTAACAATGCCGCAATAAAATTTTATATAATCTAATAAAATAAAATGTCTGTTAAAAATTATCTCGAGTTAACAGAAACTTATGACATCGACAACGATGAGACAGAATTCGAGTTTGTTGAGTACCTTGATGAAAATTCTAACGAACCAAATAAAACTGGTATTAGAACCTTTAACACCAGAGACGAAGATGTATTTCTACTGCCACATAAGGCTATGTTAGAAGTTCGTGGTCAGATTATGACAGTAGCCAATCCACCTGCTGCATTTGCAGTTGGAGCAGAAGTAGCTCTTATAAATAACGGTTGGAGTTTATTCAAAAGTGCTAGATATCAACTAGCCAATCAAACTGTAGAAGATATTTCGAGTCACCTACAAGTTGCAAGTACAATTTTAAATATTATTTCGTTTTCCGACGATTACTCGAGATCAACTGCAACTAATATGATGTGGTTTAAAGATACTGGACGGGGTATAGCTGAATCAACAGAATTTTTAAAGAGAGGCGCTATAGTACATGGAGCTAGCTAATGCTGATGAAAATACTGTAATTGTGAGAAATTTTCTCATTGCTAATGCTGCTGCACTAGATATTGTCGCACCTGCTGCAGATGCTAATGCAAACGCTACAAGAGTTTCTCTTACAGCAGCTTTTAATAATCTAAATATAACGCCACCAGGAGCAGCTGCAGACGGTACTGCAATGTTAAATTTACTTCTTAACACACTTGACGTGAGAAATCCACGTTATAACGAAGGCTTTGCTAGGCGAAGAAAACTTGCAGCAGGATCACGTTAAATTACAATGATGCTTCCGCTAAGCACAATTTTCGGCTTTTGTCGCGATTATGATAAAGTATTTCGCGGAGTAAAACATACGCTTATTTTAGATCGAGCAGACCAAAACGATTGCTTGTTTAGATCTGGAGGGGCTGATGTACAGTTTATCATAAACAAACTTTCTTTGTGGATGCCACGTATAACACCATCAATCACTAAAATGTCAGAACTAAATAACACGCTTGATAAGCATACAAACAGAATTTACTTTAAGCAGCATAAGGTATATCAGACAGCGGTTCCAAATACTACTGACTACACGTGGAGGGTCACAACAACATCAAGCGAACAACTGCCGAGAAATATCTTTGTCGTATTTCAACAACAAGCTCGACGAGGTAACCAACAACAAAATAATGCAGTATTTGATCACTCTGATGTCAGACGAATATACGCTAGATTAAATTCAAAGCAATATCCAGAACGAGCTATCGAGTGTAATTTTGCTGATGATGTTAATAAAAATATTTCTCGACCGTACATGTACCTGCTTGACGCAATACAAAAATATCAAGATGTTGAAGATGGAACTCAAATATCAGTAGAAGAATTTCGTACGCTTTATCCTATATTTCATTTTGATGTTAGTAAACATAACGAGCGAGCTGTAGACAGCACAGCGGATATTGAAATTACCTGGACACTTGGGGCGGTTCCAGTAGCGCCGTTATACGTATACGCATTAGTGATTAGTGATAGATTTATCACGGTAGATTCTATTGGAGGTAAAATGACAGTTCAAGTTTAATCTACAGTTGTTATATAAAATGGCAAAGTATATTGTAAAAGAAGTGTATTTGACTGATGGTCAAGTTAAAAAATTAGTAGCTGCTACTGCAAAGCGAGAACAGGTATCATTAAAAATCAATCCTAATATTTCTGATGGTGTTTTAACAAAATTAATGCTAACAAAAAATCAAGTAAAAAAGTATGATCGTAAAAAAACTTTTGTTTTAAATTTGAGTGCTGCACAAATGACAGCGATGGCAAAAGAAGGTGGTTTTCTTGGTCCGGCATTATCAGTATTAACTAGTACAATAATACCTAAACTTTTGCCGGTGTTGGGAACATTAGGACTAGCAGCAGCGTCTGGAGCAATATCTGGCGCAACGAAGAAAGCAGTCGAAGGTAATGGTATCATTCGTGGAAGTGGAATAAAAAAATTGTAAATTTTATGTAAATAATATATTATAATGCCACAAAAGAAAAAGAAATCACCAACAACAAAAAAAAAGAAAGTAATAAAAACAAAATCACCAACACCAAAGTGCAAATGCATATGCAATCAAACAAAACAAGGAGGAATTATTCCGTTCGCTCCACTTTTGGCGGGACTAGCGGGAAGTCTGCTGCCAAATCTTTTAGGAATCGGACGTGGTCTAACATTACCAGGAACTCGTCGACCCCGTTGAGTAATTTTGATATCATTGATAAGTTAAAAGCGGTTCCTGGATTTCACGGAGTTTATTCTAAAGATGAGCTCTCAGCAATAAAATCACCATCTGCTGTAAGTTCATGTGTTATTAATATACAAGATTTTAATGACGGATCTGGTACGCATTGGGTAGCAGTTTATAATAATAATTATTTTGACTCGTTTGGACTTCCTCCAAGCGATGTAATAAAAAAGTATATGAAAAAAAAATTTACAAAAGTATATTATTCGTCAAATCAACTCCAACCTGTTGGAACGTCTGCTTGCGGATATTATTGTATTATGTTTATCCGACAGATGAGCAGAAATCTTAATTTTTTAAAATTTATTTTACAGTTTGATAAGCAACCTTCTCACGCTAATGATGAGATCGCAATTAATTTTATCTAAACTTATAAGTATAATAATGTCAACATACTGTCTCAAGTGTAAAACTAAAACAGAAGGTATTAATGAAACAACAGAAAAAACAAAAAACAACAGGATAATATTAAAAAGTATTTGTGCAATCTGTGGAAAAAGAAAAAATACATTTTTAAAGAAAACGTCCCCAGCGATAGTATCTCCAGCGACGTCGCTAGGATCTGGTTATCCTAATATTATTTTAGTCGACGACTAAAAATATAGAATGATATGCAACTGTGATTCTGACAGAGATTTGTGTATTGAGCAAAATAAAATTGTCGCATACTGTCAATGTTGTAACAACAGAGAAATAATAGGGTCAGGTATAGATATACATAAACTAATTGGAAAATTACCAAAACCAAAAGGCGGTTGGACATTGCCAGGGCATCGGTATACTGGTCCATGGAATCCGCTACATCAACAACTAGATGAAAACGACAATCCATTGCCAGGCCAAGAGCCTTACAATCAAGTGGATGCAATAGCAATGCGTCATGATATCTGTTATCGTGATCATGAAAACTCAAAATTAGATTGTGATAAAGTAATGTTAGACGAATTACGTGATATGGAGCCAACAAATCTACGAGAACGTTTTGATAGAAAATTTGTTCAGGGAATAATTGGAGCAAAATATAAACTTGGACTCGGAGAGTCTCGTCAATCACCTCACGATCGGGGAAATAAAGTATATGATGATCTTGCAGTCGAACTACACAGACCTAAAAAAAAAAGTTCCAACGACGTAAAGTTGTCGCTAATGGTGTAGATGATATCTGGGCAATAGATTTGGTGGATGTATCCAATCTAGCTCAGTTTAACGTTGGCGCTGATGGCGCTCCAAAAAGGTATTTGTTTAATGTTATAGATGTTTTTAGCAAATACGCTTTCAGTATACCTGTTTCAGATAAGACAGGAACTTCAATGACCGATGCGCTAAAGCAGATAATAACAAGCACAGAAAGAAAACCAAACAAAATCTGGACTGATCATGGATCTGAGTTTTTTAACAAAAAGTTTGAACAGTTTCTAGAACAAAATAATATAAAAAGGTATGTTACAGGAAATGAGGGTAAAAGCGTTGTTGTTGAGAGATTTAATCGCACGCTAAACGAGAAAATACACAAACATATGACAGCTAAAAACACCAACAGGTACATCGATGACCTTTCTCAAATCGTAAGCGAATATAATAACACGAAACATCGAACCATCAAAATGACACCTAAAAAAGCTGTTAAAAATCCAATATTAGCAAATGAAAACATGTACCGCAGACATAAATTTAAGGTTGGTGATAAAGTTAGAATTTCTTTGATGAAAAAGGTGTTTGCAAAAGGATTTACTCCGAACTGGAGCGAAGAAGTTTTTGTAATTGATAAGGTACTTTTAACAGTACCTGTAACGTACGTTTTAAAAGATCTGGCAGGGGAACCGATTGTAGGTAGTTTTTATGAACAAGAACTACAGAAAACTGATCAGGATGTTTTTGTTATCGAGAAAGTGATTAGAAAAAAAGGGGATAAAAGTTTAGTCAAATGGCGTGGGTATAGTGATAAATTTAACAGTTGGATCCCAACCAAGCAGATTATGATATAATGCTATTATAAATTAACTCATACTTTTGTTTGACAGATTTACATTTTACTGGTTTACATAATGATATTAGATACTGCTTACGATCGTTAGAGATCGTCATTAGATTAAAAATTTTAACGAATATGAAATCGAATTTGATATTTTTCTGTCGGCCTGGAATCTTGATATTTAAGAAAGGTTTGATTAGCTGCCAGAACAGTTGTTGTTCGGCAACGGTAAAATTAAATTTAATTAGCTGCTTAGCAATGTGATACTTGACATTATACCGTTTAGTTGTTGATCTGCTGTAATTAGATCTGTCAGCAACAGTGACTATTTCACCATCATCATCAGATTCATTGTTATATAAAATATCATCTTCGCTATAACCAACAGATTTGTCTATAAAATCTTTGGAAAATGTAATACTATGTATGACATCATCACTGACGACCTTATCACTGACGACCTTATCACTAGTATCTTCTTCGTAGAGTTCAGCGAGTCGTTTCATCAAGTCCATTATTATAATATATTTTTATCTAATTTATTATTATAAGATGACCGATGAGATAAAATATCACCAAAAAGTTAATATAGTAAATTATAACGAACTAGCTGAAGCGGTAAGAAAATGTTTGTTGGGTTATAGTGTTGATGTTATTGTAATGCAAGGTGATTCTCATAAAATATTACTAACAGAAGCAGAAAAAATAAAATTAATGAAAGTGCAGTAACGACGCTAAAATTTAATCACGATGATATCATAGCATTTGCTCATCATTGCTTGACTAAAACCGAATTACAAAATATTATTGATCATCATATCTAAAACCAATCCTAGCATCGTATTCTCTTGAAAAAGTTGATTTTGTTGCTCCATCAGCTATAATTTTTACGACTGCGGGATTTATCTTATAATATTTCGCCGCAGCTGAAATCGATTTGAATTCGATCTCCTCATCCGTTTCGAGGTTTTTTGAAATAACAGGTTTTATTGGGCATCTAAAATTAATACCATTACTATTTTTTCCTTTTCTCACATTTTCCTGTTGCGTTACTATCTCCAGATTTTCCAATCGATTATCAGTTTGTATATTATTAATGTGATTAATAACAAGACCATTGGGTATAGATCCATTGAACACCTCATAAACAAACCTATGACCAAGATAACGAACTTGATTTGTTGATGTTCCTCTAACTGTTACCCTGATATATCCCATATTGCTAATATTACTAAGAACTTTTTTAGTTTTTCTATTTCTAATAATACCGCGATCGTTAGCCTCGTATAAATCAAATACTGGGTGCGGCTGAAACTCATCTTGTAAGGATAAATTTTCAATATTATCATCAGTGACTTTACCATTATAATGATATACACGCTGTCCCTCTGGAATATCATCGCAGAACAACGTGTAAATAAAATCTTTTCTAAATATTGCAATCCTCTCGGCATTATCTCCCTTTACACTAATATTATAACCCGCTGACGTTAATTTGCCAACAGGTATTCTAGTTTTAATGTTAATAACCGAACCAATTACATTTCCAGCGTATAAGTTATACTTTGGGTGAATTTGATAAATCTCTTGCTCACGTGCGCTTGTCAAATTTACTGTCATTATATTATAGGTGATATTTTTTATCTCTAATTGATTTTTAGCGCATGCGCAGTGTGAGGTAAAGTTATGTTTTGGGTGAACTTGATATGCTTCTTGCTCACATGTGTTTGTTAGATTTGCTGTCATTATATTATAGGAGATATTTTTTATCTCTAATTGATTTTTAGCGCATGCGCAGTGTGAAAAAATTATCAATTAGATATTACATTATAGTATAATAATGTTAAAATTGCGTGATATAGCTAAGAGAAGCTTTATGGGAGAACCTAATAAAATAGCGACTGCTTTTGCAGGTTTTGATAATAGTTATCAGTTTGATAATCAAATTGTTTTAGTAAATTTTAATGCAACTAATCTTTACCACCTATTACAGACAATTGTAAAACGTGAGCTCGAAAAACACAAAAGTATCAGATTATTTGTGCAATATCATGTTATATTTTCAAAGTTAGTTATAATGGAAGAATTAACTAACAAGGAAATTGCAGAACCTTATATTAACGCAAAATCGAGACGTGTTTTGCTTGGGACTGATCTGTTATCACTATCTGATGAAATACACCAAGAAATTGGAAAAAAAATAGAGGAATTTAGTCAATTAGGTTCGGGTTGGAAGTTTGAAATGATCAAAGGAATATTGTTTCACACGATGAAATATAATGTATTACGAGGTAGTTCATACGTCGACCTGCCACCAAAAATAAAAAGTAAAAGATGTTGTATAAACATCAAAAACGTAGATAACAAATGTTTCCAATGGGCTGTTCTTTCCGCACTATTCCCAGCAGAAAAAAACGCTACTCGTGTTGAAAGGTATATCAGTCATATGTCTAGATTAAATTTTAAAGATATTAACTTTCCAGTGGCAGAAAATCAAATACCAAAATTTGAAAAGCAGAATAATGTTTCAATTAACGTTTTCGGACTAGATGAAAAGGAGGACGTATATCCGAGATATATTTCAGAAAAAGCTTCACAATCAACTATAAATTTACTGTACTACAAAAATCATTATGTTTGGATTAAAAACTTTAACGGACTAGTTGGTAGACAGTACAATAAGGATAAGAACAAAAAGTTCTTTTGTTACCGCTGCTTGCATGGCTGTACAAGCAATGAAACATTGCAAAAGCATTTGCAGTACTGTAGTGATGTGCAAAGAATAACAATGCCATCTAAAAAAGATAGTGTGTTACAGTTTGTCCATCATAATCACAAACTAAAAATTCCTTTCGTCATATACGCTGATTTCGAATGCCTACTTCAACCTGTACTTGGTGTAGAAAATAATCCTAATCAATCGAGTACAAGAAAAGTTCAAAATCATGTTCCGTGTGGAGTAGCGTATAAGGTAGTTTGTTGTACTGATTCTAGATTATCTAAATCAATCAAATTATATCGTGGTAAAAATCCAGCTGTTTGGCTTCTCAAGCAGTTGATTAACGAAGTTGATAATATATTTACTCATTTGAAAAAAGTAACGCCAATGTTAAAATTAACACCTCAACAAGAATCCGCTCACGAGCAAGCAGAAATTTGTCATATTTGTGAAAAAGCTTTTGACGATGATAAAAAAGTACATGACCATTGTCATTTGACTGGACAGTATCGTGGAGCGGCTCATAATCAGTGTAATTTAAAATTTCATGCTCCAGATTTTATTCCGGTTATTCTTCACAATTTTCGAGGATATGATAGCCATATTATAGTAGAAGCTTTTGGTGATCCTGAGATAAAAGCTCATCTAAAACTCGATAACGTCATCAAATGCATCCCAAATAATTTTGAAAAGTACATGTCAGTTACGCTAGGTAAATTACGTTTTATTGACAGCCTGCAGTTTATGGCAGCCTCGTTAGATGAGTTAGTGAAAGGTTGTAGTAAATTTGATAACCTAAGAGACTGTTTTGGAGATAAATTTAATCTACTAGCTAAAAAAGGAGTTTTTCCATACGAATACCTCGACGATTGGAGTAAATTTGATGAAATATCTTTACCTGACAAAGACAAATTTTACTCACAACTTAAAAATGAAAATATAACTGATGACGAGTACAGGTATGCACAAGATATCTGGAAAGAGTTTGATTGTGAGACTTTTGGTGATTATCATGATTTATACCTGAAAACTGACGTGTTATTATTAGCAGATGTTTTTGAAAGTTTTCGTGAAGTGAGTTATAATAATTATGGACTAGATCCTTGCTGGTATTATTCTGCCCCTGGGTTGTCATGGGATGCTTTGCTAAAGTTTAGTAAGGTAAGGTTAGAATTACTGACTGATGTTGATATGTTCAATTTTATTGAAAAAGGTATCCGAGGTGGTATTAGCGTGATAACAAAAAAATATGCTGAAGCAAACAACAAATACCTGAAACAGTATAACCCTGACCTTCCTTCGAAGTATATAATTTATCTAGATTGTAATAATCTTTACGGTGGTTCGATGGCAGAACCAATGCCTTTTAGCGGATTTCATTGGATCACGGTTGATCGATTTCTATCAGAGACAGAAAAAAAGATACCTGACGATGTTTCCTATTTCGTTGAAGTTGATCTTGATTATCCAAATTCGCTACACAAATTACATAACGATTACCCTTTCTGTGCGGAATCGATGGTTATAGATTATAGTTTGTTATCAAAAGAACAACAAGCGTTAGCATCACCAAGGCAACATTCCATGGTCAAGAAACTAGTACCAAATTTACTTGATAAGAAAAATTATGTTTTGCATTACAAAGTTTTCAAACAAGCAGTCGATGCTGGTCTTGTGTTGAGAAAAGTTCATCGTGTACTAAAATTTAATCAGTCGCCGTGGATGAGAGGTTATATTAACTCCAACACTTCAAGAAGAGCTGCAGCAAAAACAGAGTTTGAGAAAAACTTCTTTAAACTGATGAACAATTCCGTTTTTGGTAAGACGATGGAGAATATTAGGAAACGTGTAAATATTGAAATAGTTAATGATGTCAATCGCAGAAACAAACTTGTGTCAGACGATGATTTTGTGAGCATGAAAATATTTAATGAAAATCTTGTTGCGATACAAAGAAGAAAAACAAATCTAAAACTAAACAAGCCGATCTATGTTGGAGCTGCAGTGTTAGATTTATCAAAGTGGATGATGTACGATTTTCATTACACTTTTGTTAAAAATCAGTGGCCGGCTAGTAGATTATTGTTTACTGATACTGATTCACTCGTGTATGAAATTGAATGTGAGGACATCTATCAGGACATGTACGATAATCGACATCTGTTTGATCTTTCCGATTATCCACGTGACAGTAAATTTCATGACGACATAAATAAAAAGGTTATTGGTAAGTTTAAAGATGAAATGAACTCGAGCGCTATCAAATACTTTATCGGATTACGTAGTAAAATGTATGCCGTATTGTTAGATAATAATAAAATAACGAAAAAAGCCAAAGGTCTACCTCGTGATTTTGTTAAAAAGTTTATGAAATTTGATGACTACAGGTATGCGCTTGATGGTGGTGTTAGTTTTATGAGAGCTATGGCAATTCGAACTAATCATCATAAACTCGAAACAGATGTCATTATCAAACGTGGATTGTATAATTTTGATGACAAACGCTATTGTGAAAATGGGGTAGATACATTTGCCCTTGGGTATTGTTATGATGATAGATCTATACTCGACATTATCTTTTCCAACTGAAATTTTATCTAAACTTATAAAATAATGTTTGAAAATTTGACAATGACAAATAGCTACAATAGTAACATCAAATATCTAATGATGGACGGTAAACAATTGACATTTGAATTTAATAATGAAACATCAGGTATATGTTTTAATGGAACATGTGACAAGTTAAAACTTTCGCTCATCAGATCTGATAACAGCATGTATTTCAATTATCTCGAACAATTGTATCAAAAGTTGCTAGCGGAATTTAAAAACTTTCACAGCCCCATTAGCCAACAAAACTATACTAAACTCACAATTGATCTCGATCGGTCAAAGGTATATTTTATCAACAAAAAATATCCTCTGAACAAACCAGAAATGAAAGATCTGTTTGAGTCCCGTCGCTGTGTGAGTGGTAAAGTAAAATTTAGTATCTATAGTCGTGATAGTGAAATATTTTTAATATCAACAGTTGAAACATTAATCATTGGTAACGAGATATAAAATAATATCATTTTCATTCTAATGCTAGTTTAATTTCCACCTTGTTAACTGAAACGTTCTAACACACAGTTTAATTTTCATCCTGTTATCTTGTGGTAAAAACCCGTTTGCCGTCTTTAGAATAATTGTATTCCACACATGCGCTGTTCTAACAAATTAGTCACCTCTATGTAAAGAGCTTATCACATTCCAACACCTGTTGTTTTGTTTGGTTACAAAATACCTGTTTACAAAGTAGTAGTAGGGGGAAAAAAAGAGGTGGGGGAGGGTGAGTCAAAACCCTGTTTTATTTTGGATAAAAAGGGGGTGGGGTGGGGGATAATTTAGGACTATAATTTATACTTGTTTGGAGGGTAAAAAAACAAAGTGAGTTGAAAACCTGGTTTTCCTCTAGGGTGAGTTGAAAACCTGGTTTATTTTGGAAGAAAAGGGGGTGGGGTGGGGGATAATTTATACTTGTTTGGAGGGTAAAAAAACAAAGTGAGTTGAAAACCTGGTTTTCCTATACTACTCAGGTTTGTATTATCCTACTGTTTTCTCCATGCTTTTGATTAATATTCATTTATCAATCCGTGTAGTCTTAAATGCTATAATTTAATATTTCACTTCTAATTCTATAATCCGTATAAGTCTCCAGTTCAACAACCGAGCAATTTTACGGGATCATTTTTATGGATCATTTTGTAAGGGTTTTTTTCGGGTTTATTTTGTCGTGCACTGTTTTGACGGATCACTTCTTTCCCTCTATATACTAGTGGAATGGACATTTTCGAAAAAAAATATTTATATGTACTATTTCAAAAATAAGTTTTCATTCTATTTCAAAATATTATTTTTATAGAGCTTATCGGTTAACAATCTAACCCCAGATTTTTTTTATTTAGACGGGTTTTTTATTCTTTAAAAACTGTCACACAACTTCTTAGATATTTCAGTGATATGTTTGTAATCAATTTTATGCAATATTCATTAATGACTGCTTGTGGTGTGCCTTGTTTGGTATACACATTTTTGTAACATTCGTAATTCTCCTTTAATGTTGTTTTCCTTTCTATCTTTTTATATTTTATATCTCCGACCATTACATTCTTTAAGCTTCTTTTAAGCCTATTTTATGTCACCTCTGACATGTATATTCCCTTTACATGTCCATATTTTCACACTCCTACTTCCCTTCATTTGCTACATATTGTTAAAAACAATTGTGTTTTACTTTTGATTTTTCTTTTTATAATTTTTTTTGTTTTCCTAATTGTTCATATATACTGATTTTTTTCTGTCTTTTCCTTCTGTTAGTAATGGTATGACCTTAGGTTCAAGCCGTCGTATTGTTTTATGATGTCATAATTTTGATGTTCTTAAAATTATTTAAATATGTTTACTTGTACACAATATAATTCATCTCTCATGTTGAAGTATAACAAACTTCTATGTTCTTGCTTGTCCAAAGTCTTTCCATCATTTCGTTTGTTTTTTGTTTGTTTTTTTTTTGTTTTGTTTTGTTATTTTTTATTTGTTTTTTGTGGGGTTTTTTTTTGGCTTACTTGATAAAAATTGGCTATTATATATTCTTCTATTTCTTTTTGACAGAATATTACAGTATAAAATGCCTAAATTCTACATCATTCGTTATATATATATATATATATATATATATATATATATATATATATATATATATATAAAGTTACAAAAGCGGGATCACATGCTGTTAATAAAGACAGATATTTAATTAAAAATAAGTAAAAATCGTTCAATTTATCCTTTATACAATTATACAATGAATTGAATCGACTACAATTAGACAATAATCTGACAGATATAACCTTTCTTAAACTGTGTGTGTACAAGCTTTTCGTTATTCCTGGTTTACCATAAAAGGTGGTTCTTTTTTAATGGTGCATTGACTTCGGATTAGCCTATTATGGTCCCTAAACTGTGTTGCCGCGTGTAACAAGTATTGTTTTTACATCGCGTGCCAATGGACATTTTCTCACCCATATTCCTACTAAAGTTTCTGCTAACCATAAATAATCGGGTTTGGCATGTGTCAGGAATTTAGTAGACAAATTAATTTGCCAAGTTTGTAGTTAGTTAGGGAATAATATTTTTTTTTCGGTTTTAGGATTTGAGTGGTTTCAGTTTACTGTAAAAAAAAATCTATTAAACAGGAGATTCATATCCCTAAGATTAGTTTTTGTGGGTTTATACTGCATAGGGAAAGCATGGGGATTTGAAATGGCGAGACATCGATGTTTGTATTGTTGCTATTGCTGTTAATTTTTTTGTTCTTCCCGTTCTTTAACTGTAACTTATTTTGACAATGAGGGGAGTAACTTGGCATACTTATATACCGTCCTTAGAAGCTACGTCGAGTATTCCTAGGAATCTTCAAAGTCAAGGCAATTGCTCAACATTGTTTTTCTTTTCATTTTTCCATTCGCTCTGTATATATATATATATATATATATATATATATATATATATATATATATATATATATATATATATATATATATATATATATATATATATATATATATATATATATATATATTTAGCTGTACGTCCAAGGTCAAGATCTTGCTTTAATAGTTTACAATTTATATATCTCTTTTCCACTCTCTAACATTAAAACCATTCTAGAGTAAGGAATTGAAATGACACATCATTATTACTATTTGTGTCACGTGCGACATTGGAGACCCTGTCTACAATATCAAAGCCAGAGGTCAGTAGTTTATGCTTCATGTTTCTCTTAAGTGCTATTTATGATAGATGTTTTCTTGTGATCAAGTCACAAATCAATACTTGAAGTTCCTTTTTGTCTGCTTTATATCTCTTTTTGTGTTACGATCTGGGATGAACCAAGCTGCATATTTGCCTCTCAGTTTGTTGGCATCTCACGTATCATAATTTTCCCCATTTCTGTACGGTTTTTTCTAAGGCCCTTTTGAGATCGTACCATGAATTTGTTTCTATTGTCTGACCAGTAACTCTTCAGCTCGGTGAAATATGCATATCTCTCTTATTATTTATGAGTATTTTTGTTGTTGTTATTATTATTATTGTTGTTGTTGTTTTGTGGGGCTTTATGCTATTTTTCAGCACACGATAGGCTATACATGGCAGCCAGTATTAATGGTAGAGGAAGAAACCGGGAAATCCCCGGAAATAACCACCGACCCCCGAGAAGCCACTGGCAAGTTTTCTCACATATCCGCATTCGCCGAATGTTAGACTGGAACCCACGCAGACAGAGGTGAGATGGCAGTGATCCGTAACGGAGAGCGCTTTAGACCACTTGGCCAATTTGGGCCCAGTATATTTTGTGACTTCAACACGGGGTAAGCAGGAAACAAATATTCCCTAAATTTGCTTGATGATTTTGTTGCTATTATTATTATTATTATTATTATTATTATTATTATTATTATTATTATTATTATTATTATTATTATTATTATTATTATAGCTAAAAGTCGAAATATATATAAGGCATCCTAACTAGGAATCAACAACTATCAAAAATTATATTGGTGTATTTCAATCAGGTGTGATTTAAAGTATTCAGGCGGGTGTACAGATTTTACTGGGTCATCTCATTGTTACCATAAATAGGCATACACCAATTGCAATTGATTATCTCAGTCAGCATCGTTAGTTTGCGGTACTTTGAATGTGTAACAAATGATGAAATTATCTATCTACGAGTATAAAATCCTGCTTATATCGAGTCATTTGGATTAGTCAAGATAAGATTGAAAGACAAACAGATGGACTGAAAATGAATGAATGAATGAAAACAGATGGACTGAAAATGAATGAATGAATGAATGAATGAATGAATGAATGAATGAATGAATGAATGAATGAATGAATGGATGAATGAATGAATGAATGAATGAATGAATGAATGAATGAATGAATGAATGAATGAATGAATGAATGAATGAATGAATGAATGAATGAATGGAGAAATTGACATACGAGCGGATAGCAAGATATTACATACATCATCACAGTGGGGTATGAAGTATGAAAGAGGAAATTTCACCGACTTCAGAATAAAATCAAAATGTTAAGTCAATTTATTAATTTTTTCATCTAGTCATTAATTTGTTGTACTAATTATTATTTCGATATCTTACAAAACAGTAATACTGTCAGATGTTTAGCATGAATTTATATGCAACTTGCTGCTTTTAATCATGGTTCTCATTTATTTCATGCATTTTTGCATTAGTAAATTTTAATGTCGGTAACAACCAAAATATTATTGATGTGTTTAAAAGATTCTTTTTATAATGTCAGTTCTGATAGACTATATTGCATAAACGAACGTTGTTCTCCGGTGCAAGCGTTTTCTTGTCATGGAAACTATGTTGAATACATTTGCCGATAATCGAAAATCGAAATTATCCCTGAGAGCAAAAATAAATGAAACTATTTCATATTCATAATTTTATATTACATCTTTAGCACTAATTTTTTAGACATATACATATATGAAATATTTTCAATGGGTTTTTTAAAATTTAATGTCTGTTTTTCATGTTATGAAAATATTAGTTCTTGTGATCTTTTCACCGAACACAGAAATGAAATATCAATAACATTTACCGTCAATATTTCTCTAAGACATCATTTAAATTTATGTTCAACAGATAAAATTAGTGCTAATTTAACATCTAGATGCTAACCTGAAAGTAAAATAAAATAATGAAGTTCAAAAGTAAGAGTAACTGAAGCGAAAACAAATGCATATGAAGGAATTTACAATTTTGGAGGAAAACAGCTATTTATGCTCATAATTTTGACGTGTCAACGTGTTTTGTACATCCCCGCGTTTGTCTCATTTTCTTCAGAAAGCTTATTAACTCGTGCATTATATACATAAAATATATAAATTTCCATTTTTTCTGGATTGAATAGGCTAGATATCTTATCTGTGATACATCATATATTTCCCAACAAGATAAAACGTGAAACAGCAATAAACTTTGCCTAAATGAGCTCTCGACATGAACTATTACGGATTGCTTTAAACACATCAGGTGGTCTTAGAGGGGATTCATCACCAGCCACGCACTTTTGTTTATTTCCACATAAAATTGTTATTATCACTCTCTACATTGTATTGACTATGATGGTTTGAATAGATTGACCAAAACTATCGCCTTAACATGTCAGCGATAAATTTATATCAGAGATGTTTGGGTGACACGCCATATATTTTACAGAAAACTGGTTTATTGGCATTTTGAAAGACAACAAAATACTAGCCTACTATCTCATTTTTCATGACAGTAAATAAAAGTCGGTTACTTAATTTGTTGTTATTATTCGGTACACAAGTCCCTAAACCATTTCATGACTCCATTGCTCTATGGATAGGCTTCAGCCCGACTTCAGCCCTACACAAAATCGGTCACTATTATCGACATATTTCATATAATTTGTTTGTGTCTGTGTAATTTTAAATATTAATATACCATACATTGTCTAAATTAATTTGATAGCATACACAAAAACACAAGCACGCACGCTCGCGCGCGTGTCTGAAGAATGTATTTGAATAATTTTAATCATATAGTTAAGAATGTGTTAGAAGTGACATTAAAATCAAAAGAAAAAGAAACCTACTGCAGGGCTAGGCTACTAACAAAATGAATTAATCAACATCAAAATGACGTCACAAGTCATAATCATACAGCGGACTAAAGGCTTTGATCTTCTAGATTTTCAATAGCAAACTAGAATTACTGATAGGAATATTTGATAAATGAGTAAAGTCTATACGTAATTTAGGATTAGCCATTCTATTTGCATTGCAATTAAATTACTATTATGAACTTTTCAAACTTGTAAGGTCGCATACGAAGAAAATCCGTAATGCGTGCCTTTTAAATTTTGTCCTTACAATTTCAATGTTTTAGTGGAGATATTTGTTTTAAAATTGTCTTCTTGTTTTTTGACATGTGCCTTTCAAATTTAACATAATGACTTTTGAAATATACGGCCAACAGACACTAACAGACGATTTCAAAACTATTCCTTTCCAGATTTTATAATCTGTCTTTAGATGATGACAAAACGACAAAAATCAGCTTGGTTGATCGCTTTGCTTTTTCTTGTTTGTTATACATACGTTTATTATACAGGTCACAATTTTAATCATTCACATTAGCTCACACCTTTTCCAGTTTTTATACAAAAAAATCTTAACTCAAATATGTCGGCATTATTTCAAGCATAGTTTTGAAAAAGGGAAAAACAAACATTCAATGCAATTCAAATACCATTTTTTTTTTCCATCAATAAATTCTGAGTCCTTTCAAAATTATGATAATTACTGAAGTTAAAAGAGAGAAAGGGTGGATTCAGAGTATCTTGCGTTTCTAATGAAATAATATAAATTTCTAATTGGTTATAACAAGAAATGACAATAAGAAAATTATGAATCATGGCGCATGTCCGAAGCTTTGTATATTTGATATTTTTATTGACCTAATTTAGTTCGTGTTACTCGACATTTTTGTGTTTTCGTGTATTATTAGCTTAGTTACCCATAAGCTTGAAACTAAATAATACAGTTCCCTACCATAACATATATCTAGTTACTCGTGGGATGATAATCTACTTCTATAAAGTTTCTAATTAGGTCAGAAAAAAAAAAACATAACTGCATTCCAAAACTCTTCTCCGTCTTACTTAGGAATATACTTACTTAACATACACTGGAAAATTACTTAACAAATTAAATTTTTCCTTTTTTAAATCCAAAATTTATCTAAAACTGCCTGTTCGGCCGTCTTTACAGCATACGTACCACGTGTTATGCATGTCATTAAATGTTTATATTGTTACGTGACAAGGGCTCGTGCTCAGTAACAAAGAAAATAGTAAAAGCCAACAAGCTTTGTATATTTTAACAAAACAATTTTTTCCCCTAGACAACAATGTAAAAATTGGTAAATAGGTCGTACAGTTGGTGAATATAATCCAAATATGATTCTAAGAATAAAACAAAAGTTCTATCACTAAATGGTCCTGTAAGAATCCAGGTTCGAGTCCCGACGACGTACAAATATGGAAGGTGAAGACGTCAGATGCTATCCAATCTGTGATTAACAATAATTCCTCACTTGAATCATAGTCTTTGTTTCCGAATAATTCCAGAATAAATTTCCATAAATATCTTTCATTTTTTTATGTGAAAAACAACTTGTTTAGTATATATGAGAATAAATTATTGAATCCAAAAAATCAGAGGGAGAATGAAATTTTCTGGCAACAAACTAAGAAACAACACCTTATTCCTATCAAGGTTTTGAATGCCTCTTGTAAACCAATTTTAAGAATGCGTATATAAACTCAAAACATTACTTCAAATCTCGCTAGATTGGTCATGTGGTCTCTTAGTACGCTAATTTTGTCACGTCTTCCAGTACATGCCCACTTAAAAACCAATCATAAAAAGGCTGTTTACAAACATTGATCACGTGATGAAAGTATGTCCCAATGACACTGACAAATCATTTTAACTTCCTGTTGATTTGTTACCAAGGTAAGACGAACTCAGTGATAATTAGCACGTATTACTATTTCGTCTTAAGTAAACAGCTTTGTGCTAAAAATATCTCACTGCTAAAAATAGAATCCCGAATCCGAGAAAAGTATTCATTGTAATTAAAAACCAATGAAATAAAAATGAAATAAAAAGAATTTTAAGCCGTACACACAAGCAATTTAAACAAATATACGTAACTATATATATATATATATATATATATATATATATATATATATATATATATATATATATATATATATATATATATATATATATATATACACACTTGCAATTAGTTGCAATATCAAATATAATTTGAAACAAAGCTTTCTAATAACATTAATAACGTTTTTAAAACTAATGTTCCATGTAAAATAATTCAATTTGTATCAAGCTTACACTGGAATTTCCTTGCATTCTTTACTAACGAAAACTACGGAATGAAAGGGACAGTGAAATCGTATACAGTCCTTATTCTTCTCGCCAGACTGATTACAGATGAAGAATGCTTCTACAGATTGCAGAGTTTTAGTGGGGGTTTTCTTTGTTGTAGTTAAAATTGCTAAATAACATAGAAATAACATAGAGGTCCAAACAGGAATGCTATAATGAGAGAACTCTTACCCCTTTTCTTTATAAAGCCCCTATTCGATCTCTCTCCAACTCCCTGCCTTTTTTCTCTGTGTTTCGCTTCGGGCTAAAGCAAACGTATATTTATCAGACAGAGTCTATCTATTACGGTACCTCTCCCCTCCCAAACAACAAATAAAACTTTGTAACATACGTAATGTATAATTAGCAGCAGATACTCTGAAAGATGATTTGAAACCCATGTTCCGAGACACATATCCAGTTTTTGAGTTGATGAACTGTAAGATGTAACATAAGGGCTTTTTTATAATTCGCACTCAGCGGCAGGCAGTATGGATCCAGATTTGCGGTTCATGGTCATGCTGTTCTTTAAAAACAAACAGAGCTCTCAGTCTAGGCAATTGGCGTATATATGGGAGACATATATTTATTTTACTGTCCCACATATAAATATTGTGATTTTATTGTCCCACATATAAATACTGTGATGATATAATTCTACATTAGATACTTTTAAGCATAGAATTCTTTACTAAAGCTAAGCTTTGCTATAGTAATCGGAGTACATCTTGGGCGTCGTTCTAATATTGCAATAAATATGTCGTGGAAAACCTAAACCATAAAAAGCATCATAATGGTTTAGTTATATTATGATTTTAGTTTAATGTTCAAAAATATTTCGGGAAAAACTGCCATTAATTTAGAGTTGGATGGAGGAAGAAACAACAGCAACAATTACGCAAAGTTCAGGTGATAGTTTGAGGAATGCATAATCGTTGTAATGTAGTCGGAATATGCAATTTTAATTGAATATTCATGGGACGGACAAGGTACGCATGTTCATTAGTCGAGGATCATCTAAGGAACTCGTCGTTGAGAAAAATGTGTCATTTCTGCAAAGTTTATCATCTCCATCAGAACATGTAATTATATGACCGGGGACATTTACTGCGAGATTAAACAATCAACTGTATGTATGTATGTATATATGTATGTATGTATGTATGTATGTATGTATGTATGTATGTATGTATGTATGTATGTATGTATGTATGTATGTATGTATGTATGTATGTATGTATGTATGTATGTATGTATGTATGTATGTATGTATGTATGTATGTATGTATGTATTTGCTGGATCAACCCAGTCAAGAGGATGGATCCAGGCCACAATCCCAAGGACCTGCTATAGGGTGAGCTGGCAGAAGGCACACGACTATTTGGACGGCCAAGTATGCGTTACAAAGGACATGAAGACGGCTAACATCAACGTCAACAAATGGGAGAGCTGTGGTTCCGACCGCTCCACCTGGCGCCTTGCTGTCAGACAGGGCGTTCGTAAGAGGGAGGAAAGGATAAACACAGACCTCGGTACAAAGACCGCAAGAGGAAGGGGAAACAACAACAGGCTCAACAAGCATCAACGTTCACCGGCAGCTAGTGCAATAGAGACTGTCACTCTAGGGTCGGACTCTTCAGCCACAGCTACTCGCAAAGGTGTTGATAGGACACCCAACCGGAAGTTACACAATCGTCTCTCGAAGTCGGACGGATTCCGACGATGTATCTATGTATGTATCTATGGATGGATGGATTCATGCATGCATGGATGTATGCATGCATAAATGGACGGCTATAATGTGTCCATTGTAAGAATTAGATTAAAACAGCGTCGGACTTGTGTGTGTGTGTGTGTGTGTGTGTGTGTGTATATATATATATATATATATATATATATATATATATATATATATATATATATATATATATATATATATATATATATATATATATATATATATAATACAAATCATATGGCAAATAACAGCCCTTTCAAGCGCACTGGATCCTCAACATTTTCATTGAATATCCCATCTTCGCCATTTCTATGGCATCATTTACAATTTCATTCAGGCGTTACTTGCTGTATTACATGGCAACGACAGGTTATGTCATGCTGACCGCAGAACAAAATCACTATTAAACTTTAAAATAATGGAGTGTTTTGTTACATACACAAAGTTTTGCTGACTATATAGCAAAAGTTTTACAACAACTGTTTATCCAATTACGTGCCAACTCATGTATATAAATATATAAATAAATTATATAAATATATAAATAAATAAACATAAATTGTTGCTGTAGAACCTGTCTCATTGTTATACGAACTTTACCGAATGGTTATATAATTATTTTTCTGTTTGTTACATAACTAACACGAAATACAGTAAATTATGAACGGTTATGTGTGCAAAAAGAGGGTAGTAGTTTAGTTCTATTTGAAAATCAAACTTCAAATCGTCTTCCTCTTCATTCTTTGTTTAAAACAAATTTGAAATTTTATGCAGTTTAATATTTACTGATAAAGCACTATTTTGTATGAGAGGGAAATTGAACTACTTATGTCCGACATGTTATATCATGTCATCTATTCAAGAGATGTGACATTCAGTGGACGCAAGACAGATTTGTAGATTTATGAGGCGTACTTTATCACTTCTTTTAAAAATTTATTAACATTAGAGTAATCATACTGTAGAAATATGTGGCCATAAAAATTATATGACACAAATATCATACCTGGCTGTTAAAAAAAAATTTATGCACTGTTTTCTCGACCAGATTTATGATAACCTATTTCCCTCAGTTATGCTATATAAGATAAAGAAGCTCCTTCTGGAACATCAATGCAATGAGTAGGAACCGAATCGGTCATAGTTACTTAAGTTATAACATGTGAATGAATTTTGACCAGAAGGGAAAGAGAAACGTTTCTGTTATTAAGCAATCATATAACAGACTCAAATTTCCTTTCATAAATCAAATTTCACTGACAGTAAAGATATAGTGTTTAGCGATTAAAATTAGTCACAGGGTATTATTAAAGAAACACAAATACTGTTTCATGCTTAATGAGGCGTTCGATAAACCAAAGGAAAAACTTAAAAAGTTACCAGTTCTTTCAGCGCCAAATTTTAAACAATTATTTAAGACATCTCTTGATGCACGCCAGGTAGGGGTTGGTGGCATATTTATTAAGACAGATAAAAATGACGTGGACCATGTAGTGTTCTATTTGCATAATATATTAAATAAGCACCATAAAAAAATTATTCCACCATTGAGAAGAAGTGTTTGGCTTTAAGTTTGGCTTTACAACACTTTGAAGTGTACACTAATTCTGCTCCTTCTAGGCTTATTGTATTCATCGATTACAATCACCTTACTTTCATAAACAAAATGAAAAATAAAAAACAAATAAGTGGTCTCTATTTTCTCGTCTGGACCCAATTTTTCAAACAATTAGCAAGTTGGTACCTTGCAGAGTCAGCTAAAAGCTTTCTGAAACAAACAGGAGTTGTCAGAATATTTTTCCTGTTCGACAATTACAAGTGACTGTCGTTTGCCACCCTGAAAAGAAATAAGAAAATGAGTACCTAAAAGAGGATCCCAATGATCAATAGATTTTGAGCAATCTGTAACAGGAGAAAAAGTGACCTCATCACACAAGCCGGACAAATACACGTGTCAGCTAACAGACTAGTTTCATCATCAACGTCATTCTCACTGGCACTCTATGTTTTAGCTCTAATAACTACACAAGCTGGGTATAAATCAGGGGCAACACTTTCATCAATAGGATCACCCTTTTAATCCAAACAAGGGTTGTTGGTTAGAAGTGTATTCACCACAACTTAATCTCCAGATAAGTCATTGCCAAGCAATATATGAACACTTTTAGTGTGCAAAGAATTCACAGCGATGACAATCAATTATCATCACGGAGAAGAATTTGAATAAAACTGCAATCAACTACCGGAAGAATAACACTTTCAGAAGACGAAGACTTCTCAAACAAACGCAAGGTACCTCACAACAAAAGACTCTGAGAAACTCCTTTATCACTTAATAATTTAATCGGGGTAAGATTGGTTAAATCATTAAAAAATGATACAGAACTATTCGACATGAAAATTCTCCAAAATAGAATCACACACACACACACATCCACCCACCCACCCACCCACCCACCCACACACACACTGATTACCATGGCATTTAAAGTGTTGGTATAAAGTAATTTGATATACCAATACTATTGGTATATTAAATTGTGATCGGTCCATGGCGCAATAATACGCATATATAAACATTCTAGCGACTGTCTGCAGTTGATTATAGAACAATGATGAATTTCCACATTAATCATTAGTGACCTATGAGAATAATGATAAAAAGGAATAATAATAATAATAGTTTTTGAAATGAATTTAATAAGGTACACATTTTCATCACGATCCATTATGATTTCTATTCCCTCCTCCCTTCTTATGCATAAAGAACAAACTACGCAAAAATGTGGAGTGAGAGAGAAAAAGAATTTGGGTTGGATTAAAACCTTGAAACAGAAAAGGAATTTGGGTTGGATTAAAACCTTGAAACAGAAGTTACACCAAGTACCCTACGAGAACATAGTTCGTCTTAACGATACCTGTGCACTGTCCTTGGGAATTATCTACAGTGTTTATCAATGATGCAAAGTTTCAAACCAAGTTGATAGTAAATTCCTCGGTTAATTGGTACACATAATGTGGTGTATTCAATGATATAAAATGAATTTAAATTTCAAAATAATATTCGATTTCTTTGAAACTGCCCATTCATGTGACTAAGCCCAACCAATTGGAAGTTACTCAGTTCTTCTAGAAACATCGAAACCCCACCAGCCAATGATAAATTATTCCAAAGGTGCCATTAGGTCTTATTATTAAGACCTTTGCTAATAATTATCAACAATACGTAAGTGCATATTTAAGAATGTAAGAGATGCTGACTGTAAGGGTAATAGTGAATATCAACTGCATTAAATCATTTAAGTTTCAGTCACTGGAAATTTGCACAAGATTTACGAGGAAAACTAATTTAAGAAGTGCTCATATTGTGTGTGTGTGTGTGTATGTGTGTGTGTGCTTGTGTGTGTGTGAGAGAGAGAGAGAGAGAGAGGGAGGGAGAGAGAGAGGTTTGTTTCTCACACATAAAGGTGTATCTATTTCCTAAATGAAAAAGAAAAGTGATATCAACACCATAGGAATAAAACTGGTATGCCTACTGTGGCAATATAATTTCTCTCCTAAGGTATATTTCAATATGTCACTGTGAAATATGTAATAAAAACCAGTATAGAATGAATTCCTGCCTATGATTGTTTTGCAAGGAATAATATAATTTGTAACATCTTTAAACGAATATTTCACACACACACACACAGATATATATATATATATATATATATATATATATATATATATATATATATATATATATATATATAAGTCTTCGTAGAATGTCGTGATCATTTGAAGATTGTATGATTAAAAACTTTAACTTTTGAAATATTTTATAATGTCAAAGTTAGTTCATTTAGTTTAGGATGCTGCACACTACATAAGCATGATTTAAGCATATCTATGGAAATTGCCTTGTAATATTTAACTACTATATACGATTAACTGTTAAAAGATTGACTTAAAACACGGTCCCATGTAAAGAGGGCGGATCATAGTCCTATTTAGATGATTTAGATGGCGTGTATTATCAACGGCAGTGTGACTGATTGGGCATAGGATGTGTCAGATGTTTATGTCCCAGGTATAAATAAAAAAACACCCTCGTTTGAACAAGTTTCCGCTAGCTGTTACAGAAGTAAAAGAAAAGGCAAACTGCATAAGAAATGAGGGGATTGACTGTTTTCCTTTTTGTGGTCCTATGTACGAGTGCCTTGATGAGGGGTACAGAAGGCGCAGCATCAAGTGGGAGCGGAGGTTCTAACGAAGGACTCTCTCTCTCTCTCTCTCTCTCTCTCTCTCTCTCTCTCTCTCTCTCTCTCTCTCTCTCTCTCTCTCTCTCTCTCTCTCTCTCTCTCTCTCTCTCTCTCTCTCTCTCTCAACACACACATACACACCTAGAATATACGGATTAATACTAAGAACATGTGACAGGTATTTAAAAGTTTATGAACATTTCTTCACTGCAGAAACAAATTCATAATATGTTATAGGCTCTGTTCGACCGTCAGAAGAACGACACGGAACATTATATTTTATAGATCTTAATTCCATGTGATGAAAATTTAATTTTAAAACTTCAAGACTCCCAAACAAGATACAATTTTTGTGAGTGCGAAGTCTTTTAAGATACATAGTTAGCTTTCTATGTATCTACAAGACAGTTACTTTCATGTACAAAAATTACGAGGTGAACACTAGTAGTCTCTTTTGATATAGGTAATAATTGTACCTTTGTGAATATATTAAATAATAATAATAATAATAATAATAATAATAATAATAATAATAATAATAATAATAATAATAATAATAATAATAATAATAATAATAATAATGATAATGATAATGATAATAATAATAATAATGATGATGATGATGATGATGATAATAATAATAATAATAATAATAATAATAATAATAATAATAATAATAATAATAATAATAATAATAATAATAATAATAATAATAATAATAATAATAATAATAATAATAATGCAATTATAATAATAATATAATCAAATAGAATAATTATTAAACAAAAAAAATTTAGATAAAAGATGCATTGGTCTACGTAATACTTATAATTAAGTTTTAGTTTTGTCGTAGCCATATCTAACGCTTGTTATTTTTAAATCAAAATTTCTTTTTTGTTTTTTCTCTAAGTTATAGCTCCGGGAGATAACAAGAACGCTGATGCCGGTAAGAAGAAAAAAAACTTTCTTATTAACAGCAAGGTTACCATTTTAAATCGGATGTCTTTATTTGAGCAAATTCATGATATACAAACACGTTGGAATCGTTTACACAAAACATTCTAGGCTGTAGAAAATTTATTGTAATGTTTAATTCAATAATCGTCAAATAGTCATTAAAAAGCTTTAAAAGTCAATGCGATTTAAAAAATTTTAAACCATGTTTTCCTTTTATTAACAAGTCTACATAATTGTCGGGTTTGAACTGATAATGAGACAGCATTACATGAGAGGGCCTTTGATTCAAATATATTATAGTAAAAATCTGAAATTACGATAGAATAGGACATACAAAGTCGACTGTATCAATATTCATAAAGAAAATTTACCAGGTACATTATGTATATTAAGACTCTTTTTAATTCTTTTCAAAATGCTGAATACACTCTTTGCAGGATTTAAAATTTCAGATGTTAGATTTCATTGTATTTATCATCACCCACTCAAAAATATGTATCAAGAAGGAATGCGTATTTTCCGCACAACATCATCATATATCTTCTTTCAACAAGAATAGTGCAGTATATTTTTAACACTACGACAATTTATTTTGCATCCTCGTTAAGATTGGGATACATAACGTAATTAATGTTCTCATTATCTACAGAAACAAGACAATCTCATCTATTGGAGGCGTTATTGTATACATTAGCACTCTTGTAATGCCATCAGTTGGCAATACATTCAAGTTTTCATTTAATTATATTATAAATTTGTAGTGACTATTTCAGATTTTTATATATTATAAAGTTGCTGACGGGAAAATATTTTGTTTATTTCAGCCAAGAAAAATGCTGTTCCTCAAAAGGGTGGTGAGTATTTATAGCGAAAAATGTTTTGTCATAATGTTATTTATTTCAATTATTACGTTTTTAAATACGATGTATCATCAAAAGATACGCTCATCCTTTCTTCACAGATCCAATCCAGGAATACTTACTGACTTTAGATTTGATTCTTTTGGTACAAAACCATTTCTGCAAACACTTTCATCGTCATCAAAAGTTATATCGTTTGTCGATTCCTATTTAAAGAATATAAATTAAGTTTTCATAACAGATTTTTTGTATCTCTTGAATGTAATCTTTCGGTGAGATAATTATTTTTTAGAACAGGAAGTTTATGCATTGCGTCATATCTAATACTACATTGACGAATTAAATAAAATAGCGAATTGTCCTTCAGTTAATTTAAAAGTATGCTTGTAATGCTGAAAACCAGACTAAAACAATTTTTTTTTATCGCAAGGAAGTTAGAGCATTTATCGAATGGAGTGATGTGGCTTTGAGGAGGTTGCGAGTGACGCTTTTACCTCAAGCCTCCAATGACGTATTTCTTTCGATTTATAATTTATAATTTTCGAACTTTTATATTTTCTAAGGACTATTTTATCAATTTCGTCAAAATACAAGATCTCTGAGAGTCGTGCACTGTCTAGACGTTTGTCTAAAAGGTGTCTTAAAGTGTAAGAAGAGAAAAGTATTACAAGAAACGCGAATGAAGAATATGTTATGGCACTATATTTAATTTTAAAATGATTTTGTTTCAATATATTGAAATCTTAAGGTACATATTTGCTGCTTTTTAGCTTTAATAACACATAATGTGCAAAGACGAATACTTTCATAATGAAGTCATATAACATTTGACTTAAGAAGAAAACAGGAGTGGACGTATGCATCCCGAAATGTGATTTTTGATAGCTTTTATTCCTTGACTGAAAAGAAGAGCTACTGCCTGATGACGTCATAAGGACCAGCTGCAGCTCGTACGATTAGCAGGCTAATCCCGTATGCACAACACGTCGTTGCCTTTTGGCAAAGATGATAGCATGATTATAAACCTTTCCGAAATTGGCTTAGATGTCGTCATTCAGATAGGATTCTTTTGCAGTTTGTTTTATAACATATGACCTGGTTAATTACTGCTTAATTGTTTTTACTAATCCATTGTATATTTTTGTTAATGTCCATCACCAATGCTACCAAAAATCGAATTAAATGAAATTATTGATGTTAATAATGCGTACACTCTCCAGTAATTTCTTTCTTTCGGTTTTAGCCATAATTTTATCTGATTCAATTTACCATTTATAAATTATTTGTGTTTTCCATTCCAGTTCATTTAATTTGTTCTTAAATAATTTCCTTTCATTTTGTTTCTTATCGAATCTCACGTATTCTATTTCACCTTGCAGGGAAGAGAATGTGTATTGGTTTAGGGTGCTTGTTTTGATCGCAGTAAGTCTCTACTATTTACATGCTACTTTTTTGCATTTCATCCAATCTTTTTATTTCCTTTGCTTTACTTCTCATTAATAGCATCGCAGCATTTCTTTGCTTTACTTCTCATTAGTAGCATCGCAGCATTTCGTCATCCCAAAAAATACTTTTTTTATGTAACATGTAGTGATCACGTCTTATCTTCTACCCGAAGTTTGCATTATTGTCTGTTATGTCCCAAGCATAACATAAATCCAATCGGATATTCTTACAAGCTTATTAAAAAAAGTTACGTAGTCCATGCATTAAAGAAATAATTAAAAATGGACTTTCAATAATGCCGCGCTTTTTCAAACGAGTTAATTCGTTCTTACATCTGTGGTATAGGTTGTTAACGGAAATACAGAAGACGATGCGATTATTTTTACCATGATGTTTAATTTAATGTACTTTTTGAGATGCTGCACAGCTTTAACTTTTATCTTCCATAACAACATCTTTACCTATATTGAAGAGGATTTATGTCCTGAGAATGTGCTTTGCAAGTTTTATTTTTACAAGTTTGGAATCTTAAGTTTGAATAGGCATAATGTAGCCAAGATTGTGTTTACGTGCCGTTGTCTCATGCACACCCTCTTGCCTGAGACCACATTAAAAAAAACAACAATGAAGTTCATATTATGTAACTTGTGGTGTGATTTTGACTATTTTCTCTTTCTGTCTGTCTGTCTGTCTCAGAGTAGTGTGCGTGTGTGTTTATCTATATCCTAAATTAGAACAAATTTATTTACATACATTTGTTTTCAGGACGGAAAATGATCTTGGGCCATCTACCTGAATTGTGACCAACGAGTACAACACATCATGCAACTAACCAGCATTTGTTCTTCTAACACTTGTGTATTCATCTCATAGCCATTCACATGTATATTAATATATTTCAATGTCCTTTGTAGTAGGAAAATGACAAAGCAACGATTTATAATCTATCAACAATTTAGAAAGTGTAAATGACAAATGTCTAGAAAACATTACACATAAGGCCATCGTACGTAGTATTCACTCTATATACTGAGAAAAATTGTGTTTTGTTGTAACTGTTATAATCAGAAAGCAAATATTGTACAACCATCAACTTATCTGCAAAAATGTTTTCAAAATTAGTTAATACCTAATAAAATATCAAGATAATATGTTATTTTTGTATTGTTCATCTGAAAGCAAAGAAATGTGTGGACATATTTACCATATGAAAACCTTACAACAATTCTTTTCCATTTATAAGGCACGTTTGACTGCGAATTGCGTCGAGCCACACCTGCCGTCGTAGAATACAACAGTGAAAACACATCTACCCTGCTTTTGGCTGAATATGCGCAATACAAGTATAAATACAGTAAAATCTTAAATATAGTTCTGGAAGACATCTTATAATACACATACAAGACTGTATAAATTTTCTTCAAACTAAATTACTTTCTCTGAATATTTTGTTCTCATATATGCACATTAAATGCTTGAAAGTTTTTAATGGTTTTAGTTGTGACTGTTTTTTCGCAATTTAAAAAAATTGGGTTATGAATGCAACGGCACAAGCTGATTTTTACTGAAGGAATTGTTTAAAAAGTATTCTGTCATTCCTATGCAAATCTATCTATCTATCTATCTATCTATCTATCTATCTATCTATCTATCTATCTATCTATCTATCTATCTATCTATCTATCTATCTATCTATCTATCTATCTATCTATCCATCCATCCATCCATCCATCCATCCATCCATCCATCCATCCATCCATCCATCCATCCATACATCCATCCATCCATCCATCCATCCATCCATCCATCCATCCATCCATCCATCCATCCATCCATCCATCCATCCATCCATCCATACATCCATCCATCCATCCATCCATCCATCCATCCATCCATCTATCTATCTATCTATCTATCTATCTATCTATCTATCTATCTATCTATCTATCTATCTATCTATCTATCTATCTATCTATCTATCTATCTATCTATCTATCCATCCATCCATCCATCATCCATCCACTCATCCATCCATTTTAACACTTTTTAATAATGAATAGGATGACAATCAAAACACAAATAACCTTTGTTACAGCTTGTGTTAATATGCATAAATAGATAGATAGATAGATATATAGATGGATGGATGGATGGATGGATGGATGGATGGATGGATGGATGGATGGATGGATGGATGGATAGATAGATAGATAGATAGATAGATAGATAGGCAGGCAGACAGACAGACAAGTAGATGATAGATAGATATCATCTACTTGTCTGTCTATCTATCTATCTATCTATCTATCTATCTATCTATCTATCTATCTATCTATCTATCTATCTATCTATCTATCTATTAAATTGTAGGCAACGATATGAGCTTCTGTGATCTGAAGAAAAGACCAAGCGATATGTTCTATAACCCAACTTGCACCTATAAATAACAACCAAAATAAGGGGACTTAAAAGTTATTTTAGCGATGCTTAAAATAATACAGGTCTCTTCTAAATAGTCAGTAGTTAGGTAAATCTGGGAAATTCCTTTTCTTTTAAAAAAAAACTAACCTATGCAAATTACTAAGTTTTAGATCGCAATATTTAAACGAAATTAATAATTGCCATCTTAAAGCTTAAACATATAGAGCAACAGCTATAAAAAGGTACGATACAGCCTGTAACTGATCATCTCCCTTATACTGTAATACTGGAGGCTTCTGGCTATAGAACACAATTAATTTTACTATATATTCTCTACATTTGTTTCTCCGTACTAAACTGTACCCTGTGTGACAATCAATAAAAATCAAATATTAATCTAAAATACCTTCAAAGATGACGTCACACTGAAGTTCTTGTCAAGGGTTGATCTGCATTTTTTGAGAGGCTGAATTGTAAACAAAACACCATTCAAACTGTGTATGATTCCTTCTAAACACTATTTCATGGCCTAATGGTTATAGTGTCCGCCTCTGATGCAGGCGATCGCGGATTGAAAACCCGACTGAGTCATAACAAAGTCTTATAAAAGTGTTGCTCTGCCTCGCTCTCATGATTAAGAGGCTAGTGTTATGTTTCGACCCTATAGTTAAATTACATGTAGGTTAAAATTTGAATTCTTTTAATTCTTTCTATTTCATTTTGTATTTCATTTTTATATCATTAAATATAATTATTATTATGATGATGGTTTATGTTCGCAGGGTCTGCTATTTTATTAGTAATATCTCTTTTATTTAAAACTTAAATGTGAATCGTAAAACACGATTTTTGCATGACGGTTTTATCGTATTAATTAAACAGTTGAAAATGATGCTCAGTGCTAGATATCACCTTAAAATGTCACACTGTAGACATCCCAGCAATATGATATTAAAGCTACGTTAAAAATCCAAATCTCTCTCTCTCTCTCTCTCTCTCTCTCTCTCTCTCTCTCTCTCTCTCTCTCTCTCTCTCTCTCTCTCTCTCTCTCTCTCTCTCTCTCTCTCTCTCTCTCTCTCTCTCACACACACACACACACACAGACACACACACACAGACACACACACACTTTCATTCATTTTATGTCCGTTTCAAGATACGCGTTTTTGGTTTTCATCTTGCTTTTCCATCTAATCTCCAGTTACTATATATTTTGATAGTTTTTGCTTCTTTTCGGATCTTGTATTCATTACATGTTACTGTATACAATACTACGTTCCTAGCAAAAAGGTTACGTTAGTTCTTAATACTGCATTGCTTTCTAGTTTCCTTGGGGTTTTTTTTAAAATTTTATTTATTTCATTTTATGCTATGGATAATTGTATTTTTGACTTGACCTTGTCTAAAATCAATTTCTTTTTACACTTGGACTAAATCAATGAATTTTTTTCAAACCGGGACACATGCCATGACATGCGCATTAACACTTTTATCGTTGGATTTATTATGCGATACCACTAAAGTTCATTCTGAACTTTAAACATTAGGACTTGTTTTAGAAAGGCTAGGAATGTTTGGGATTTAATTCACAATAACGTTATTTATTTTTACATATTTCACCTTGTTGTTGTTATTGTTGTTATAGGGTTTAACGCCATGTTTCAGCACAAAGTAGGCTATGCATGGTAACTAGTATACATTGTGGAGGAAGAACCCGGGGAAACACCGGAAAGAACAACCGACCCACGAGAAACTACTTGCAAACGTTCTGACATACACACATTGGCCGAGCCCAAGACTCGAACCCATGCAGATATTGCACTTTGTATTCTAGGGAAAAACTTAATCGTAATTTTTTTTTAAAACTTGTTACTGCTCGCTCTTCTCGATTACTTATTTGAAGACCATTGAGTCGTAATAGTATGTATGTATGTATGTATGTATGTATGTATGTATGTATGTATGTATGTATGTATGTATGTATGTATGTATGTATGTATGTATGTATGTATGTATGTATGTATGTATGTATGTATGTATCCTTCAAGGCTGCAGCAAGGAAGTGTATATCCACACCTGAGCTAACGGCAAGCTGTTAAACATCGCTCTTCTCCATGCAAAGACCAAAATCACATAGGTTCTCATCCGTGAATTGCTCTTTGCCGACGATGCAGCCTTGAAATCAGATACGGTAAATAAACTTCAGCAGCTGGTATGTCGCCTCTCCCACTCCTGCAAAGAGTTTGGACTGACCACCATGGCGCAGTATGCCGACTCCCCTCCAACCATCACCATCGATAGGTAGAAAATCATAGAGGTGAGCAACCAAAGTAATATATTAAGAGAAAAAAAAAATAAACAAACATTATATAGTTGCATATGCAAAGAACATATTCAAATATAATTATGAAAAAAAATAATAAAGAAATTTTAAACAATTGTTAATAAATGATTTTTTTTTTCATATTAACGGTCATAAATAAAAATTGGGGTCATATTGTAAAAGAATTCATGTCAAATTAAATTATAGAAAATTATTAATCCTGTTATTTTGTTTTCAAAACAAGGGTGATATATTCATAAATTTGGAAGAAATAATAAAGGAATCTGTGTAATAAATATTCACAAACAATTGCTAAGGTTATTATTATTATACATTGCACGTAATTCTTTTTCCTTTCCAGCAAAGATGCTTGGCAGAATTTGTGTTAAATATGTGACACTTCTCGATTTTTTTAAACGCCTACCTTTTTGTACTTTTACAATACATTATTTCGAACTTTTTATTTGTTATTAGTCTTTATTTCTTCTATTTCATTATTATACGCGCAATTTGTTGAACTAAAAATGTCACCATTTTGTTAATTAACTCTCATACCAATCCACATGCAATTCTGGAGTTTTAACCCATGCTATTAGATTATTTGCATAAGAATATATTAATTAAATATGATATTTATTTTCTGATTTAGTTTATTATAATTAAAATCATACATTAATAACCAATAATAACTTTGACCAATCCAATGAACACATTTCTGTGCATAATGACCAATTTTAATGAAATAAAGTAAAGATAGTTTTCGTTTTATGAACAGTCATCATATCTTCGTTAAAACAGTTCTTACTATATAGATCCTTGATCGGCAACTTTTCGAATTTATTTTAATGAATTGTTCATCAATTTAATATATTTTTTTGTGAGAAAAGTAAGTTTACCTTTGCTTCTCAATATGATGTCTGATCCAAACTTCCCCCGAGTATGAATTAAACTGGTGATTTTTGCATTCATAAGCCAGTTGAATTAAATACAATCAATAAATTTGAAAACTCAATGCAGTCAAAAAACGTCAAACTTTTAATATGTATTTAAGATCATATCTTTCAGTTACAATACTTCTGTAAGAAGAGAATTTATACTCTTTGTACCGGTACTATATTGATTTATTTTCTAAAAAAAACAGAAAGTTTCACCGCATTTATATCTGTATTACACAAATTGAACTACAAATGCAGTAGATCCAGTTTTTAATAACATAATAACACATCTTATACATGGCAACATTCGCTGCCAGATTTTCGAGTCGTACAGATCTTTATTTTCAGGTGAACAATAAAAAAACTTAAATGACGTATTCATATTTCACCAGATATTAAATCATTTTATAAAAGCATTTTCCAATATAAACTGGAATTTCGGCAATAGTTGTTTTGGTCATATAGGCACGAATGATAGAAGTTATAACAAAACACATACGACGATTTGTGTAAAAAAATCTTGACTTATTTCAAACAATTAGTAGAAATGTATGGTACTTGGAAAGTACGATAATAATATTTCTGACATTCTGACAAACCGTTGTAATTTTCATGCGCCAAAGCGTTATTGGAATATGAATAGTTCCTTTGTCATGTCCATTATCAAAACAAAAACAAAAACAAAACAAAAAAAAAACAGTGAAAAAAGTTGAACAAAAAATTCAAATCATTTTGAGATCAATAGTCAAGTATGTGAGAAGAGCAAATGCTGGTTAGTTATATGATCTGTTGTACTGGTCACATTCGGTCACAGCCCATGTAAGTGGCACCAAATCTTCCTCCATCCTGAAAAAATATAGGTAAACATTTTGTCTTTAAATTGGCATATCGACATAAATCGGAAGATGAAGTAAGAAATAGCAAAAATACCGAGAAAATAATATTAAGGCAAAAATTATATACCAAACATATCTACTAAAAGGTTACATTTTGTATTTGTACGATAAAAACTGTATTGAAGGCCATCATTACACAGTCCTTGTTTCTCTCTTCAATAACATTTCAAAATATTCAACTCCAACAATCGTAAAACACTTTATGTCAAACTTAATTTCATATCATGTTTATTTTCTCATCGATTGATATTTGTTGATTTCATACAATTTGAAAAGCTTATAGACAATGTTTAAATATCGTTTAGTTGACTTAGTGTTGAAGCTGAGAAAATGGTCATGAGACAAAATAACCAGAATTGAATTTTCGAGTTTTCCCTAGTGTATTCTGCGCATGTCTGCCTGGGATGTTTGTGAGAGAGAGAGAGAGAGAGAGAGAGAGAGAGAGAGAGAGAGAGAGAGAGAGAGAGAGAGAGAGAGAGAGAGAGAGAGAGAGAGAGAGAGAGAGAGAGAAAGAGAGAGAGAGAGAGAGAGAGAGAGAGAGAGAGAGAGCATCCATTTCCCCAGCACTTGCATTTCTGGCGCGCTATAGTTCTTAATTTTCCTTTGTCAACAGCTAACGCACAAATCCTAAACAAAATCACAACCACCATGTAATACTTTTATCATCGACCAATTTTACAATTTGAATGTAAATTCTTAAATCACGCGTGCATGTGTTGGCAATATCCTAAGTAAATCGGATGAAATAGCACCGACTCAAACAGAAAATGTTTCAGTAACGTAAATATTAAAGTTACAGAGTTCTCAACGTCGATGATCAAAATGTACTACAAACTCCAGAATATCTTACGCATCATGAATTTAATATTTTCGTGTAAACAAAAGTTTCAGTTGAAAGATTGAAATGTATACAATTCATGGCATAATAACCTTAGGATATACCTTCATCTTATATTTGCTTTTATTATATAATTTGCCTTTTAGTGTATTCAAAACGTATCATCTGAGAAAATTGATTTTACCGATACCAGTTTTATCGCCACAATGTTGATGGCACGTATGGTAATACTTTTTTGCTAACGTTAGGAAATATGTACTCTCTAGTATACGCTACTCAAATTTTAATTCCATAATTCGACGTATTATATTTCTCGCTCTCGCTCAGGATCGACAAATCTTAAAATAGTTCTTCTGCATACGTATCGTGCAAATTGTCAGTGACTAAACTTGCATGAACGTTTTCGATAAAATATTCTGTGTCACCAATAAAACTCCTTATACATTCTACAACAAACGTTCTCGATTCAAAATAAAACTAATATATTTTATCAGCGACGTTAATTCCTATAACTCTAATAATCATATTCAAAATGCTGGAATTATCGGGGATAAACAAGCATTGTTTGCAAACCAAATTAAGTGGCTTTAGAAAGATGTGGGAGCAGTGTCTGTTACGAAACTAGACTGCTAGATTGCCAGGGTCACGGAATGAATTCCCACTTGAATGCAGAAACAATTAAAACAAAGAAACAAAATACATAATTATTAAACTCACAAACATTATGATACTTTTTTTTAAAGATGATACGCGCTGAAATCTATCGGATACGATAAATTTGTGACGATTTCACGGTATCACCATCCTAAGAATGTTTACTGTATCATAAATTTGTAAAGATTAGTGTCCATATATAATAAAATCGACACTTTTTGGTAAGTGGAATCATTTAGTAATATAACCCTAAGTTTCGCCATCCTTAATAAGATGTTTCTGCTTGACTCGTTAAACGTGTCCTTATTTGAAGAGACGTATATATACTAATTTTGCCAGCAAAGTAAGCATACCACGTGATGGCATCTGACACAGATATGTTTTACCTTTATAGCTGAAATCAGGCTACGGGTATCACCATAAATAGCACATGGAAATTACAACGATATACACAGCATCTACATTTGTATAAAAGATGAAAAATAAAAGCTATGATTTAACATGAAAATCGATCACATCGAGCCATTATGTGGTTTTCAAACTAATCTTTAAAATGCCCTTCATTAAATGATTGATATTTTAGACCAATTGCATAACATCTCTTTTTCTATGCAACATTGGTTTTGTTTGTTTTTTTGTTTTAATACACACGAGTGATGTGCACTACAGGATGTAGGAAGTGCTTAGATGATATGAAAAAAATTACCTTAATTTTCATTCAACTTACGATGATTGTAAACTTTGTTAATGCGTAAGATTTTTGTATCTTAATATAAAAAAATTCTTTGTCATTTAGTATAGTGCCACCTGATTTACAAAACCACTTGCTAGTTTGCCAAACTAGCTCAAATTTGGTCCGGGCAAGTTCAAACAAGTTTATTCAACGTTGGTATCTGTGTAAATTACAGTAACTCTGTGAGAGCTAATAAACTAACACAATACATATATAAAAAATCTTAGTTTAGCGTTCATAGGAATGCATTGTTCTTCTACATAACTGGCTACAGTTTCTTTCATAATTTGTACGTTTCATTTCCATCTCGTAATCGATGTAAAGTCTCGCATGTTCTCCCACATAAGACGTGTTAAAGCAAATTTTAATAAACAAGACTATACATATTAATATTCCAACTTAGATATTACAATGTAATCGTAGTGTTTGTATATATACAGGTTCTAAGTCAGCCTCTAGCGAACTTAAGTGTCGGAGATGTTCAAAATTGTTTTTATGGCATGTGGTTGTTAAATGCTATAATTATGATTTGTGAGATTTCTTTCACATGTGGGTGTTTGGAAATAGAAAGGCGCTGGTCTCTAATAATTAACTAGCAGGAAGAATTCGTTCCAGGCGTGATTATATTGGGAAAATGCAGCGTTCGTGATATGTTTTTTACGTAACAGTTGCAGAAGACTCGATAGAACTTCTTTACAAACAATTCAATTTACAAAAATATGTGCTCGCTCTTAAATCATACTCAAAAGTCGGAATCTCAAATATTTTGACGAATGTCTCTGAATTGAAGTTAACTATATGATGCTAGTAAATGGATAAGATAATGTTCACAAATCCTAGAATAAATATTCATTACAAAATGTATTGACTTGAATTCTCTCCTAAAAACGTAACAACAATTTCAAAACAATGTTCTACTTATCATGTTCTGTGTGTGTGTATATATAAATATATATATATATATATATATATATATATATATATATATATATATATATATATATATATATATATATATATATATATATATATATATATATATATATAACTGTTCCTTTGTCAATTTGAAATTTTTTTAAAGTTTGGATTTAAAGAAATATAGGACAAATTCACAAGAATACCAGAAGGATAAGTGCTAACGAGTTAGATGATGTGCTCTGCACATTCGTTTTAGGAGATTAGCTTCTATCCTGAAAAAGATTAAGATTTTACTAACATTTCCTTCTAATATATAAGATCAACTCTCTCTCTCTCTCTCTCTCTCTCTCTCTCTCTCTCTCTCTCTCTCTCTCTCTCTCTCTCTCTCTCTCTCTCTCTCTCTCTCTCTCTCTCTCTCTCTCTCTCCATCCAAACAGATATGCACAACACAGGTGATTGATATAATATCGGTTGGTCGGCGAGACAAGGGCGGAATTAAACAAATTTTTATCTACTGTACATATGAGAATTAACTGCCATAATATCTGCTTGGGGTTTTTTTTACATTCTTTTTTTCATATGTTGTAATATTTTTCCCCCGATTTTTGGCACACACAAACACGCAATATTTGTGAAATCGCCAAAATGTCGTGGATTGACAAAATGACACTATTGTAAAATTTCACAATTGGGCAAATTTTCACCTAGTGCTAATTTTTGAAATGATTATTGCATTAAATGTCAAATGTTTCCCCTTTTCATCTAAATTAAAAAGGGGCGTCTTAATATGATACAAGAAGAAAGTTCTTTTCTTTTTCGGTTACACAAATGTATTTGCATAATATCAAATAATAAAGTTATAAGTCTGAGGAGCAATCGGAGTTTTAACTTGTTTAACTTCTACCTTTTCTTTTTTCGTTTTTCTTTTGATGGCGAAATTGCTTATATTAACGTTTTGGTAAATGTTTGTGTTTTAGAAAGCAAAGTTCGAAACTGTTCTCTCTCTCTCTCTCTCTCTCTCTCTCTCTCTCTCTCTCTCTCTCTCTCTCTCTCTCTCTCTCTCTCTCTCTCTCTCTCTCTCTCTCTCTCTCTCTCTCTTCTGTCAACGTGTCCGTGTCTGTCATTGCCATGAAGATTTCTCTCCTTGTTTGAGTTTTGTATTTATCGATGTGTAAATTTTACCTAATCCGTCATAAGATAAATAGATGCAGAAGGACTTTTTGTTAACTTTATGAGTGATTAGGTAGAATTTACACATGATTAGCCATGATTATTTAATGCTTATAATTCCAACGTACTTGTAAAGGACCAAATGTTTAGGATTATCTTTGTTTGTTAGAATTAATTATGGTAGAACACACTTAGTAGCATACATGTACCATTAACGAGATTTACGGGGAAATGGCCACATTGTACACGACATAAAGTACTGATTAGTTCGGGCGAGGCCAGGAGTTATTAGTTTTTAATTATGGGCTTAGTATGTTTAAACTTACCGAACGGGGTTCAAGTTTTGGTTCTGCGTGAAACTGATTGTAGGAGAAAACCCAGTCGTAGCCATATGTTGACAGAAATAACGCAGTGTTTTAGTGCCAGAAAGGCGGGAATTATTGTGAATCTGATTGGTCACGCTGCGAATGGGAGTGGTTTAAAACGAAAACCTTAAGTTTAAATGTCCTGGAGGGATTTTGAAAATTTAGTCTGTATTTCTCTACAAGAGAGAAAAAATAAATACCGGTAGACTCCGGGGATTTTAAAAAGTAAAGTTCTCGTCAATCAAAATTCTATCCAAGGGAGAGACGTTTGTCTGAAGGATTCGACAGACACAAAAAGCTTGAAAAACGAGGTAATTGCATAAATCTGATATGCTTCTTTTATACTATGAAACAATTGCTTGTAAGTACTTGTATTTGCAGAATTTGTATACGTTGTTTATGCTATGATTTAATTGCTTGTAGAGACATGTATTTGCAGGAATTTATTTGTTGATTCGTAGATTAATTTTATTGATATGGTATACTTGTGTCTAGTTTGTTTATCTGAGCCCATGCAACAATATTTCCGTTTACATATGCGTTGGCGGTTTGCTATTTTATGGTCTTGATTATTGTAGGAGTTGAGTATGTTGAATTCATACTTATTATATATATATATATATATATATATATATATATATATATATATATATATATATATATATATATATATATATATATATATATATATATATATATATATATATATATATATATATATATATATATATATATATATATATATATATATAATATATATATCTGACATAACTGTGTTGAGCTCATTTCGATGATAATATAATATTGTATTGTATAGAAATGGATGAATTGCTGATTGAGGTTACGGAAGTAGTTAGAATTATCCGAACAAATTTATTATGAATAATGGTAACCTTTGTAGGGCAAGGAATTTAATTTATTTAAGTGTAACGAGACCGAGTGAAAGGCTAATGCAGCATGTGGCGTAAATGGCCATTCGCAGATCACGAGTCTAGGAACTGGCCGTATAGTCTGTTTGAAGTCGATAAAATTATTTTCTGACCTCGAGGGGCCAATTTAATGATGTATTCCCGTATAAAGTAACGGTAGATTTTGGTTGCTTGTTTATATTTTTATAAGGTGAGATAGTCTGGTAAGACGTTACAAACCAAAACAGTGTGAGAAGGAAAAAAGAGCAGTTTTCGGACAAAAGGAAAGACACCTAGAATTTTTGGAGCGAAAGAAAGTGGAAAAGGAACATAAAGAACAGTCTCAGAGGACATGTGGAACGGAATCAATCAACAGGTTATGCATTGAGTTTTTTCGATACACTCGGACTCGTAAATGATTATTTTGATTCTATCTTAAACATAATCGGCTAATCTTATAATTTTATTGTATTTTTTGAAATTCTTTAAATAGTTAATACGTAAAGAAAGAAGTGTATCTTTCTAACTGTAACTTTCATATTATTTACTTATGGAAATTTTTATTGTTTAAAATTTTATTAAATTTTGTCTTTGCTTGTAACGGGAGCTCGACTCATTTGTTCTATATGTTAGCTCAGATTACATCTTTATTCCATCCATAAATTCATACTTTGTAGTAGCTTTATTTGATACCGGGTACATTTCATCGTTCGAGATCACTTCTAGATAAAAAGCCAAAACCAGTAAACCTGCCACAAATAAGTTGAGGAGGAGTTTACCACATTACTTCCTTTCATTAACAAAACACTTTTCGGTAGTTCGAAGTATTCTTTCTTAACCTCGTCACTGCAACTGAATACTTGGCTCGGTCTTCGCTAGCCAAGAGTTGTCGACTAGTTAAGTAGTAATATAGTGTAAAGCGTCGGAGCGGATTGTGTCAGCCATATTAGCGTCTTATTATTATCATTTTTTAACACATAAAAGATTGGAGGATGCTGTATAAATAAGGCTATTCCTTTTTTCTAACATTACGCTTGCGTGTGGCACGTGCTTTTTTGGCATCCGTTGTTCTTGCTTTCTACGCATTTTGATCTTTCAAAAGCAGAATGGTGTCTATCTTTAGTGAATCTCTCGCTCGACATATGACCCTGACCTTCAGTAACAACCGGTGAAACATTGCTGAAGCAAAATGCAATAATTTCTCAAGATTGGCTTGGAAAGCCTGTCACGTGCATTCTTTGGCAAATGCTGTGACTATCGGAATGTAGGAATGACCGAAATTACATAATTTTAACTTCTAATGGACGATTTTAATCAGGGGATTGAACATTTTGGTCGGAAATCGATATGGTGGGTGGTTGGGGCTTATTAGTATGCTTTTAGACGTTGGTAAAATAAGCTTCACATAAAATTACCTGTTAACTGTATTTAATCAGATTGCAGAATCGTCGGTCCATTGATAATAATTGGAATTATTGGCTTTATCAGTGAAAGACGTCATTATTGAATTAAAATTTTTACTTTGAATTTTGTCATGAAAATTTAGATTTTACGATCGGAAAATACATCACTTTAACTTTCTCAAAAAATTACAGCTTGGATTTTACAAAAAAAAAACTCTTTAATGCTTGTCAACACTTGAATTTAAGCAGGAAAACAATATCAACAATAAGAACAAGACAAACTGAAACTATAAATAAGAACAAGAACATTTTTAAGGAATAGAACTTCAGCAGCAACTATGCTACTACTATTTGTATCAGTACTCTTACGTGTAGGCTCATACAAAACTAACAAAGAAAAGAGTGAAGCCAACGAGCTTTATACATTTTAACAAAATAAAATTTATTTCCCTAGAAGAAAAGGTAAAATGTGACAAAGGACTTACAATTTTTGAATTTAACCCTCATTACCCTGGAATAAAAAAATATAAGTCCAACCACTAAAATGTTCTAAATAAATTTAAGTTGATTACGACCAATGATTTTCATTCTCTGTTTGCCAATCTCTGAACCAAGGACAGGAAACAGGTCAGCTAAAAATAAAATGCAGCAGTATACTGCGTATTTATCAGGTCAGAACAGACAACTGACTTTTCTGGAAAAAAGGTCAAATCCAGTGAATACAATTTTCATTACAATAACATGTAATGAAATAAAAATAAAATAAAAAAGAATTTAAAATTAAAACACAAGTAATTAAATTACATATGATTAACAATACTATTACCACCAATGACGAAACATTGTGTTGATTTTGATCATGAGTAGTAATAGTAGTAGAAGCAGTAGTGGTAGTTGTAGTAGTAGAATATAGCTATAAATAATTCCACAAACTTAGCTTAAAACAGGTAAGAATGCTAGTTTACCAAACCCTTTTTTGTACACATTTCACTTAGCGAACAACGCATTATTATATTCTGAAAATCTAATTTAAAAAAATCGAATAACCCATAAGCAAAGCTATGCCTTGAACTTAAATTCTAGTAAATATCTTATTAAGTACATACAATAATTACAAAAGTCAGGTATGTCAGACAATATCATCAACACTCAACGAGGAGCAAATACCAAGCATGCATTATAAATCAAATATACATAATAATCCCTACTAGCATGGAAATATTAAAAGAAGACTTGGCACAATTTGATATTGAATTGATTTTGCTCCTTAATGGGACAGTTGATAACCTACTGAAAGGGCTTCGTGCGATAACAAGGTATGATAATGAAGATTTTGATTTCCTTACATCAGAGAAAATTAATCTTATCATGACAGTTTAAACACTTCTTTATTGCTCTACTTGTTCGCATGACTGAATCCTGCTATCATAATGTATCTGATAACAATCGGAACACACTGCTAGATACAAAGTGTAACAATTCACTACTTCTATCTTATGTGCCGTGATATTTTACTGGTTTCAAAACAATTTATAGCAAGAGCAAATTTGATTAGCAAAGATAACAGCTCAAAGAATCAACATCATATTATTTAAAAGTCTGTTATTCACTTGATAATCGATATATGTACTCTTTCTGATATATATATATATATATATATATATATATATATATATATATATATATATATATATATATATATATATATATATATATATATATATATATAAGTACGCTTGCTTTGTATTAAAATAAATATTCAGACTAATAATTATTATAATCTTTAATATTCACGTCAAGTTTCATTTTTCATAGGGGGCTCCGAGTGGCCGAGTGGCCGAGTGGTCTAAAGCTCTATCTGTTACGGATCACTGCCATCTCACCTCTTCTGCGTGGTTTCGAGTCTAGGATTCGGCGAATGTGGATATGTGAGAAAGCTTGCCAGTAGCTTCTTGTGGGTCGGTGGTTCTTTCCGGTGATTTCCTGGTTTCTTCCTCCACCATTAATACTGGCCGCCATGAATAGCCTATCATGTACTGAAAAATGGCGTTTAGCCCAACAACAACATTTTTCATAAGCAAAATGCTTCAAACTGAGTCTAGCAAATAGTTAACGTTCATGTATACAATATCATAAAATGTACATTTTAGAAGTAGCTTTCAATTACTAATCGTTACAAGAAAGTGAGAACATTATTTATCACAATTACTATTTACAATTAAGTTCTGTATATCCATTGTTTAATTGTGTATATATATAAAAAGACAATGATACAAGTTTTCGTCGCTTTTATTATATCTGAATCTTGTCCGAAATGAAACAAATGTATCGTATTTGGTCTTGGACTAAGCAAACGCCTGTGCAATCCAGTCCCTACATTAGTCACTGTATAAAGACCCATTTGAATAGCATCTAAATTATATTAATATATTACTTGCTGTGATATATGGGTGTAGAATGATCCATTCTGCCGTCTTCTTTTAATATTTCCATGCTAGTAGGGATTATTATGTATATTTAATTTATATTGTATGCTTGATATTTGCCCCTTGTTTCATTTCGGACAAGATTTAGATATAATAAATGCGACGAAAAATCCTTTGTTACGGATGACGTCAGGGAGACTTGATCAAAGACAAGTACCTCCCCATCTGAAGAAAAATTGAATCCATCAAAATAAATGCTTTTACTTCTTTGGCTGCTTTGGCTATTGACAATGCCGCCAAAATATTTTATCTCCTACGAAAAAAAGAATAGGAATATTAGCAATTTTACTGGATTTTTTTTTCAAACAAGAACTATAACGAGTGAGTCAGTGTATCATCGTGCCTTGACAATTAATGGAGGAGAATTCAATATGAAAGAAGAGTTGGATAAGACTTGCTTTAGTAACTCTGAACATGGTGTCTTACTATACTTGTTCACACCATCGTCGACATCCAAAAATATCTCCAAAACTTAGGAGAATTGAATATATCTTTCTATATAGCTAAACAATGGGATTTTATCGAAGGACTTACCAATATCAGTTGACGGATGAGAAGACAGATCAGTAACACATCTAAAGAGATCATCCATACGGTAAATAAATGTCGTTGAAAGTCATGAACAGGAACAATTCATCTGACCAAGACAAAAAAAAAACAGTGGTTAAAACGATATCGTCACGTTCGTCGACAAATAGCGAACAAATAAAGTCAAGTCAGTCAATAGAGAATGGATTTCTTTCCATGCTGATAGAACCGTTCATAATATTCGCAGTTCCTTTGTTAGAATCGAATACTGAACCACATTTAGAATGAAAGATGAGGTGAACATAATAAAAAGAGTGATTTTTACGTATTTATTATGTGGTTTAACGCCATAGGAGTAGAAGTACAGGAGGACGGGAATACGGTTACAGATCAAAGTTTTAATGAGTACGCGGTGGTTCTAGCCAATGTACCTCTCTTTCCTGTGGAGGTTGTTTTTTTTGCAGTTTGCTTCTTTTTGGGAGCGGTCTCTGCGTTGTGTGAAGTCGCTGTTCTTCTCTTCTCTTTTGCCTCTTCTTTGGATTTGGTCTTTGATAGATTTTGCTTTTAGCTTGACCATGTTATTAGGATCCCGTCGTAGATACAAAAAAATAATGTCACCTTTAAGAAGGAATGTTTGGTGTGCTGTCAAATTAAACCTTCGTAACAGTTTCTTGTGTCTGACGACAAACAAATGCGAACCAAGTCGCGGACATTTTTCGCGACTTATATAGTGTACGATTCAATTGGGCACGAAATTTAGATGAAGAAGGAGTCGTGTTGAATACAGTCCGAAAATAAAAAAGTGAATGATGTTTGTATACTTTTTAGACAGACGAAAATGAGGATGGGGATATATAATGGGCTGGACCTTCTTTTTTATCCCCATCGTGAAACAAATTCACACGAATTTCTAATAGGGTCAGAAACTGATGGTTTAAAGCGATCAGTCAATGCACAGGTGGCACCTGAGTGGCATCGTAATTCAAACAATTTGTTCCTATTCCTAATTCTCTAGTCAACACTTGAACAAGAGATTTGCATATTGGACTTTAAACAACACCGCATAATGATCATTAAGTCCGATGTAGTAATTCGGTTTTCTTTACTGAAATAAGGTTTATGTAATAAAAATATGCTAGCAGTTAGATGATTCCTTTTCATATTAAATGAAGTTTAATTTCTTCTTCGTCTTCCATTAGCATATACTCGAGGATAACAATATGCCTTTGTTAAAGTCAGGTACGATCCCATCGTCTTCAGGATGAACTTATTTTATAAACGAAATAGATTCTCCACAACTTTCTTTAAGTAACGTGTAAGCCGATTACCATTGTCTGTAACATTAGATAATGCCTTGCGGAGGAATAGTTAACAAATGTACAAATTTTTAACCGGCATTGACTGCCATGTAAGCATCAATGATGTCATTCCCAAACTAACCGAAGAAAAGACTGTGTTTGAAGTTTCCTATTATCATATGAGTTAAAGTTCGACCTGGAACAGCCAAGAATTCCGTCTTAGTTAACACCGGAGGTTGAGCGAGGTTGCCCACAAGCTGTTAAGATGACTTGAGGAAACGATCGACGTCCTTTGCTTGTTCTACATGATCAAATTTGATACATTCAGAGATCTGTGTCATTGTCTTAATTTTTAAAAAAAATCTGGAGTATGAAACCAAAGAGGATAGCAGCTGGCATCTTGTTTCAATTTTAAAAAAAAAAAAAAACTAGTTGACATCGCATGAATAAATGGTTACACTAAAGTCGTCGTCCGGGGGTGATTGTTTGCTCTGTGACAGCAAAGTGCCCAAATTTTTATAATTTCAGCAATCCGTGTTCACAATCGAGAGCATGAAATAAGTTTGCATTCCAAAATGGTGATGACATTGTTGTTATTTGTTACACTTTTCAGCACACATTCGACATAAAGGGAAAAAATACATTTGATCAAACCCTCGTATTGGCGAATATGTTCTATCAGCATTTCAGGGTGTCCGTTAGGAAGCCGGATCTATTAATACATATAAAGGTACAACCATCACACAACGTTCAACATATTGGGCTTGTTCTCTCGTTGAGATTCTTTCACTTCGAACAACAATCTGCTAATAATGATCCGTCCTCCACTGTGGCGTGCTTTCTTTAGTTTGATATCTACAACATCTTAGTTTCCAATAATGCGTCGAAATTTCTAACCTGCTATCAAACGTCCATCGAAGTCCAAAAGTTTTGCAAATCTTTATCCGTGACATTCCAAACTCAGGTGTATTTAGCAAGTCTTATCGTAAACATCCTTCCATGGTCAACCCTGTTAAAGGATGTTTAGTTCTAAATGAGCATAACACGGGAGGAATTCACGAAATTCGTAAAGATCTTTGGCATTTATAAATCCGAATCCGAATCATCACGGAATTAAAACCAATCTTCTTTTCTCCCCCTTTTCTAGTACTGTGTATCCGGTTGTCTAGAGTTTGGCACAATTACTGTAACCAAATTAAAACTTTCGGTTTGCATACCATCCGAGGTTGCAATAATGTGCTTCAGGAAAGGTTTTGATTTCCTTTTCGTTTGAGAAACTATGGAAAATAGTCTTAAGCCATTTCATTTATTCTACGCATTAATGGTCATTCTCCTCAAGGTCATAGTCAAATGACACTTGGAATCTTTATGTTGTACGTTTCCTACATTCATGTAAATGATATAGGCTCAATTCATAATAACCTGCGAAAATTCGATTCGACTTAGTGTGGGGCTAAAACACACCGAGCAAATGTTAAAAGAGTATGAGAGCTATAAAATATTTTTTAACATCTCCCTGCAATCACGCTGGAGTAACGACAGTGGAAAGTGCAAAGGACCAAGCAAAAGTTAAGTACGTGAATTCAAAGGTAAAATTGATAAATTTATTTGCTTGTTCTGGTCATTCAGTAAACCTTCTCGTTCCTTCTCATATCTCAGATATCTCGCACATGCGATTTATTTCTAATTAAAACAAAAATGGACTTACGATGAACGTCATTTTTTTAATGGGCTATCCGACATGTATATGTTAGACCAACATGTTTGACCTCACACTGCGGGTGTTTCATTACACAGTGAGGTCAGATTTGCATTTTAATCTCCACCGCTCTCTTTATTTCCACATATATTTTCAGTTTTTAAGGGAACCATGCACTTATTAAATAATACACAGCAAAGTAAATATTGCAGCCTGAAACTTGCCATTTCCATGCTTCTTTGAATGTATTATTAAGTAAACTTTTCTTGTCTTTAATCCTGTGGCTCCATTTTGGCAATTAGCTATTAGATCTGTTTCAGGACTATCCAAATTTATAGAAACAATATCTGATTGAGACGAAATGGTTTCGATTCTAAGCTTTTTATGTTGTCTAATGTTAAACTTCTTTTATCTTATAAAAATATATTTTTGAACTGTTTTCTGCAGTTAAACATAAATAAATTCCGCCTTTGAATATAAGTGAGAGGAATATAAAAAACTTCGGAAACCCTCGATTGTTTTCTTTTAATGAACTCCGTAACCATTCCAAACATCTGCGTCTTCCATACTGTTACTGGTGCAATTCACTTGCAAAGTAGAATTTCATATTTATTCGACCTACTTTTATGTCATTCTTATTATATTTATCAATAAAAAAGACGTAAATTATAGGAAAGCGCTTCGTCTTACAACACAGCCGGAGATAACTGGTATCTTCTGAAAATTAACTGTCCAGAAATTAATGTCTTTTTTATGGTACAGAAGCTTACTACCGTCATTAAAACAAATTTCGGTAAAAAAAACTTGTTATCAATGATGAAATTTGCATTTCCTACTTAACCGACATTGGAAATTGTGTCTTTTATAGCATGTGTGCATCTGTGCGTGTGCGTGGGCGTGGGCGTGTGCGTATGTATGTATGTATGTATGTATGTATGTATGTATGTATGTATGTATGTATGTTTGTATGTATGTATGTATGTATGTATGTATGTATGAATGAATGAGCTTTACAATAATTTACTTATGACTATAATTCTCAGATGTACGTAACTGTGCTATTCATTTCAAACGATTAATATTATTTAAGAACTTAGGTGGGCGTTTTTGACTGCTTTAAGAACAAGTTAAATATTTGACGAAACTTTTTGTAGGTGCCATTCCCAGTTTTTGTCAATTATTACCCTTCTGTGTAAATCTGTAAGAGACGCAATAAGCCTCACGGGGTTATTTTATTTTAAGCGAGATGCTTTTTTGAGATTCGACATGAGTTAAAGTCTGCATATTTCATTTTCTCTTTTTCAAACTTTACGTTTTTCTTACGACTAACGACAAAGAAATTGACTGTTCATGGCGTTTAGGAATGGTTTATTATTCTTCATTCTTTTAAGAATAAGTAAAGATGGCATGACTACAGATTATTGTATGACACAAATTCAAGCCCAGTTGTGAAAGTTCTTCTTTCTGAGTAATGTGTGTACCTGCCATTTTATGAAACTTTGTATGATATAAATAAATTAGTGTGTGTTTGCGGAAGCTCGTCCTGTTAATATACAAGATTTTCCATTGATATGTTGTAACGCAGTCATCTTTTTATGAATATACTACTTGTAAACCTTTCTTGTTAAATCCTATTATTCCAACCCACTGCGGGATTGGGAATGCAGAAAATGATCGATACGTTCTCATGTATGTGATTCGTGAATAATTTTTGTAGCTGGAGCATGTGTATGGGTGGTGGGGTTGGGGTGGGGGTGGAGGGGTGATGCATAGCATGTCAGACTAGCAACTGTAATGATACTGATTCGGATTTCCTGCAACCTGATTGGCTGCTGTGGAGCAACCGTTAGGCAAACCACTTTAATTGCTTCAGGACAACATACTTATGGTGGTGTGCCGTCAAATACCAAACCAAATCTTTCTTAACTTCGTATAATCATTTCCCTTCCCCAAAGGCTCTATTTGTGTACAGTGTTTCACCCAAAAGCTCTATATGTATACAATTTTCCCCCAAGATTTGTGTAGTTTTTTCCCGAAAGGTCTATTGGTGTATTATTTGTGTACAGTTTTTCTCCCAAGGGCAGTTTCATGAGTCATACTATATCAACTCTTGGGTAGACGTGCATTTAGAGCAATCCGATAGCAAAATACATCTTTAAGGAACGAAATTGAACTCTATATTCATCCAGTTTGATACTAATTACAAAGAGGTTAATTAAATTATAGAGAAGTTAGACACGCCTTAATATCTCACCCACTTCACAGAGATGACCCTTCTGATGCTTATGTCTAATGATTTTGATGTGAATAATTATGTTTTATTTACACACACACACACACACACACACACGTATATATATATATATATATATATATATATATATATATATATATATATATATATATATATATATATATATATATATATATATATATATACACATTATGATAGGGTGGATTTAAAACATTCCTTTCAATTGGGCATTGTAACTAGCGAATGATCACCCGCAATGCTATTGCCCAGTATGGACGGATATATAGAACTTTACAGATAGCTGAGCAAATTATTGAAAGAAATAAAACCACGATCTTTCTTCAATGAATAAAATATAAAATTTTAATCAAATAATATGTAATCGATGAGACAAACAATTCTCCTACAACGATTTACTAAATTACGTATTCAATTAAAGCATAGCCAAATTCACTTTCTATTCAACTGATGGTCAATGACAGAATTCAATACAGCATATAAATATCATCATATACTCAAGCGGTGATTTTGAGTCCAATCTTATGCTTTTAATAATAATAATAATAATAATAATAATAATAATAATAATAATAATAATAATAATAATAATAATAATAATAATAATAATAATAATAATAATAATAATGAGGACTTTATATAACGCCTAATCTTTAGAAGCTCTAAGCGTTTTACAACATTTGACAACACTTAAAAAGAATTAGAAAAACATATATAATGAAATGATTACAAAAATTAAAAACAAACACCACAAAATTAGAAACAAAAACATGCTGTAAATATTTAAGGTAAGGACATGTTAAAAAGGATACATTATTAGGTCATTATGACTGTTCTTGCAGTTGAAATAGATGGATTTTTTCGGGGCGCTTTTAAATGAGATCGCTGTGTCTTTGTGTCTAGGTGCAGTGGGCAATTCGTTCCACGTTGCTTGGCCCTGGTATGCAAAGGAACGTTATCCGTATGATTTAACTTCAAAGGGAGAACATTTAGAATGCGAGTGTCAGAAGAGGAGCGTAAGCATCTTGCAAGTGTATACACATGGGTGAGGTCAGACAGGTATGTTGGACTGGCCCGTCAGTGAAACATAGCACAGAGAACAAATTTTGTGTTTAATTCTGGATCGTATGGATAACTAGTGTAGGGTACAGAGTAGCGGAGAGGCATGCTCTGATCGTGGTACTCAAAGGATGATCCGAGCAGCAATGTTTTGAACATTTTGAAGTTTCTGAAGTAGATATTGAGATGAACCAGACAGAATTGAATAACAATAGTCCAGTCTTGAAAGTACTAATGAACACACAAGTGTTTTAGTGACATCAACTGACAGATACTTGCGAATGGAGCTGATTCATCTCTGCTCAAGATATGCAGCCCGGCATATGTTCATGACATGTTGATCCAATGAGAGAGTACTGTCAAGTGTGACACCGAGGTTTCGTACTGACTGCTTGACCTTAATGTTGGTGTTGCTAATATTTATTGTCTGAGGTAAAGGATGTGAATGAGAAAGTCTTTGTTTTGTAATCAGGATGGCTTCAGTTTTATCATCATTCATGTGCAGCTTGTTACATGTCATCCATGATTTCACATCAGAAATGCACCTCTCTATGTCTTGGATGGTAGCTTCAACTTTAGCTGGATGGCAAGATTTGTATATTTGGGTGTCATCAGCATACAATTGTTGAGACTCTGGATGATGATTATGACACTTGAGAGTGGATGAGTGTACAGAATGAAGAGAACAGATCCAAGAACAGACCCCTGTGGAACACTACAGCATAGATCAACTGGGCTGGAGTGTTTTCCATTTGCGGCCACAATTTGTGTCTTGTTGACCAAGTAGGACTTGAACCATAGTAAGGCCATATCGTGAATGCCAAATACATACTGGAGATGGTGAAGTAATATATCATGGTCTATAGTGTCAAATGATGCAGACAAGTTAAGGAGAGTGAGGACTGTAGTCTTTCCGCCATCCAAAGCAGAGAGAAGGTCATTGACTACTTTCAGAACAGCGGTTTCAGTACTGTGGCAAGGGCGATATGCAGACTGTACATTGCTAAAAAGACTGTTTGAATTCAGATGAGATACAAGTTTGGATAGAACAACTTTTTCTAATATTTTTGACATGAATGGGAGATTAGAAACTGGGCGGTAGTTCTTTAGATCATTATGCCTTTGACAGCATCACCTGACACTTGTCTTCCACGTCTAACTACGCGCTTGGTCCTATTTCGACACTCCTGTTCTGACACTCTGTGGATGTGGATTTCCTCTTTACTCATTGAGTTCTCTCCTTATTCCTCCTTCTCCTTTCTCTCGTTCAGAGTACAAAATATGAAGGTTAAACTCGAACTATGAAGCTGTCTCCTTAAATATAGAGTATGTCTCACGCTAGACAAATACCACTACACATTCCCGTGTAAATATAGACTATATTTCTCGTGCTTAGACTACTGAATTGAAGACCAATGTGTATCAGTATATTGTTTTTCTATGGCTGACAAATCCCAGAATCGACAAAAAAATCAGAGTCAGTAATTATTTTATTATATGGCTTTTAAATTTATAATGTACTTTAATGTGAACAGCTTAAAGATATGCATCAAAGAAAATTTTCTGCATAAAGGTTATACATAGTAATAATCCAATAAACCATAAAATATGTTTACTTGCAAAAGAAGATCTTTTAGCCAACCGAAGCACATTTAGAGTAATCAACAAATACACAGACAAGTATATAATAAAATAAGATAAATAAACTGTATAATTCTAATCTCACGTGATCTTACTCAATATTCATTACTGATTCTATATTGAGGTATGTTTACCGTTAAGTTGATATACTTGAATCTAACTCAAAAAGTTCATTCAGATTTATTTATCCTTAATTCGCACGTGCCTTTACAGACAAATCTGGCCTTATATTCCAGCATGCATTACAATACACTCATTTACATTTGGCTACTAAATGCAGTTTATGCTCAAATATTTATGCGTAATATCAACTAAATCTATTATGAATTGCATCAAGTTATTAAATACACAAGTTTCTATCATAATTATCCCCCATGGAAAAGGGTTACATTTGCACTGTGAGTACCACTTGCTGTCAAAAATGGCCTTCGGACGTGAGAAATGCATGGGTAAAATTGGTGCTGGACTTTACTCTATGAACTTCACTTGACCTCTCAGGTCAAGTGAATGATATTCTTATTTTGTGCACCATAGTACCTATTCAAAACTATGGACCTGTTTGAATTCACATATATATTATCTTTATACGAATTGTTATATTAGGCAGGTGTATGCAACATTAAATTTATGCATAACAACAGTCCTTTGTGGTGACAGGGTACAGTTTTGTAAATTGGTTCCTGGCAAATTTCCTAACTTAAAGATACGGTACAGACTTTTTCAACTATTATTGTTTAATAATTAAAGATATGGATATATTTGTGAACTAGGTGTTTTGGGCTTGTGTTGGTCTTAAAGTTGATGTCAGGCATGTACATCTTCCATAGTTACTCCGCAGTTTGTGGATAGTGAAAAACCAATAGTTGGCTAGGAAGAAGAGCTAGCCTCCCATAGCAGTAAAGACATGGGTTTGGAGAAAGTAGAATATATCAAAAACGGTTTCGATTACTACTTTTTTCAACTGCATCAGCTTGTTTAGTACACACTGTTTTTAAGAATTGTCATCTAGGAAAAGGGCTTGTGTTTGTACTGTGAGCATCACATGGTATTAAAATTACATTCAGACATGAAAATTGCAGGTATAAATTTGGGGTTGGGGTGCATAAACTTTTCTGCAATAAACTGCCACTGACTTGTCTGGTCAAGTGGATAATATTGGTATGCTTTGTTTTAATATAGGTATCTAAAAATATGGACCTTTTAACCTCACTTGTTTATTTTATTTTTTAATGATTGATCTGTACTTGGTCACTGATTGCGGCATTAAATTTGTACATAAAAACTGTCCCCTGTCCCCATAGTTGCAGAAACTGCAAGGGGAATGACTGCGTAGAGTATATCCGCTTAACATGCGAGAGGAATGTGCGTGGAAGTAAGTTGGCTGTACGCCAAGCTTGCTACTAGATCCAGGTCAAATGATGATTGGATCAGCGTTTAACAGAGACTGAATTTTGCAGTGAAAAAGGTTTTTATAATTTGCATTTTCTTCTTCAATATTATTATGTAATTCGGGTATTACTCTTCTTTAACATTATTTACCTATATAAAATTATATAAATGGGTTGAGAGGGTAAAAGTGGTAACATTATCCGTTGCCGTCGCTAATACGCAACAAAATACATTATTCGTATACTCTATACTTTTCTGATAACGTTAAGTAGTTTTTGTTAGTGTAAAACATACACATATTTGAATCTAATGAGAATATATGTTAAACTATCGAATATCCTTGCCAAAATGGACACGCAATTAGTCGGTTTGATGGCTACAAGTAGATTTAGTGGCATGGATTGTGGTTTACAGGCCTAAAAATGCACCGATCCTCTTTTCACGGAGATATGCATACCGGAATGCTTACATACATACATACATACATACATACATACATACATACATACATACATACATACATACATACATACATACATACATACATATCGATGAAAAAAATTGTTACTTTTGATATCTATATTTCACTTTTAACAGACTGACGGATGTTTATTGTCGTTAAACCAAAGAAAAGGATTGGGTCAGTGCAGAGACATGTCTCTGGTCAGTGGTAGGGTATATGTGTGACAATTGTGCCATAAGGGAGCTAGTTGAAATAATTTGTACAGTAGCTATTTGCAAACTCTTGAGTAAATGTAGTAGACTTTATTATTTATGATCACGTTTATACGTAAAATTATCGAAATCGAAATTACAAAAGAGTCATTTCAGAGTTGTCGAGCACTGAAGGAACATTATGGCAGACACGCCGGTCCAAGCAGGGATTTCCCACTGGCAAAATTTTGCGAAAACACACCAGGAGGGGCAAATGACTAATCCGTTTCACGACTATGAAAATGCACGTATTCGAGCTAGACTGATCAACCCCAACCTGGAGGCCGATGACTACGGTATGCCCGTGTTAGATTCCTTGACTTACATACGAGGTCAAAAGGCGGGAGAACATGCCACTGGTGAAGTTATCGAGCTGTGCAAGAATATTGTTGTTATGGGAGACAAACATGACAACGGACAATACACTGTTGCTTTTGGAACATTGTTCACAGCATATGAAGAAATATCAAATAGTGTTGTTGGTCTGCTAATAAGGGCCAGGAAACATAATTTAGTTAATTTCGAGGGAGAGATGCTTTACCAAGGGAGAGACGATGATATTGTTATTACATTATTCAAAGCACTCGTGGAAGACACACGAATAGATGCAAAATACTGGAAAAGAAAGAAATAATGGTTGCGGATTCAATCGACAGTATGGCCCAGAAATTTGATATTATCATAGTTTGTTTGCCGCTTAATGTAAAGCACAATGCGTATAATGTAAACTTCGTTTTGATGACATTTAGTTGATATCTTCCACATTTTGCATGTAAAATATTACGGAGTTTGCTCGTTTTAGCGATTTACCAAAAATACATATTGGTATTAACTATATAATGAACTTGTGCCAGCTAAGAGTGAGTCTCTTTTTTCCGGTGATTACATACCTGACCACTTTAAGTGAACCTGATAACGAAAAGTCCATCTCGGAACACTACTAGCATTACCTTTTATACTGAACGTATGATGTGCTCATGCTGGCGAATTGGTGCCGTATGATTATATCGACGATAGTTGGTGGAGTTCCTGACACTGAGAGTACAGAAAGGCTTTTTTTCAGAAATATTTTCTTTAATATAAAGAAATACACTCTCATAAATATGTGACGTCTATTAGTTTCATTCGAGTGATGTAAAACGTGTTGGATGGTAATCTTGGAGATTGTTTTGTAATTTGGCCAAAAATGTGAAATTCTCTCCCATCTTATCTGGTCTAACATGTGCCTCCTATATGGATATCAAATCCTGCCGCGGTTCCAGTGTCACGTTTTGAAACATCATCAGTAAATAAACACAAAGGAATATACAAAATAAACGTATTTTTTACGACCAAACTTCGATGGCATAGCAGACGATTCAACAGCAAAGTGCGTTTGTAGATTTATGTACGTTCATATTTCTTTTTATTTTTTTCTATTTGCCAGTGCTACAGATAGTAATGTTGAAACGAGATATGGAACATAGACTTAAACTGGAGACATCTCCAGAAATCAAAACAAAACGAAACAATATTTACTTTAATTCTTCACACAACTGAATGCAAGTATGAGATTCATCGCACGCACCTCTGACCTCGCTCTAAACTTTAGTAGTAGATGAAAACCAGATTTCTATCTCAAAGACCCCTTTCTCCCTCCAAACAAATATAAATTCCATATACCAGAGCCTTCATCCATCCCTTTATTTATTTTTACCAACAAATTTTTTGGTTCAAAAATCTTATTTCAGAGGTTTCAGCCCTGAGACCCCTATCACTCCAGACAAGTAAAAATTTCCTATCTAAGAGACCCATCAACCCCTATCCCTTTTTGGCTTTGTGGCTAATATCAAATTCATTTTTTACTGCTGCCAGTCGGTGGCTAACAAGAGAACAGACGTGTCCACACTCCAAAGCTTCTATTATCGATTTGATTACGGAAAAACCCCAAAACTTGTGAGATTATTTTATTTTGCCGGCTGTCCTAGGAAATGCGTGGCAGAAATTGCGTAATGAAAACTCCAAAGAATATTCCATAAAAGTCCACATAGGCTTTATAAAAAGCAGGGCAGAATTTATCTCAGTGTTTTGTCTGTAAGTGGATCTATACGTTAGCTGGTAAGTCCTCTCGTTTTTTTTTCTTTTTTTAAAGAATTTCATCACCGATTATTAAAATATTATTGAATAAAATGTAGTGTGTGGATCAAAAATAAATTCATGCACGTTTATAATATAAAATGTGAATCTAGATTTATTCTAGAAAAATTATTTTCAATAATTTTACTTTAATGTATAGATCTAAAATAAATCTGCCGGATGTTGTTGTGAACAGCTGTCGCAATACTTTGTATAACTGGAAATTAATAACTTACTGGAATTTGCACGGCTATATAACTACCTGGAATTTATGCAAGATCTACTGTTACCGCCATGTTTTATGATAAAATTTTTCATACGTGCTAACTCTCATCGATATAATATCTGTTAACATACAATCAATCATATGAAATTCACGTATTAAATTGTTCATGTCATATTGTATACCTCTCAAAAAAGATCGTGTTTGATCAAGTAATTTTTATAAATTATACTTGCTGTTTAACAAGCATTTTTTAGTATCAATTCGAGGTTAATTTTTGTAAACGCTGTTGTAAGAGAAACACCAACACCAGATATTATTAACAAAAACGAATTTAATGATGTTCCACTTGAGATTATACTAGAGCCAGTCATTAGCAGTGGTAAATATTATATTAACCTAATTATTTTGCTATAATACTTGTAAGTAACACTGTTTTACGCACCAAAAAGTTAATGATAATATCTGTGATATTGCATTTGTGCGTCCACATCCTCTTTTGACATTTCATCTGAAAGATGATTGAGATCCATGCTGTTTTTTTTTCATTATGCAATATTTACTTCCATCTTTCTACAAGATAGTAAAGGTTCTAGAACTAGAAATTAACTCAAGAAATTCACGGAACTTATTGTTATAATCAGCTATGAAATCTCTGTACTTGTCAAAAACATCGGAAGAAGTTCATTATATCGTTTACCTGTCAATGCTTCATTTTTATTTAACCAACTGTAGGAATCAAAAGTGTTTTTTACCTCACGTTCATACAAGTCTGTTTCATTTACAAAATTACTGTATTCTCTTTCTGTTTCATCAATAAACCTTAATACCAGGCTTATTTGATTCAACGCACAATTTTTGAGTGCAATATGTTGCCTGATAATTGCATATGCGACATGCAAACATATAATGTCTGTCTCGTTCATCTGTGAAAAGACTGATAGAATAAACTACTCTTAACATAAATTTTTCGTATGATTTCGTGAGTATTTTCTAAGTTTCATTGTAATACTTTTGTAATAACAATTGTCTAGAAAGTTGGAGTGCTGGAAGTGGAACATCATCTTCATCACTTATGTCGTAATAACAACAATCTCTAGAGATTTATTAATAATAATCGGATCTAATTCGGTTTTTTGCGTATCATTGGTAAAATTGCGTTCGAGTACACTTTAATAATTAGTTCTGCATCCACTGTCATACAAGCGATTATAACTAGTTTCCTTGTCGTGGTAATGCATACCGAGATGCTAACAAATTTCTCGTTTTAAAAAACTATTGTATAACTTTGTTGCTTTTTTAAAAATTTTTTTAGATGCCTCTAGGTTGTCGAGAAGAACATGATTAATGCTCATTTGTCTTTTTTCCGACGCTCGTTCACCATGAGCTCGGTTTTTATTAGATCTGTTTGAATTACTTTATCAATATTTTCATTGTCAAGCACGAGGAATATTATTTAAAAATTGTTACAGCTTGTTTTAGCTCTTCTAGACAATCATCAAGATGACAGTGTCTGCTTATAATATTAAAAATTCCTATTGCTTCTATTGGTTGTGCTACTCACATATATATAACGCGAACTTTTTTCCCAACGCTTAATAATGTTAAATCATTTATTGAATTAATTCTAAGATTTTACATAATTCGCATTTTATCTCTATGCTTGTGATTTATTGACATCGTCTGCAAATGAACTTGGTTTTAAAATTACGTTGGGATTGAAATATTACCATAACATTCTATCGCAACTGTTATAAATGGTACCCCTAAAATTTATTTTACAATATTAGATTAAATTTGATCATCGAGTGTGTATATTTTAAATGCTGTCAATCCTGGAAATGGATTTTCAGCAGCGATAACATAAATTTGAAAATACAATTACTTGTTGACAATATTTGCGCTTGGAATCGTAAATTATTGTGTTTGTTGAAATATAAATATCTGTTGTACTATATAATATTACCCAATCAACATCATCGTTTGAACCTTCCAATCGCCAATTATAAATTCGACCAACAATAGAGTTTAATCGACCTCGCAAATGAAATTGCCAAATAGGAACTGCAATGGGACATTTGACTTTAATCTAAAAGTCTTTGTTTTCTCCGTTAGTCGTATATTCATGTCTGTCAGAGAAAGCGTAATAATGATACTTTTTAGGATAATATGTATATGGGCTTACCTCAAACCCAACTCGGTTATCAATCGCCTTAAAAAGGTGTTGGAATATACCCAACATTGCTTTTTAGTTCATATATACCATCAATAACACACTATCAAATTACGCTTTATTTGTCAGATCATTATGGTTAACGAGCAAATATCGTCGTTATTTCGTTATTTCTCTTATTTATGTTACCTGACATTGGTCCACCGGATCGTTTAAAATATGTGGTGAGTTCGTTTAACTGAGCGTAACTAATACTCTCAGTCTCTACAGCTGGTTCCGAGGTTGTTGGTAATCCAGCTATTTTTGCCTTATTGCGTATTATCAGGTTACCTGACATTGTGTTGCCAGCTTTATCAAGCTTGCTCTCGTTAATACCTTTTAGCTGTCCACAACTCATTTGTATATTATCAGCATTTTCTGGCGGATACAGTTTCAAGCCTAAGAACATTTTTTTTACTGACATATTAATATTACATGCAACCGTTCCACCAGTTTTATCAAGCTTGTTATCATACACATAATTCAACTGTAGATAACGTATCACTTGGAATTGCCTTAAGTTTTTTGGCGGATATGCGGATTCTAAATTTATTTTTCCCCGACATATCCAATTTACCGTTTAACGTTATTCCTGTCAATGTTTATTATCGTCGACCATTTTTAGTTGTGATAACATGCCGCTTGAGTAAGATTAATCCTTGCTGGTGAATAATCTACTTCCAAACCTAGAACTCGCTGATTAGACATAAATAGGTTTCGCAACATGTCAGCTATTTTTTTAAATTAATGTATCGGTTATTGTTGATTCGCCAGCGGAAACAGATCATGTAAATGATGTTCCAAACGTTGTGTAATAACTCATATCATGTAAAAGATATAACAAAATTATATAACAACAATGGCACAATCATCAATATTGAATTTTGATACCTAACGATAAGTCAAGAATAAACATAATAAAGTACTTCAAGATTGTCATTATCTTATTGTAGGTCGTACAAGGACTAGTAAAATAAATCTAATATTAAGACAACTTTAAGTACGATAGGATATATATTTACACAATCAGCCCACAAACAAGCTAAATACGAATTATTGAGCGAGTACAACGATGAACTTCGTGATGAGCTTGACGCTGGCGAGGACTTATTTATGATCAAGCAACAAGAGGAATTGATTCAATTTCATCCGAGCATAAAATAATTGTATTTAGCGATATGCTTCTTGACAACGAGGAGATGAATAAGATTAAGTCGTATTTTTTATTATCGCATAACAAAAATGTTCTTCAATTTACCTAGTGCAAGGCTTTTCTAACTTGACAGATTTATTAGGCGATATACGAGATGTTTTATACTCTTTCCTGGACTAGTATAATGTTGATGTGAGAAACATTGCGAACTAGCAATGCGGTGAAGTAACAAAAGATAAATTTATTGAATTATATCATCAAGCAACTAAGGACAAATACAATTTAATTTTATTTGATAAACTAGCGCGTGAACCTACTAAAATGTTTCGTTTTTCAATTAACACATTTCTCTAGAGTAATTGTATAGAACGTATAAGAAATAAACAATGGATTAGCATAAAAAACTGAATTATTAAAGAAACTTTTAGCGTCTCAAGTTGCTTTCAAAAAGGAAGAAGCACATCAAGAATAATGTATTGCAGAAGAAACCACACAACTTTTTAAGCCGATTACGGAAGCAGTACTTGGCAAACAACCATAAATATCAACATTGTCTCCAGAAGAACTGAAAAGGTACAAGAAAAAGGTTTGTTAGGTTTACTAGGAGAAAGATAGAAAGAAGAAACTAAAATTGTAGAACAACTTGTGAGAAACATTGCTGATCCTGTTGCATGAGAGGTTGAATTTGACAGATAAATGAACAACCCACTTGCGCTTGAACATGAAATAGCAAGATTGGGGATTAATCTAGCTGAGTTAAGAAAGTTAATAGAGAATTTGACAAAACATACTCTACAATTAACTGAGCAACAAAAATGATAGTGAAACTATCATAGTACAAATGCCTATTGATAAAAGATAAAATGTAACAGAAAACAATGTAGAGCAAAAATAAATAATTCCGAAATTAATGATTTTATTAAACAATACATGGCAGAAGACAAACTTGCCGATTTTAATAGCATTCGAAAATGGAGTAATGATAATTACAATAAACTATATTAAGCGATAAAATTAATAATTATGAATAGCTGCAGAAGGCAATCAAAAAAGCTAAACAGAGGAAGAAATGTTGACTGTCAGTTAAATGAGAAATGGAGTTATTAAAAGTGTGTTAAGAACAACATCAACACAGTACAGAACTAGACCAAATGATTATGGTAAAATGTGGCCTTTTAAAACACTGATAATTATGCAAACGAACGAGAAAAAAGATTGCCAGAGGAAAGAACTGAATCTGGTGTTGGACTGTGTACATCAAACGCAGAACTAGTTGACCGACTTATATCATTAATATCGTCCAAATAGATTGGTAATGAAAGTGCAGAGATCGACAACGAAATTATTGATCTATTAGATAATATCCTTAGATGAAGCGGATTAATAACATCAGACGAGTGTGAAATTTTAAATAGCGATCTTATCTAGAAACCTTGACACAATCAAGGAAAATGTCAACAATATTATTGCTTGATTCGTCACAAACAATAAATGACAGCGCAAACCTTTTTGTCCACTGTAATCCACCGATAGTATTAGATCATGGTAAACAGTACGAAATCAGATTGATTTCTACTACAGTATGGCAAATGTAAAATTAGACGTCAATGATGACAATGCATTTAATTCTAGTATTTGGGTATCAGTTAAAATACTTCAATGAGCGTATAACGTGACTGATCTCAACAATACAATAAGAGAGCTGATAACAAAGTATATTGCCGCAGATAATTTTGATTTAACTACGAACTAAAATACGCTACGAGCTAGAATCACATTAAAAATAATTTGATAATCGATTTCTCACTAGTGACTAGTATTGCATCTCTGTTGGGTTTTAAAAGCAAATAATACGGCAGTATTGTAGGACAAAGTCTATCATATGGCGGTGATCTGTCCGTTAATATAACAGAGGTAAACACAACATTGATTAATTTATCTATTGCACCAGGATGTTACTCTGCCAATGGAAGCCAAGGTCAAGTAATCTATAGCTTTTTAAGAGATGTCCCGTTTGGGTCATTAATACAAATTACTCCTCGAAAAATAATGTATTTATCCGATTGCTCCTGAAAATCAAATAAAAAGTATAACAATGCAACTAACAGATCAATCAGAACGACAAATAGATCTTAATAACGAGATTATAAGGTATAATGTACACCTACACGCAACAATATAGTCGTCGGCGTTAATTTTGTAAGCTCATATTTTGTGTAACAGAGACAAAGAAAACTTTATCAAAGAACAATGGGGGGGGGAATATTTTCACAAAAATTGCCGAATTTTTACCAGGAGTTAATACAATAGCACCAATTGCAGTTGATGCGGTTAAAGCTTTTGCGATAGGGGTAGCTAATTCATCAGTCACTGCGTTAGGTCAAAAGATTGCTGACAAAAATAAAGGCACCCCACCCTAGGATGCGTAAATAAAACAATCAATATCAAATAATGAACCAGCGAGAGAAACAGAACGAGCTGCGACAGCTGCCACAAAAATTACTGCCGCCATGTAGTGAGGAGGTAATGCCTAAGCTAGTGAATAAAACAAGACGAAAATTAGATTTACCTAAAATTTAGTTATCTTATTTGGCGATTACAAAATAATAGATGTCAGTTAAAATTATCTAGATCTTATGGAAGTATATGATGTCGATAATACAACAACAAAACTTAAGTATTTCAAATATCTCGATGAAAACTGAAACGAACCAAAAAAAGATGGTCAGAGAAATGTTTATACCAGAGAAGAATACGTGTTTTTATTGCCGCACAAGGCTATGCTGGAAGTTCGTGGTAGAATATTGACAGCAGCTGATGGTAATATTGCAGCTAGCGCAGAAAATGCGCTTGTAAACAATGGCTGGAGTTTATTCAAAAGTGTACTATATCAACTAGCAAATCAAACCGTGAGGATATTGACAATTGGTTACCAGTCACAAGAACAATATTAAATATTGTTTCGTTTAGCGATGATCATTCAATAGCAACAAATACGATGTTGTTCAAGGACACTGGATTTAGAGAAGCTGCTAGAGGTGAATTTATTTTAGGCTGTGTTTTGATACATGACGAAAACACTGATTCAGACACAAATTTTCTTACAGAGAATGCTAGAAACCTCGGATTAGACGCACCAGATGCAGCTGCAGATACGGACTCTACAAGAATCTTGCTGACGGAATCGTATAATAACTTTAGTGTAACACCACCAGATGCAGCTGATAATGGAGTAGTTATGTTAAATCTGGTTAATAAATCTTTTGTTACTATATGAAATGGAAAAGATAACGAGGGATACGTCAGTGCCGAAAATCGTTGATGATAGATCACGACAAATAACAATGATGTTGCCGTTAAACACAATATTTGGATTTTGTCACGACTATCATACAGCATTTCGAGATTTGAAACATACTCTAATTTTAGATCAGGCAGATCAAAATAACTGTCTTATTAGAGTTGGAGCCGAAGCAAAATTTGTGAATAAAAATTGGCTTTGTGGATGTTGCGAATTATTTCTTCGGTTTCTGGGTTAATAGAACTTAACACAACATTAGAGGATTTTTACAAAAATGATTTATTTTTTCCAAAACAAAATATATCAAACAAATGTTCATAACGCATGCGACTACACGTGGCGTATTACAGCTACTTCAGGCAAACAACTACCAAGGTATTTATTCGTTGTTTTTCATCAAACAGTACGACTGGGTAGACAACTGCAAAATAATTGTTATTGATAACGCTGATGTTAGAAGAATACTTGTCAGAATAAACTCCAAACAGTACCCAGAACGAGCGATCAAATGTAATTTTACAGCCGTCACATGTAAAAACGTTACGAAAGCGCATATGTACCTGATGGAAGCGATGCCAAAATACCAAGACGCTGACAGCGGATCACATGTTAATATTGAAGAAATTCGTAGAATTTATCCAGTCTTATTCATTGACATATTAAAACACTCCAAACAATTGTTTAACTCAACCAGGGAAATAGAAGTATCCTGGACACTTGGAGTAGTTCAAGGCACTCCGTTTAACGTATTTATGTTTGTGTCTAGCGATCGATTATTAACGATTAACTCTGTTGAAGGTAGAATGACAGTACAAGTGTGATTCGTTTTCGAGCATTGTCTGACAAACAAGTATAAACAATGAAAACGGACTACACAGCAAGAGAAGTATATCAGACACCAGACCAAATTAAAAAATATCGATATCTGTTGCCAAACGTAATTCTGTTTATATGATAATATACCCGGATACTGACACAGGAACTGCAGTGAAGGTATTATTGACTCAACAGAAAATCAATAAACTCGATAGGGGAAAACCGTTTATTCTCATGTTATCAATTGCACAAATAAAAACAATGGCAAAACGCAATAGATTTCTTGGACTTGCACTTTCTGTAATAGCTAGGGCAATACCAAACATTTCACCTGTGTTGGGAACACTATGACTAGCAGCAGCCTCAGGGACAGTATCAACAGCAACTAAGAAAGCTGTATCCGGCGATGGGATCAAATAAATCTATCGTGACAAAGTTGCAGTGTGATCAGCGCTAGCCAACAGATCTGGAAAAGCCAGGCAATGACAGCTGTTTACTTACTGCAATTATGTAAATCGATTTAAAGATTTAAAGTATTTTTGAAATTTAGATCATTAACGACTTGTTTTAGCAATAAAGATTTATGCAGCATCACAAAATATATGTCAGCTAGAAAAAGAAAATCATCGAAAATGCTGTTTACGATAATAATTATTTTGATTCGTTCGGATTTCCTCCGAGTAGTATAAAATAATTAAATAATTTTTTTAAAATTTAAAAATGTTTCTCATCTGATGAACTACAACCGATTGGAACATGTATTTGCGGTTATTAATGCATTATGTTTGTCTGATAGATGTCAAGAGTTCCTGAGTTTTTAAAGTTTATTTTACAATTGGACAAGCAACCTTCTCACGCAAACGATGAGATTGCAGGTAATGTTACATAAACTTACAAATATAAAAATGTCAATATAATGTCTCAAAACTGACACAGAAAATAAAGATGAAACAATTCGTCATGATTTTTGTTATCGTGATATAGAGCGTACTAATAACGTTCGAGCAGAGAACTTAAGACCATCATCATCATCATCATCATCAAAATCAGATAGATAAGGTAATGTTAGATGAATTATGTGATATTACGTCAAACCTGGAAATACACAAACAAAAAGTTTCCTAGACGCAAGGTTGTTGCAAATGCTGTTGACGATGTCTGGACAATAGATTTAGTAATGTCTCAAATCTTGCTGAGTTCAAGAAATAAGAAATTATTGTTTGAAGTTATTGACGTTTTTAGTAAATACACGTTTAGCGTACCCGTTTCAGATAAGACAGGAGTATGACTGATGCGTTTTAAACAAATTATCGTTAGTATGGAAAGAAAACCTATTAAAATTTGTACTGATCACGGAGCAGAGTGTTTTAATACAAACTTTGATTAATTTTTGGAGCAATATAATATAAAAATATGTTACAGGTAGGAGGGAAAAGTGTTGTCGTTGAAAGATTTAATATGCACACTTTACCGGCTGATACATAAACATTTGATAGCTAAACACGTGAACAGGTATATTGATGATCTTTCACAAATTGTTGATAAATATAATAATACAAAACATAAATCTGTCAAAATGTTACAAACGACACAATTAAAAATCTGATATTAGCGAATGCAAATATGTATCAGCGACATAAATTTAAAGTCGTTGATAAGGTAAGCATTTCTGATCAAAAATAAATTATTTCAAAAAGGATTTATTCCAAGCTGGAGCGAAGAAACATTTGTAGCTGATAAAAGTACTTTTAACAATTCATGCATCATATGCGCTAAAGGATCTAGCAGAGGAACATTTGATTGGTAGTTTGTGCGAACAAGAATTACAAGCAACTGAGCAAGATGTTTTCGTTATCGAACGATATTAATCAAAAAGCGTGGTAATAAAAGCTTCGTCAAGTGGCGCGGTTGGTGATAAATTGGATAGCTGGATATTACGCAATAATGTTTTTATAGATTTTTTTTTATAATTTCGTAAGACAGATTTACATTTTACAGGTTTACATAACGATATCAAATATTTTCGGCGATCGTCAAAAATAGTCAGATTGAATATTGTAACAAATATAAAAATTGAATTTTACATTTTTCTCTCGGTCTGGGATTTTGATATTTAATAAGGTTTTATCAGCCACCAAAACGACGTATTCTCATGAACTGTAAAATTAAATTTCAAAATTTACTTCCTGATATCATGTTTTACATTTTATCGACTAGTTGTCGGTCTACTTTAATTTTGTATGAACTACACCTACAATCTCGTTTTTCATCATCGTTGTTAGATAAAATGTTATCCTCTGTATAAACAACAGCTAAGGCTATTGAATCTCCTGTTGCAAAATTATCATCCTTGATTATATCTATAGCGTAAATTCTTAATAGTTGTTCCATCAAATTCATATTATATTTTATATTTTAATCCAATTTAAAATAATAAATGACTGACAAGATAAAATATCATCAGAAAGTTGATATATTAAATTATATAGAATTTTCTGAAGCAGCGAGAAAATGTTTGATAAGATAAAGTTCTTATTATGTTAGCGTTATCGTCATGCAAGGTGATGCTTATAAGATTGTACTAACTGCGGTGAAAATAAGCTTAACAGTGCGTTAATCACATGAGATTTAATAAAGATGATGTTATTGATTTTGCCTAACTAGAAACAAGCTGGAAAATACAATTAACAATATCTGCAGATAATTATGTCGAAGGTTAATTGTGATGTAGCAGATATTGTTATTCTATCTGCAACATATTGTACTGTCCTAGTATTAATATCAAAATATTTTGCAGCAGAACTGATTGATTTAAATTTTAATTCCTCATCTGTTTCAAGATTTACCCCATTGATAGATTTAGCAGAACATCTAAAGTTAATACTTTAAAGTTAATAAAGTTAATTCCTTTTTCATATTTTCCTGTTGGGAAACTAATTCAACATTTTCCAGTTGATTATCTGTCTTTACGTTTCAAAAACAAATATAGGATGACATTCTCTGATATTTACCATTCGATATCCCATATTTCCTAGTCTTCTAAACACTTTTATGTTTGGATATTTAGAATGATTCCTTTATCATTCGCCATGTTAAGATCAAATACCGGATGTGGCTGATATTCATTTTGTAAAGCAAGATTTTCAATGTTATCATCAGCAACCGTGCCGTTAACATGATGTACTCACTGCCCTTCTAAAATTGCATCACAAAATGACGTGTAGATAAAAACTTTCTTTAATATTTCAACTCTCTCAGCATTATCACCTTTAACGCTAATCGTATAACAAGCCGGTGTTGCTTTATCAAACGGTTTCCTATGATTGATATGAACCACCGACCCTACAAATTTCCCGTGTACAAGTTGTACTTGGATTGAACATAATGCTACTCTTGTTCGTTTGCGCTAGTCATATTTTCTTTCATAAGAATTAATTGTCTACTTGATTATTTGAATGGCATGCGTAGTGCGTGGAGATAGCGATCGAATAATCGATTAGAGATATAATATATTATATAACAATGCTGAAGTTACGTGACATAACCAACAAGAGCTTAATATTAGAACCTACAAAAATAGCCTCCGCTTTAAAGGATTTGATAACAGCTATCGGTTTGTTGAACAAATCGTTCTGGTAAATTTGACTGCGACAAATCTTTATCATTTGTTAGAACCAAATGTAAAACGTGAAGTTGAAAAACATATGGGTTTGAAGATACTAGTGCAATATCACGTTATATTTCCAAAACTTCTTGTGACAGAAGAATCGACTGATAAGGAACTCGCAGACTCTTACCTTAACGCAAAATCAAGAGGTGTTTTGCTTGGAACGAATCTTTCATCGTTAGCTGATGAAAAACACCAGGAAATTTAAAAAAAATAGAAGAATTTACTGAATCGGGTTCTGACTGGAAGTTTAAGATGATTCATAAAATTTTATTTCATACAATGGAATATAACGTATTACGTGGTAGTTTGCATATTGACCTGCCACAGAAAATAAAAAAAAAAATAAATGTTGTATAAACATAAAAAACTTTGACCATAGATGTTTTCAAGGAGCCATTCATTCTGCAATGTTTCCAGGAAAAAAATGATGATCGTGCTGACAAGCATATTAGTCACGTACCAAAATTAAATTTTGCAAGAATTGACTTTCCAGTTGCAGAAAATCAAATACCAAACTTTAAAAAGCAAAATATCCCAGTCAATGTATTTGGTCTTGACGAGCATGAAAACGTCTATCCTAGATATATTTCAGAAAAAAGCTTCACAATTGACAATATACTAACTGTTTTATAAAAATCATTACGCTTGGATAAAAAAACATTAACAGATCGTTGGTAAACTGTATAATAAAGGCAAAAATAAAAAGTACTGTTACCGTTGTTTGTATGGCTGTTTTGACAAAGAAAAATTACAAAAACATCTACTGTTCTGTATTATGGTACATCGAATAGCATAAACATGGCGTCTAAAGATAACAATTAATTACAGTTTGTCAGTCATAATCATAAACTAAAAATTACTTTCGTTGTATACGCCGACTTCCATTGTTTACTTCAGCCTTTGCTTGGCGCAGAAAATAATCCCGACCGATCGAGTACAAGAAAAACTCAAAACCAAATCCCATGTGGAGTAGCTTACAAGATAGTTTGTTGTACTGATTCGAGTTTATCCAAACCAATTAAATTATGGTACAGATCCAGCTGTTTGGATTCTCAAGCAGTTGATTAACGAATGTGATAATATATTTAATCTTTCAAGAAAAAAAAAAAGAAAAAAAAACTTAGATGATAAAACTGACATCTCAAAAAGAATCTGATTATGAACAAACAGAATTTTGTCATATTTGTGAAAAAGCTTTTGACTCTCCTGATAATAAAAAGTACGTGATCATTGTCATTTCAATATCGTGGAGCGGCTCATGACAAGTGTAATCTAAATTATTAGGATCCTGATTTTATACTAGTAATTCTTCACAATTTCAGAGGATATGATGGTCACATTATCGTATAAGCTTTTGGTAATCCTGAAATAACGTTTCGTTTAAAACTCGATAATCTGATTAAATGTATCCCAAATAACTTTGAAAATTTTGTCAGTTACTTTTAATACGTTGCGTTTTATCGATAGCCCACAAATTATATTACTATTGTTAGAAGAGCTAATAAAAAATGCTGTTGTGAGTTTAATAACTTACAAGATTGTTTTGGAGATAAAAGGAGTATATCCATAAGAGTACCTCAATGATTGGAGTGAATTTGATGAAATGTCTTTACTTGATAAATTTGATTCGCAACTTAAAAACGAAAATATAACTGATGACGAATACAAGTATGCACAAGCTATTTGGAAAGAATTCGACTGTAAGACTTTTGGCGGTTATCATAATTTGTATTTGAAAACTGATGTACTATTGCTGGCGGATGTGTTTGAAAGTTTTCGAAAAGTGAGTTATAGCAATTACGGACTTGATCCTTGTTGGTATTACTCTTCCCCTATGTTATCTTGGGATGCTCTGCTAAAGTTTAGTAAAGAAAAGGTAGAATTATTGACTGACGTTGATATGTTTAATTTTATCGAAAGAGGTATCTGAAGCGATATTTGCGTGATGACAAAACAGTATTCGGAAGCAAATATATGAAAGAGTACAACCCTAATCTTCCATCAAAGTATATAATTTCTCTAATTTATAATAACTTGTATGGTCATGCGTTGTTCGAACCAATGCCCTTTGGTGGATTTCATTGGATTACGACTGACCAGTTTCTAGCGGAAACAGAAAAAAGATCCCCGACGATATTTCATATTTCGTTGAAGTTGATCTCGATTATCTAACTTCGCTACACGATTTACATAACGATTATCCATTTCGTGTGGAATCGATGATAATCAGTTATAGTTTATTATCTCAAGAACAACAGTTACTAGCATCACCCAGACTAAATTATATGGTGAAAAAGCTAGTACCAGATTTACTCGATAAACGAAATTATGTTTTACATTATAAAGTTTTAAAACATGCGGTAGATGCAGTTCTCGTGTTGAGAAAAGCTTAAAAAGTTTTAAAGTTTAATCAGTCGCATTGGATGGGAGGCTCAAACACGTCAAGGAATAAAACTTTTTTAAGTCATAAACAATTCCGTTTTTGGTAAAACAATGGAAAATATTAGAAAGCGAAAAAATCGAGTTAATTAATGATGCAAACACAAGCTTGTGTTAGATGATGATTTTGTCAGTATGAAAATTTAAATGAAAATCGAGTCGCAGTACAAAGAAGAAAAACAAGTCTAAAACTAAATAAACCAATTTATCTTGGGGCTTCTGTACTTGATTTGTCAAAGTGGTTGATGTAGGATTTTCATTAATATTTTGTTTGGAAAAAGTGGCCGTTAAGTAGATTATTGTTTACTGATACTGACTTGCTTGTTTATTAAAAAGAGACAGATGACATCTAACAAAATATTTACTATAACCAACACCTGTTTGAGTTTTCCGATTATCCTCGCGATAGTAAATTTCATGATGACACAAATAAAAGATTTTTGGTAAATTTAAGAATGAAACGAAATTGAGAATCGTCAAATATTTTATCGGATTGCAAAGTAAAATGAATGCCGTTTTGCTAGACGATAATAAAAAAACAAAAATTCAAAAGGTTTGCCTCGCAATTTTTTGTTGAAAAATTTATGAAATTTGATGATTACGGCGGTGTTAGTTTTATAAGAACAATGGCTATTCGAAGAAATCATAAACTTGAAACAGATGCTATTATCAAACGCGGATTAAGCAATTTTGATGGCAAACGTTGTTGCGAAAATATAGTAGATACGTTTGCACTTGGGTATCGTTGTGATGAGAAAAGCTTAAAAAGTTTTAAAGTTTAATCAGTCGCATTGGATGGGAGGCTTAAACACGTCAAGGAATAAAACTTCTTTAGGCATAAACAATTCCGTTTTTGGTAAAACAATGGAAAATATTAGAAAGCTTGATATTATATTTTCATCAGATGACTAAGGTATAATTTTGTGTGAACTTAAAAAATATTTGAAAATTTAACAGTGACAAATAGCAACAATAGCAAGATCAAATATATAATGATAGATGGCAAACATTCGACAGTTGAAATTAACAATGAAACATCAGGAGTATTTCAGTGGCAGACAACTTGCTACTGAGAAGCTAAAACTTTCGCTTGCCAGATCTGATAACGAGTACTTCAATTGCCTTGAAAAATTAAGTTGTGAGTTATCAAGGGGATTTGATAACTTTCACGATCTTATCAGTCAACAAAAATATACTAAAATTACCATCGATCTTGATCAGTCAAAAGTATATATTCTTAATAAAAAATATCCTCTTAAAACACAAATGAAATATTTATTGGGATCTCGTCGTTGTGTGAGCGGAAAAATAAAGTTTAGTCTCTATTATCATGATGACAAAACATTTGTAATATCAATGGTTGAAACGCTGATAATTGGTGATGAGGCCTAAACATTAGAAACAATTTTCACTTACCTGCTTATTTCAGCGAATAAATCCGCAGAATAAATGCGAACGAAAAATTATGGCCTGCCTTTTATAAAGTCTGTGCGTAATTTTCTTTGGAATTTCCATTACTTAATGTTCTAAAACAGTTGGGGGATTTCCGCTACGTACTTTCTAAAACAGTTGGGGGATTTCCGCTACGTACTTTCTAAAAGAGTTGGAGAAATAAAATAATCTCATGAAAAAAATCGGATCTCTGGGTTTTTCTTTGTAATACAATACGTCCAATTTATAATACAAACTTTTAAAATACGAAAACAACTGTTATATTGTTATTCATTGACTGGTAGACAAAATGACTTCTATATTACTCATATCGTCTGGCTCTGAACTAGAATCTTTGTGTGAAAAGGGATAGGGGTTGGTGGGTCTCTGTGATAGTGAATTTGTACTTGTTTGGAGGGAGATAGGGGTCTCTGAGCTAAAACCTCTAAAATAAGATATTTGGGCTAGAAGCTTCGTTGGTAAAAAAAAAAATATAGTTGTTGAAAAGGGGTGGATAGAGGCTCTTGGATAGGGAATATAAATTTGTTTGTTTGGATGGAGATGTTTTGAGGGCCAGAACCCTGGTTTTCATCTATTGCATAAGAAGATAATGTTTACGCTGAAAAATGAGGTTTTGCAGTCACAGTGCTTTCTTGTAAGGCGGTATGGCCAATTTGTGGGATTGCAATAAATTATTTTAATACCGACATAGGACCAACAGACCATTTCCACATGTGGATCTACCTCACTTTATCTCATTATCAACAAACTGAGACGTGGCGTGGGCAGTTACATAACGAAGGACAACGTGTGAGAATAGTTCCCACAACTAAATCTTAAATGTAGATAATATATAGTAATTGGGAGTTATACTACTCTGAAATTTCTGCTATCCTTATTTTACTTGAAGTAACAAGTCTGTAATATGGAATAATATTATGCTATTTAATGACTTTATTACTCGAATAAAGAGACCTGTGTGCGTCTGATGACCTTCGCCTAGGTAATTGACATGTTTGGTTGTTCAAGTCAGTTTGCATACATATTTAAACTACAGGGAAAGAAAAGGTTAGCGCATGTGTGTGTATGTGTGTGTCCGCGCGCACGCGTGTGTGGTCTATGTGCGTGTGTGAATCAGTTTTAAGTAATTGAGACAAAATGATTTGAAAATGTCATAGTCTTAGTTGATTTACTAATATTAATCGTCACTTTCAGAAATTTACTTGTACTATATTATGCCGGGGATAGGGTAAACTGAAGCAGCCTACTCTGTGGGCGGGCAACGAAGCCGCGATTCTCGATTTATGAATCTGACTTATCCAACAATAGTACCGCAGCTCACTGATGGCATATAGCGTTGTAATGAACAATGTGTTGTACATGTATGAAACAGACATCCCACCAGTACGTATCATGAAACCATGTAACCATCTCTCTCTCTCTCTCTCTCTCTCTCTCTCTCTCTCTCTCTCTCTCTCTCTCTCTCTCTCTCTCTCTCTCTCTCTCTCTCTCTCTCTCTCTCTCTCTCTCTCTCTCTCATTAAAAACGTTTTGTTTAAACTAAAAATGAAGTTTCAAAACATTGCAATATGATTCACAAACGTTTGTGAATGCACTACTTTTTGAGGGGTGGGGGTCGAGTTTGGTCCATTGTAAGAGAGAATCCATACCGTGGTCTACAGAAATAAGGATCTAATTATTACGTCCGAAAACCATAGTTTGTCAGGGTACGTTCAACTTTGCATTTAATATCCATTACAAACTATATATATATATATATATATATATATATATATATATATATATATATATATATATATATATATATATTATATATATATATACGTTCAACTTTGCATTTAATATCCATTACAAACTATATATATATATATATATATATATATATATATATATATATATATATATATATATATATATATATAGTTTGTAATGGATATTAAATGCAAAGTTGAACGTACCCTGACAAACTATGGTTTTCGGACGTAATAATTAGATCCTTATTTCTGTAGACCACGGTATGGATTCTCTCTTACAATGGACCAAACTCGACCCCCACCCCTCAAAATAAGACTACATAATATTGGACTAGGGATAGTATAAATTCATTCAAAAGTTGTCGTTTTGGTCTAGTGAAGAACGTTTTAAGCGATCTTGAATCCTTAGTTTGTGGCTAGGTATTGAGCATAAAATAGGTGTAAAACTAAGTTAACATTGCTACTTTGATAATTAGATAATAAGTACTTCGTTTTGTACAGTTGTTGGAACTGGAGCTAAAGGGGGAGATAAATATGTATAGTACATTCGCTCACTAGGAGGAATTTGTACGTAAGGAAGTTGGTCGTGGGCCAAAATCACTACGCTGTTGTGGTTTCTTGATGACAGGACCAGACTTGACTGAGTGCCTTACGTTTGGAAAAGGTTTTTAAGATCTTTTTTTTAAAAAAGTTCTTCTTGAATGTTCTTAAGTCATTTTGAAGAGTTCGCTTCTTTAAAATTCTGTTACTGCATACATGTTTAATGGATTGAGTAAGCAAAAAAAAAAAGCAACTATATGTTGCCGTCTCTTGTAAGCAAGATGCACTATGCATGTAATTCATTCTTTTCTTTTTATGGTTTTGTGAGTGCGTGGGTCTCTGATATATGCGTATATCTGAATCTGAAGATGTCATTATACTAAATTACCAAGTTTCTTCGATCAAAAGATAGGTCAAGATATGTGATATTTTTAGGATGGAAGGTTGCACGTAGATTGCGTAATATGGATTGTGGTTTACGGGCCTAGAAATGAAAGTCTCGGCGAAAGAGTTATGCAAAACGTAATCACCGCAAAGCTTATGATGTAACTTAACTTGCGTACCGGCAAAGATGTATACGGTGATAAAAGAAATTATCAATTGTATGAGCTGGGCAAGTAGTCGTCGATCTTGTTACTGGAATTCTCGATTATGTACAGGTTACAATTATAAGCTCTGAACGTTATCGATTGCTTTTTATACAGTTCATTTTCTTTCTATTTGCTTTAACAGAATATGAGATTTTTTTTTATAGTTTATCAATTTCATCATTATAGTCATATGACGTTGATTTGTAAATTTAAATTAGGATTGAATTCACTGCCTTGGACTTCTTCGCATAAACCCCTTCACCATTTTGTTGCATAATATGACATCAAGCTATCTAATAAAGGGACTAAACACTGCAATGTTGAAATTGTCGGAATACGAGTGGAATCCGCTAGAGGATACCTTAGATTTCAGGGAGGGGGAAATACTTTCTGTTTTACCAAATGTTTTGACTTTGCGAACAGTTAATGATTCTTACTTTCATCAAGCCAGATACATAAGGAATGAGTGTGAATGGAATTGATAGTCTTTAGATAGGGGAGCTAATAGAAACCAATTTTAGTAATCTGAAAGTCATTACGCTTATTGAAGTAACTTATTTAACTGAAAACTCATTACGTTTATATAATTTAGTCATCTGAAAACTCATTACGTTTATTTAAGTAATATTATCTGAATCATCGATAATATGAATCATTTCAGCGCAGAGATTATGATGGCTGACAGGCCTGTGCTAGCAGGAATCTCCCGCTGGCAAAATTTTGCCAAGACACACCAAGAAGGGCAGATGATTAACCCCTTTCATGACTATGAAGATGCACGTGCTCGGGCTAGACTGATCAACCCCGACGTGGAGGCCGAAGACTACGGTATGCCCGTGAAAGGCTCTTTGACCTACATACGAGGCCAGAAAGCGGGAGAACATATCACTGGTGAAGTTATCGAGCTCTGCAAGAATATTGTTCAAGTGGGAGACAGATACGAGAATGGACAGTATACTGTCACTTTTGGAAAGTTATTTAAAGCATACGAAGCAATATCAAATAAAGTTGTTGGAATGCTAATGCGGGCAAGGAAACACAAGTTAGTTCATTTTGAGGGAGAGATGCTTTACCAAGGGAGAGATGATGATGTTGTGATTACATTATTCAAGGCACCAGAGGATGATGAGCGGATAAATGCAAAATACTGGAAAAGTAAGGAATGACAGTTCAAGGTTCTATTGGCACTGGAATTGGAGTAACAAATACCATATAAAAAATATTAAGTTTTAGGATGTAATAGCGCAAACAGTTTGGTTGCCACTCTCAAAATGTCATAAATTTAAGCGCACAAAACATATGGAAACTCCGTTGAAATAGTTTATATTTTATCCACTGCACGTGCAGAATTAGGATAGTTTGTACTTCAATGTTAATTTTACGACTCTGCGTGCAGATAGGATATATATATATATATATATATATATATATATATATATATATATATATATATATATATATATATATATATATATATTTTTTTTTTTTTTTTCTTTTCCGTGTCTGCATAAAATAGTGATAGTTGGGGATGGGGTGTCTTCTTTCCGGGACTCCAATTCTGACACTCGATAACATTTCTATGATAACATGACGACGAAAATGAAATCTATGAAAACTGAAAGCACTGTTGATAAACACTGATGTAAAATACCATAAATGAGGCTACTTAAAAACGCATTGCAAATTGCTGACTTTGAATGCAAGTTTTGTGTAATATGGATTATAAGATCTTTCAGATGGATTATGTAATGTTTAAAATCAACTCTATGTCTGCATCGCTTCCAAAACTACTACACAATAAGTTCATTATTGTTTTGAAAATTGGTTTGATGCAAATGCTTCGAATAAATTTCATTGCAGCAAGAAAACAATTGCAATATCTGGGATATTTCCATGCTTTTACCATAGTCAAAAAGGCCTGCAATGTAGCGACCGACAAAGATGATCATATCTGAGCACAATTTTTGGTGCCTTATTTATTTTTTGTATTTTTTTTTCAGGCGTACATTTTACCACGCGTATGATTCCATTAAAACTTCAACTGTCTTCTTTGCATGGTTTTCGGTGTAAACTACAATAATCAGACTAGAAAAGAAAAAAAAAATGTTCGCTTACACTCCATGAACCTCATCACCCACCCCTACTACCTTCCCAGGGAGGGAGACCTTCTTAGTCCCTAAATCCTTGACTGGCTTGTAGCAAAAAAAAAAAATTCTTAAAAGACTATGCGCCTTGTTACTGTGCTCGGGTTTTGGAAATTGTATAAAAAAAATTAAAATTCCTAATAAGAAATGATGATAGGTTTCCTATAACTAGTTTGTGAATATTATAGCAAAGGGAATCGCTCTTCACAATTCGCTGTTATCAAATCTGATTTATAAATAAAGAAAAAAAAGGTTTGTATTTGATATTACGTACATTTCTTTTTTTTTATTAAAAAAGTACCCTTATAAAATCAGCTCCACTTTTCTCTTTTTATTAAAAAAGTATCCTTATAAAATCAGCTCCACTTTGTTGAAAATAATATGCAAACGTACTCAAATGCCGTTTTAAGTATTTTTGGAAATGCCACTATTCAGACCAGCAATAGTCAAGAAGAGAATACATAAATTCCAAAAAACAAATTCAAAATAAACAATATTATCTGTTATGACACCAATCTGGACATACCTTTTATTCCCAATCAAATTGTCATCAAGCTTTCTTCCAGAAGAATCTAAGCTCTATAGAAGATTAGACCCTAAACTCAAATCTTAAATATTTTGACAAGATTCGGGTAGGCACAAACCTTAACATGACAAAAGTAAAGTAAGCAATATAAATTAAATATACATAACATTATTACGATGACAGCAATCTGGACATTTATTTTATTCCAAAGTAATGGTACATTTCATCTTTGTAGCTGTAATGACCATCACTTCAATTATACATAAACAACACTACTCCATGTTTAATTTTCTTAATCATAGTTGCTCTAACAGGATTATTGCAGTTTCTATGTTTCTATCAACATCTCCACTTCCAATTACTACTTCACCCATATCGTGGCATGCAGTGCTAAAAGACTGGTGGAAAATAACCACAACCATTTCGTGACTTGTCCTTGATGATTTATTTTGGCATATGGTTTCCACTGTTACCAGTGCCTACCAGCAGATATGTTCAATTTAAACCGACGATTATAACCTGTTCAAGATGTGCTGTAGAAACTAATCGCGAGTACCTAATAACCATTTGTCCCTTACATCTGAACCCAAGACCACCAAATCAATTGGAGTCTTTGCTTCCCTAGTCGTTGTGGGGTGCGGGTTCAAATCCTGAACAGACTAAACACGGGCTGACCGCCTTTATGCGTTCTTAAGGCACTTTACTCCAATTGCTTCAGCACGATATAACCTTCATGTGTTGATGTGCTATCAGACACCTATCAGTCAGTAAATTGCCTGTTATAGCAATTATCCAAAGTCTGATGGTGATTTACAAGTTCAGAGTAAAGTCTTGCCAAAGAAATCAATGTGTGAGGACTGGAGACGATAGTTGGCTGGGGTTTTGATACCAAACGTAAAGAGAGGCAAATTTCGTAAGAAATAATATCTTTAATGTAAAGAAATACAGGCTCATAAATAAGTGACGTTGATTAGTTTCACTGCAGTGATGTAAAACCTGCTGGATTGTAATCCTGACCTCTGTGTTGTAATATGGCCAAGAATTTGAACCTTTCTCCCATCTGATCTGGACTCGTAAGCATCTTATACCCGGATATCAAATCCTTTCGCGCTTCCAACGTCGCATTCTGAAGAAGCATCTGTACATAGAAAAATATAACGTAAATATACTAGTTATTCGATTACAAATCCTAATCATAATAGATGATTTTACAGAGATAGGTTGTAGATTTATGTTAGCTTCAATTTTTAACATTTTCATATTGAGATCATCATTTAAAAATTATATTTATATAATGCTCTGTATAATTAATTCCGTATCTAACGTTTTTCCAAGAATGTAAGTTAGACAATGTAAACAGGATGCTTATATGGTTAATTGACGTCCGTGATCGTATAATATAAATATGTTCTTTACAAAGCATTCGAGTTTAGAACACGCCAGGCACAAATTTATTTACAATGGGACTGAAATTTTCGATTGAAATGACTCACATTTTGATCAAGTGAAAATGTGTATAAATATGGACTTATTAAACACGCAATTATTTTCTTTTTGGGTCAGTCTGTGGGAGCCCTTTTAATCAGAATCAACAGTTGTGTCCAGACATAATTCGAAAGGAAGTATTTTTTAAAATTATTTTGGAATCACTAAGTGCTCATTGACTTTGGATTAACACATTGTTTTGTAATTTATGTGAACTCTTTTAAAGGCATTCTGAATTGCATCATTGCAGTACATCACGTCATTCAAGACTTAGAATTTATTCGGAACATTCTATATTTCTCGACCTCTGATACCTATTTACGATTATTTAAGATTTTAATTTACAATACTTTAAGTGTCTCGTGAATTTTCAGTTTGTATTGTAGAGAAATAAATTGCTTGTTGAATTTACTTTTTCTTTCTGTTACATATTCTAAGACCTAGATTTATCATATTATACCATTTATAATAATGTTAAAATATAATACCCAAGCACTTTGAGTAGCTGACGAGTAGTACGTTATCTGGCGTTTGACGCCTCAACTAAAGTATCAATAAACGATTCACGCAACTGAATGCACCCGCAGGGTCTAGCACATGCACCTTCGACGTCATCCGCATCTTCTAAGTCAGACGTATGAAGTTAAATATGTTTTGTGTTAAGTAAAAAGATGCCTAAAATTCGGTTTTTATCAAGTTACCGTGTCTGCCAATTGGCGGAAAAGAAATAAATGATGTCAGTACCGACAACAAGCTGTTTTAGTATTCCGCGTCATAGCGTTGTGGCAGTCTTACTCTCAGGCTGACAAAAAACCCTTCCATATACACAAATTTTGCATCCAAATTGCTAGAAATATATATCTGGCGACAATACATGATAAAGGTGATAATCAACTGAACACTTCCTAAAAACAAAAAACCAACAAACACACACCTCCAAAACCCACCACCACAAAAAAGTTAAAAATCTTCTGTCTGCCTAAAACGTTCAGACAGACACCCTACAGTTCTCCATTTTCATTTAACCCGTTGGTTTGTATCCCCCCTCCATACCAATTTAAATAACGGTAACCTTTAATTTGATAAAAAATGCAAAGAACTTAGTCAATTCATTCATTGATTTATATTTCTAACCAGACTGAGTAGAATGACCATAACACCGTCATTGTCTGCGCGTTTCATGCTTAACGGAGGTTTTCAATATTATAGACAAACATGCCTAAGACCAATTTCTAGTTCCCGGACAAGTCCATTTTTAGCAAAGGGGTGTATGCGCAACTAAAGATGTACATACAGATGTCGTCTGCTTCCGATATTTACAGAGTCTAAACAAGCAAAGGAAAAGAAAGAAGGGAAAAAATGCCTTTCACGTGAATTTAACAAGTAGTTTCATTAATATGTTCATGTGTGCAAAGGAATATAATTCCAAACTCCACGTTATGGTAATTTACGGAATTATCCGGCAGGTACCGAATAGGATGAATTACGTCATTATGTTGACGGACGAAAATAAACTACCCCATAGTGTACGGAATATGGCGTCATAGTGTTATTATAGAAAATACGTTAAGCATAAAAGGTGCAATGAGATACCAGTATTAAAGCCATTCTGGTCACAGTCAGCTTAGAAATTATAAATCAATGATTCAACTGACTTATTTCTGTACGCTTTTTATGACATTTAACTTTTTTTAGTTTTTGAAATCGGTAGGGGGGTACAAATAAACGGGGCTGTAACATCTGACTATATGTAAATATACTTCTATTTCTTTCTTTGTGTCTCACTTTATTTTGCTTTGTTGTTATGTTTCTATGTCATAATGTGATGTATTTTAAAAGGAATGTAACTTTACAGAGTGGACCGCTTCGGTGGCCTAGTGGTTAACGCATCCGTCTCGTATGCGGGAAGTCGCGGATTCGAAACCCGGCCCAGTCATACCAAATACTTGTACTATTGGCACTAACAGCTACCTCACTATGCGCTCATCATTAAGAGGTTAGTGTTAGGACTGGTCGGCATTGTGTCAGGATAATGTGACCAACTGGGACATCATGATACATGTCTGTGCGGCATGATGCCCCAGTGCTAGACATCTTTATAAACTGCAGACATCGTAACGATATGACTGAAATTTTTAAAGCTTATTAAAAAAAACCAAAACAAATCACACACACACGCACACACACACACACACACACACAAACACGCTTTACACAAAAATTGGGAGTTTTCATATTATTTGTAATAAAATGTGAAAGTTGGGTGACCTTTTAAAAAATAAGTAATAAGTAAAAATAAGTATATGATATGATAGATAAAGGAAAAGTCAATGTGCCGGCATATCACGGTGTATCATGTCTATCGTACTTACAATTTCAAGCGAACCGTGCAGAAAATAATCTGCTGGTGCATCAGGCTACATCTGAACAGGGTCTACGCTGTTTTATCTGAATTTGTTTTCAGGTTAATACGGGAGATTTCTTGCACACAGTGTCCAAAATAATTTCAAATTATTGGACAGATATTTGTTTTCGTCAATAAAATAAATCATTAAAAAGCAAAACACGCTGATGGGTAACTAAGCAACCATATATATTAGATATAAAAATAATTTAGACGTATACCTGTTATCACAACAATATGCCGTTATTTGATTGGAAAGCAGCGGTGGATGAAACTGTCGATTGTAAATACGATATGAAGAATACAACAAACTGTTCAAGCAACGCTCTGATTCAACGAGCTTAGTATACACATTTTATTACGGTAGAAACCTGCCTTATAACTGAAAACTCCCGAGGCACGTGTCGATATACATGTATGCGTTGTTTGTACGGAATCCGACTGAGGAAGCTGAATAAAGGAACTTACCTCTGCGAAAGATGCTCGGATCAGAAATATGGTACAAGCCATTCTGACAAGCGCTGGTCTCATGCCAATTAGCGCACTCCTAGAGCTTTAAAGATATTTCGCGAGTGAACTTTAATATAAACGAGAGCAAGCGGAAAGGCGAAAGGACATAGATCTAGCGACATTGTTGATGTAAGTATAGTATTTTTCCTTTAATGTCATTACATGAAAACGGTTTCTAAGTGGGATGAAACTTCTCAACTGTGAGAGATGCTTATTGTATCGGCAGGGGTTCCATTTTATATATATATATATATATATATATATATATATATATATATATATATATATATATATATATATATATATATATATATATATATATATATAAGTTACAATTGGAAAAGTTGAAATAACAAAATTTAAAAAAAATTAAACAGTAAATTCGTTTTCCTTTTTCCACCTAAATATTTCATGAATAGGATTTACCTATGATGCAAAGCCCTTAGCTTGAAATATAGATAAAATTTCTATATTCAAAGTAGCTTACATAAACTGGTACTGTAGATAAATTGTGAAATTTGATTGTTTTTGTTTTTCCATACACCAAGTGCTTCAAATCGTAAAGTTAATCTAAATGATGAAGGTGAAAACACGAACAATATTTAGTTTAGAACGCACTTGAGTCCCTCAGTACATATAACTCCGGAATCCAAAGCATTGGAGAATGCGATAGAAACTACAAGCACACATACAAGCACTTTCTGTGTGGAAATAATACCATTCTTGTTAACTACGTACATGATAAAGGAAGATGTAATATTGTTTGGTGTACGTAATTATAATATTGCTTGGTGTATATGGTATTACAGTATTATATAATAGGCATATGAAATGATTATCTCTTACAGCTTACTATAATGCCAAAATGTATTTTTGTATGATAAGAACACTGGAACGTTGTTTTTGTACTTCGTGTTTTGCAGCCTAATGTCATTATACTCGAAAAGACGAATGGTGGTGACACAGTCAATCAGGACGTTCAAAATCTCTCAATATTTTTAAAATATTACTTCCAATTTCCCACGTATGATCTCGATTGAATGGTTTTGTGGGCATTTTGAACACATTACTAGAAATATCACGCCGAAGAAATGGGACCAATGTTTCCTTTCTCAAGGTCACACTAAGTCAGCCAACTCGAATTGGCCTGGGAGGGTATAAAACTCACGACCCTTGGATTCCGACTCCGATGCTCTAGCAATTCAGTTAACCCTCCGATTGTACAATAAATTCATATTAGAAACCACTTTAAATACACTTTAGATAGTAGTAGACAAAAGACCTTGTATATTTTCAGTTTGACAATGGTACTTCTTATTGCTGTTGTTACAAAACGGACGAGGAGATATTCCTGAACATTATGAAGTCACATTTATAATAAAACATTTTTCTGATATGGAAATTCATTATTTGTCAATTCATTTTAAAGAGATGGCGAAATTTGATTACTAAAATGAACAGCCACAACATTTTTTCTCAGATACTATTAGATGGAGTTATTTTCAAAATTTATATATTGTGTAGGTTTATTGCAACTGCTAAAACAATATTAGTTTGCAAATTAAAATAATAGTTCACGACAAACACCACTAAATCAGCTCTTTTGACCAAGAGAAACAATAAAAACATTAGACTCTTATTAGGTCTGTACATGTACTAGTTAAATTCTGACTGAATACTAACTGAAATTGGTTACATTTGGGCTGTAACGATTATCCAAAAAACTTGATGGTTAAAGTTGGAACGGTAACAAAACTTGGCAACTTGTTAATCGGTCTCACGCCCCACCCATTCTGCCCTGATCGGAACTGATTACTACATGGAATTCAGGACGGAATGGCAAAACAAATTAAAGGTGGAACGAGCTCCTGTACAGGAAACCGACAAATATCTTGTGAGCATTTTTATTAGGTTTTAGAAACTGTACGTTCTAATTATGCTGTAATTCCTGCCAGTTTACGGACTGTACATGAGACGTTTCCCAATGCAATTAACCAATTATGGTTCCAGTAATGTCTTACGGGTAAAGGAATTTACTAACCGTTTCAGCCCCGGTTTAAAACAAGTTTTCCCGATCGTTTTGAAAGTTTGAATGGCAAGCGGCAAAATGGAGTACAGGATTCATCATTCTTCAACACTTTCTCAGGATCAGCCGGTACCTACTTAATGTATTGATAGAAGTCTGGAGGTTAAGTGCATGTGGTGAACTACAGCGGTATTTTATTCACAGCTGGCCTTCAACTCTCAACCTTAGCAATTCTTATTCTTAATACCCATATATATATATATATATATATATATATATATATATATATATATATATATATATATATATATATATATATATATATATATATATATATATATATATCTGTGTGTATGTATGTATGAATGTATGTATGTGTGCCTAAAGAGAGAAACAATAGGCGGACAGATGAGTAACAGTGTGTGTGTGTGTGTGTGATTTGGATTTTTAACGTAGATTTAACATTTTTCAATCATATCGCTACGGTGTCTGCAATGTGGCAGTTTATAGTGATGTCTAGTACTGGGCATCATGCCACAGACATGTAGGATGATGTCCAAACCAGTCACATTATCCTGACACATGGTCGACCAGTCCTAACACTAACCTCTTAATGATGAGCGCCAAGCGAGGCAACTGTTAGTACCATTTTAGTAAGTCTTTGGAGTGACTTGGCCGGGGATCGAATACACAACCTCCCGCATCCGAGGCGGACGATCTAACCTTTGGGCCACCAAAGCGTTATATATATATATATATATATATATATATATATATATATATATATATATATATATATATATATATATATATATATATATATATATATAATAAACAACACCAACACGTAGAATGAGTGACAGTGACCGGTTTCGCTTTATTGCTTCATCAGACTGAATTCAAAATCATTGCATACCATATTACCATATATTCATCTGTTGCATCAAGCAAAAAGATATAGTATAGAAGAATTATTTCGGATAACACTGTTTTTAAATCGTCCTAGACAGAGTTATGGCAGCATTTTTTGAAATAGAAATTACCCTATTGATATCATTAATACTGCTTTCCAAAAAGTATCTTCTCTTACGCAACTAGAATCATTACAATGTAAAATCAAAAACAGAAATGAAGCTATTATTCATTCTGTTGTTGAATATA
>JAEAOA010000845.1:2495000-2735000 GCA_016746295.1 Potamilus streckersoni | reverse complement strand
TATATATATATATATATATATATATATATATATATATATATATATATATACATAAAACCAGGCCTCATTTAAAGTTTGTAGATCACATCAAACCTGCAAGAGTTTTCAAAAGAGTATGTACTATTTCATTGCATACATGTTTGTGTCCAACCCAAAAGACACATTCTAAAAATTGTATAAGACCTGCAGTGCACCAATCTTACTCGTCACCTTTTTTTAATCCATTGTCTGGTTGAACACGTTTATATCAGCATCAAGATATACCCACCCCGTTTACGTGTTTGATAAAATCTATTTGTATGCATCCCAGGTGTTATATTCTCTTGAATGTGCTATCCGATGTATAACATTCTCCTGATGGCAGAAAACAAGCCTACGCAAAAGCACGACTTTAAGGATGGCACAGGAACAAAACAAGGAAGTAATCACTCTTAAACGAGATTATGTTTTTATTCTTGCTCATATAGGAAACTCATTTTCCACAATTCCTAACTGAAATATGTGTATTATGTCTAAACCCTTCATCCTGATCCTCCATCATAAATCATCACTCCACTCCAATTCTTACTAAAAAATAATCTGACCAATCAAAAGACTGCATTTGTAAAAATAATCTGACCAATCAAAAGACTGCATTTGTATCTTCTGTGTAAAATTTCAAAGTCTTGAGTAACATTTCTTGCTTGAAATGTTGAGTCAAGTCTTATGACAAATAGCAGCACATAAATGGTCTTCAATGTGTTTATATGCAGTCTTATTTTAAGCAGCTGATCTTATACTGAAAGGGTCAATTACTTAAATACACTTTCTACCAAATGAAAACAAAAATTATTTTTGAATATTTAAACCATACACAAATGTACCAGTATTAAATTTTATGACATGAATTAGCAATAGGGAACTGCACCTGAAACTGGTGATATACTAAGATGTTTCCTAAGCTAAAAAAAAATAAAATCTTTATACATCAATTGATCTTGGTATTAAATGTTTCAAGAGAGCAAAGGTACAAATATAATTCCTTTTATAATATCTTAAGAGCACAGTCACATGTAATAATTTTATCTTTTTGTTACAGAGCTCTCCTGTTAACTAAAGTAAATTCACTGGACAATAATGAATTCAAGCAGCCAAGTTTCGGACAATGTTCCTACTCCACAAGATTCTGTTTCCAAAGTTCAAAAAGATAATATAAAGAAATCAAAACTTGATACTAATTTAGCCGGAAGTGCATTGAAAGAATACACAACGAACGTTATGTGCACAAATAAAGTGTCTGAGGGAGTTTCCCATTGGCTAAACATTGACAAAATCGTTGATTCAGAAAGAGCCATATCAAAAGCTCGGATTGTTGATCCAAAATCGATCAAGAAAGAAGGATGGCTGGCTGATGGAATTTCACAAAAGGTCTGTTTAGACAATGATGCAGAAAACAAGAAATTAATCGATCACTCTCGACTAGAAGATATACAAAAAATCAAGACATGTAAGAAAGTCAAAGACGGAGTTTCGCTGTGGCAAAATTATGATGAGCAATATGATTTAGAAAGAGCTAAAGAGAAAGCTCGGTTGGTAGACCCTAAAAAGATCAAAACAGACAGAAGAGTATCTGATGGTGTATCTCATTGGAAAACCTTTGCCACTAATCATCAATATAAACAGACTCTTAACCCATTCTTTGACTGGGAGGGAGCAGAGATCGAGGCTCGACGAATAAACCCAGCCTATCCAGAAGAGGACTATGGCTGGCCTGTCGAGGGGTCACTCACATGGATGCGTGGTCAAAAGGCTGGAAAACATATAGCCGGGGAGATAATCGAACTATGCAAAATTATTGCTGATCGTGGGGACAAACAGGAAGACGGAACATACAAAATTACTTTTGGGAAACTTTTTAAGACATATGTATATATATCAGATAAAGTTGTTGGAATGCTCTGGCGTGCAAGAAGGCACAAGCTGTTGGATTATCCTCGGGAAATGTTGTACCAGGGCCAGGATGATGATGTATTGATCACCTTATTTAGGGTTCCAGATGATGGTGAGAAACTTGAGCTTAAATACTGGAGAAAAAATGACACCGATAAAAACCAATAATAGATCTTCAGTTAAATTTTATTGCAAAATGTTTATATATTTTCTGCCAGTGTTAAATTCAAACTTCCTTGATTTACATCTTTCTGACCCAAACACAATTGTGAAGATGGGATGATTGCAAACAATATTTTTGATGTTACCCTTTGTCTGCTATTTCATTAAAATATCCCTACATATTTTCTTCAATGCCAAAAGGAATTCTTTGAGATCAAGCATTAAAGTCAAAATACCCGCACAATGTATAAAACTAATTAAAACAACCCACAGAAAATCCATGAAAATCTCAAGGAAGATGATTATCACTCCTTTTCCTAAATGAAAGGTGGCTGACCAAGAGAATCATAATATTAAAGTTTTTGTTTTCCTTATTTGCTCTTTATCTAAACATTACTGAGGCTATATTGATTGATATGCTTAAACTGAGTAGATTGCAACTGCAGTTTTCATTAAAACAAGAGATTCACATTTTGTTGAGCCTGCCTTTTATTAATCTAAGTTGAAACAAAAACAAAAGAAAACTTCAACAATGAGGTTAATCTAGGATGTGGAAAGACATTCGGATGCCATGGTGCTTGTTATGTGGAGCTATGTCATGACAATGTGTCTGAAAGATATGCCAGGCACAGTGGTTTACTCTTTTTTCTTCCACCTCACAAAGTCGGCCTCCTGTTGTTTGTATACTTAGTGTAGAGATATAAATTCCCCTATGCACCTTGAATAAATGATTAAGCTTGGTGATTGTTGTTTTGATCACCCTATTGCACCAGCTGAAGGTGCCCTGATAAAATACTGGAGGGATATACCAACAAACACACAGTACAATACAAAGCAGCTTTGATAACTAACCAACACTATTAGACACATGTCTTGAATGGGTTGTTTTGGAAAGTTACAGTGCAAATATTTTACACTAAATCATTTAATATTAAAATAGACCACTTGACTTTTTTTAAGGAAATATAGCTTTGATGAATCTATGAAAGCAAGAAACAAACTTTGATGACCAGTCATTCTGTGCATTTTGAAGAAATGATAGGCACTAACCGGGATTCTCCATAGCATGCTGAAAGTTGGAGTTCAGAACTCCTTTCCTGGAAGAAGTTGTAGAAGTTGTAGCTCCAGCCTTCAATATATGAATGCCAAACATGAAACCTTTTTCCCTCAAAAGATGGACATTGTGAAATATTTTGTATTATTATACAAGAATGAAAATCAAACACAAATGAGAACCAAGATCTTGTAATTCTGATATTACAACTAAAACAATTCTCAATGGTCTAACCATACCATTCTTCAATTTTGTGTGCAGCTAAGAGGAATCAAGGATGAGATTATAGTTTAATTTCTATATTCATTTATTTAATTAGCTTAATTGCATTTTAATGAATATATTTGCCAATACAATGTATGAAAAAAAAATGTCAATATCCCATTTGCTTCTTTTATTTTATCTTTAAGCAACACATCTGACTATGCTTGATCTCTTTATTACAAACTTAAAACTTTTTTATTGCAGATTTATTGAGGATTAAAATCCTTTTTTTATAACTTTCCTCCATCACAATAGAAACTTGGTTTAAATTTGCAAAGCCCTTTGTCTTAATCATATGATGAAAAATCAAACCATTGGCCTCCATAGGTAAAACAAGCGAAATGGAAGCAAAACAGGCAAAACTGTTGATGAATCTGAGTATGATGTACAATGCCAAGCACTGTAAATATATCCCAGTACATACAATATGTATCTGTGTGTTAGGGAACCATCAACAGACACTCCACAGCATGAATCAGGCTCATGTTCACTGCCAAGCACTGTAAATACAGTACATACAGCATGTATCTATGAATCAGGTTTATCTGCAGCCTTGTTCTTTGCAACAAAAATTTGAAAAAAAAAACTGTCATAAAAAAAAGACCTTCAAAAATCACTCATAACAAACATATATCTGTTTGTATACACTAAAATACAGTTGATTTAATAATGTTTTGTGATGATTAACATGAAATTTCTCTAACAAACAAAATGAAATCTTGAAACTGCATTTCTAAATACAAACAAATATTGGGATGTGTTCAAATACATCATGGAGGATCAAACTGTGGTAGGTGCATATCAAAATAAGGTGTTTAAACATGCAAAATTAAGCAGTCATTTGATCAAAACAATGATGAGGTATAAAGGATCAGACGATTCAGTGGTGGGTGTCCTAAAATCCTTATCTACTAAAATCTGGCCTCTGCAACTTAAAATTCATTGGATTATGTTTGATAAGTGATACACTACAAGGCTGAAACTTGCTTTTGTAGAAAAATATGAAATAAAGAGAAGTTACCCCCACACAAAAAATATGCATGCAGATCATTTAGAAGACAAAAGATGTAATTTGTTTTATTTTTAAAAAAAGTATCAAGGTTACAGAAGGTCATTGTTAACCAATCTCTTTCTCATTTTGAAGTAAAGTTCTCCATTAGATTTAAGAAATCAGATTACATGAAAATTATTATTTCTGTGTCAATAAAATTGTATCATTGAAAACAGTTTTATCTTTGCTAATGTAATTAATTTTTGAGACACTTAATAAGTGACTTATCTACCATTTGTACTTGCTTATAAGTATGGTCCTCTGCAAACAACATATACCAAGATTTGACAGTGCATTGTGCAACCACCTATCAGGATCAATGCTTTTTGATTCTACATAGTACTCATAACAAACCACAAAGACAGATCTTCTGGTGCATTATGTGATGGCAGTTCTTGGTCTGTGCAGTTTGCAGTTGGAACCAACTTATAAGCAAGTACATATGGTATTTGGTGTAAATGTTCAATACATATGGCATTAGGTACATACCATAAACTTACTGTGATAAGCTCATTCTCAATTACCAGTCATACCATATCACAGGTAATTGTTATTTTTATAGGTCTTACCAAGTAACAAGACCATCCCCAATTTTCACAAAATTTACTAGGTGGATTACATGGGTGGATCATAGGACACATATTGTGTTATGTACTTAATGGTGATAATTTTTGTGATAATCTTTTATAATGATTATTTAACAGTTTTACTTATTCTTTTGCAGATAATCATATGCTCATTGTAGATTTGTCGACTGTTAAGTTTAAAATTTTCCAATAAATCTAATTATTCTTAATTTTTGAAATTTGAATTATTAATGAAAGAAAGATATAACCATCATTCTCAAAATATTAGAATTAATCCCAAAACAATGCCAAATAAAAGTAGCATCTTTCACAAAACCATAAATGTTGTTATTCAAGAAAATAAATGAATGATATCCATGAAAATGAATGAATTCATAGCATTTCTTGTTTACCTCTCTATATGACCATCATCTTTATTTCTTATCTTAATCACTGTGATTATGATGGTATTTCATATTTGAGTCAATGTGACCATGATGGTATTTCATATTTGAGTCAATGTGACGATAATGGTATTTTTTATTTGAGTCACTTTGATTATTAAAGGGTACAGTAGTTCTTATTGGAGTCACTGCAACAATGACTATTTATTATAGGAGTCCATGTGACCAAGATGGTAGTTTTATCGAGTCACTGTAACTCTGATCTTTATTTTTTATCTGAGTCATTGTGACAATGGCAATATTTCTTTTTAAGTCCCTGTTACATAATGTCATTTCTTTTCTGTTACCATAAGTGTACATCTTATGTGAGTCTTTGTGACTGATATCTTATTTGAGTCACACTGTGACCATGACTTATTTCTTATTTGAGTCACTTTGACCATAAGAGTATTTATGAGTCACTGTGAATGTGATCTTTTGATCATAAAACAAACTTTAAAAAACAACCTGTTTGAGAAGAAAGCCATAGACTAAATTTTTCAAAGGTATAAAAGCCTAGAATTAAAGTTTTGGTGCAGAAACCTTTTTTTGAGCCATTTTGACCTTAGCTTTTGACCTGTTTGACAAACTAATGGATGTCACCAAAATATGTGTCCATTTTGCCATATGACATGAATAGAAAAAGACTAAGAAAATAATGCATGAGAAAAATTTCAAGGAACAAATCTAATTTTATGAATTCCTCAATGACATTTCTTTCTTACCTGAAGCCGTACTCCAATCCCCATGTTATGCAGGAATTCATTCTGTGTCACAGGACCAAATGTTTTTACTGAAAATTAAGATTTCACAGATTAATTTGAAATAATGGACAAAGAATTACATTTTTTAATCAGATTAATGATATACAAATAACATCCTGACCAGTGCTGACAGACTACTTTTTGGTTGATCAAAATACTGCACTGAACAATTAAATACACTTGTGTCTGCAAAAGGTAAATGCATTTCATACATAGCAGGAGTCCCTAATGGGACAGGTGCTCTGATGACCTAAGAGTATCCAGAAGTTCTTTTCTTTCAACTAAGTATTTTATTTTACTGATATAAGTATTTACATCATGTAAAATATTCTCGAGAAACTCCAACATTCTGAATTTTGTGACAAAAATATAATATCTTTGAGTTAACATGTTCACAAAAAGATAATTGCAGTACAAATTTGTGGTGGCCTTTGACCTTGAATATGATATGGATAAAAAGAATACTGACTTTTATCAGACACAGGTAGATACAGATAGAATAAATGCTAAGTTTTGTTATAATTAACAATTAACATTTTTTAAACCCAATTTTTTAAACTATTATCATTCAAATATTCTTGACATGTATCCACAAATCATCACAGATTGTAACCCAAGTCAAGACTTTTGACCTTGATATTAATATTAGAGTGCCAACTGTAATTTTACTTATTGAAAAACAACATAGTCTGGTCAAAATTCAATTGTAAATTTACAAGTCACTGTGTTCATACATTCAATGATGTGCAAAAATGTAAATAGTGACCATGAATTTCACCAAAATCATCATGGACATCTGGTTTTCAACAGTATGAACCCTGCCACAATTGCATCTTAAAAATTTTTAAACAGCAAGATAAAAAAATACAATGTTTATTGTAGTCATATTTTCAAGCAGCAAGCACAAATGGTTGTCCATTCATAAAGAACAGCCACTCTAATAGCATATATACTTACTTTTAATCAAGTTCAACTGTAAATTGCACAGACCCAGATCTGTTGCTGCATAATGCACTGGCAGATCTGGGTCTGTCCAGTTTGTTAGGAAAAATCAGTAAAACATATATCCTGGCCTGCAGGCAGGTTAAGGTATGGCAAATCAGGATTTTTTGTTTTTATAATTTGATTTGACTTATAAGTGAGTATGGATTGTAATGAAAATCAAATACGAGTGCAGATGAATTGTTGCAATGTTTAGAGTCAGCATAAACAGTGGCTTGCATGTAATGAGGGGTTAACCTGGGTAGGAGCCAATCAAATTTTGACTTTATGCATGTCATGTGGAGTTAACCTGGTAGGAGCCAATAAAATTTTGACCTTATGCATGTAATGACAGGTTAACATGGTAGGAGCCAATAAAATTTTGACCTTATGCATGTAATGAGAGGTTAACTTGGGTAGGAGCCAATCAAAATTTGACCTTATGCATGTCATGAAAGATCAACCTGGTAGAAGCCAATCAAATTTTGACTTATGCATGTCATGAAGGGTTAACCTGGTAGGAGCCAATCAAATTTTGACTTATGCATGTCATAAAGGGTTAACCTGGTAGGAGCCAATCAAATTTTGACCTTATGCTGTTAAATCTACTGAGTAAATACATGTGTCTTAATTATTCTAAAATGCTTTACCGGTAATTAGAACTTGAACATTATTTAAACTATGCCTTAAAATATTCTAAAATATTATTCAGGAGTTCATTCAAGAATTACTTAACATTAAAGTTTGCTCACAATCATAGGGAAAGAAAATGTTTTAAGAAAAAGGTCAGAGAAAGGCCACAAAATGGACTATACACATTGCAAGAAGTATTTTTTTTGTGTGAAAATCTCCTGTTCATGTCATTTATCCTTCCAGAGGAGTAGTGATAACAAGATTGTTTAGATGGTCAGTATAGTTGCAATGCTACAGGTCAGATTAGCACTATTTTCAGTTTGAACAACCACATATGGAGATAGTGTTTTAGTAAAAAAGCCCACTGCAATGAAAACATTTGTTTAGGAGTAGAACACATAAGAAGAATTTCAAGACAGCTATTTTGGAAATTAGATCAACATCTTTTGTATACAGGATCAATCACATACAGCAAGAAGTGCTTAAATGAAAATCCATTATCTACAAAACTACACAAATGATTAATTCAGGAAACATAGGCATAAAAAGATTTTTAAGCTGGTCTCCATGGCAGCAAAGTTAGATATAAAAATTAATATCATTTTTATTTTAAATCTTGTACATATAATAAGAAGTCTTTTAGTGAAAACTCCATGTGGATATCAAGATTGAATTTAGATAAGCAACAAGATTTCATAGTTACCATACTGGCCACAATGAATAACCAAGAAGTAACCTTTTCCTTTTTTTTTGGGCTATTTAGACTACAGCAAGCAAATGCGTGCCAGGTTTTATGATTTTACTAACTAAACAAAAGGATGAAAGTGTGCATTAAGTTTCATGACTGTCCTTCTAGTAGCTTAAGAGGAGTAGCAATAGCAAACACTTTGTAACGGACCACAGGCAGAAGGATGCCAGAACATGGACACCAGGCTATTGAATAAACTTTCCTTGGTTTTGATTTGCTGAGCTATATTTCTTTCAATATATTTATATTATTGTCTTCATCTAATACACAAATTTTCAACCTGGATTAATCACAAAAGATACTGTCCTGATAAAGATCTGAACCACTCTTACCTGTCTTCCATTCAACAACATCTTCTTTATTCCCCACGGGTTTTGCCCACTGGGAATTCTTTACACATACATGCATCCACATGAAAACTTTGGTCCTCTTTTCCCTATGAGTCTATGTGGAAGATGCATCATAGTTCAGGGGTTGCAGAGTCATGATTGGTAAGTATGGCCTGATACTCTCAACCCCCATTTTGATACTACTCACTAAGGCATGTATGAATACTATTACAATTCTGTTTCTTCCCAGATTTAATTTGCTCTGTCTTCTGCCATCCACTGACCTTATTGTCCAACTAATTTTTCAATAAAGTATCTAGATACTGCAGAACTTGTTGCAATCATTATTAGCTCATTCGATAGCACTAAAACATTATCTTCCATTTTTTATATTATTTGATCAAGTGACAAGTTTTTGGCAACATCATCCATGAAGTTCTAACTGACTATTTTCATTTATGGACTTGTTATGACTCTACGGTTTTAAACTTAGTAAGAGAAAAAATAAAATTAAAAAGTTTAGTACAATTCAACAAATAATTTATTTCCTTAGAATACAAAGTGAAAATTTAAAAGGAACTTACAGTACTGTAAAATAAATCCCAAATGATTCTAAAAATTTTCTCATAAATATGAAAGTAGAGTGTTCCAAATTAATTCCAGTATTGAATGTGCTGATGTGCCAACAGTTTTGATGTGTCACAAGTATAAAATCCAGAATGTCCTTGAATGAATAGTGTAGTCAAAATGTCATTTGCAATAACAATAACTTTTAAATAAATGATTCCTATCAAATTATGTCTGAACAAAGCTGAAGTAGGAATAACCTTGAAAACAAATATTAGTAAACAACTTATTTATAACTTAGAAACAAGACAAAAAAACAAGTATACCTTCCAGAACATTCTAAGGTCAAAAAGTCTGCATTGACATGTTAACATTATCTAAAAATATGATCTACAATCATGGATAAAAGTTATGCACATAATATAGATTTCAACAAAGGTTAAGTACACAGTATAAATATACATAGTAGACTAGATTTTGGTTGATACCAGATATTTTCACAGCTTGGCAGTATTTGAGAGTATTTCATATCAAATATAATTTGGTTTATAGTTCTTGGTCTTCTTTTGCAGGAACAGACACATGCGGCTTTTGTATTTCTGCAATAATTTGAAGTTGAGAGTCTACTTGTTTTCTAGGTAGTTTATATGCTTTTTAATGCTTCATGAAGGTTATAGGTTAATACATGGCTGTATCAGAAACAACAACGAATAGCAACATATCTGTACACAAATATAGAATTGCGAAAGGTTTTTACAAACACCAACTAAACATTCAAGTGTGTGTAGTCTTTTCTGGCATTACTTTAACAAGACAATGATTAATAGAAGACCTAAATATTTAGCAACTGGGTCTCAGAAAACTTCTAAGTGTCACTGGTCTATTCATATGGATAGATTCTTTGAGGATGAGCAATCCAAATAATCTACTTCAACAGGAAGTGCCTTAATGTATCAATGAGTGATAGTAAAACCATCATTGCCTCCTGCTGCAAGGTTGTTACTGAGAATATCCAGACTGGAATTGAGAAACTGCATGAACTATACATCGGGTTCAACCAAAATGCCATGTATTTTTTCACCATTGTTGGGAATGACATATATTGTTGCATTTGATGCTGTTGCAAATAATTGAACAATCATGTGACCATCATACCTGTGCATGTTATGATGCACAGCTGGAATTCTGAGTAAAAATGAAATTGTACATTGCATGCACATTGCATGGTTCCTCAGTATGTGCCAGTGATATGATAGTCATCGTCAACTTTTTCATTAGGTGATAGCGTGCCAAATGATTCTTCACAGATCCAGCAATGAGTCACCAAAACCTGTGAATCTTAATGCAGGGCATGACCATGCCCATGGGTGAGGAAAGCTGTTACATTTCACTGCAACCTCAAGCAAATTTACCAAAGCTACAAATAAGTCCTTGCCACAATATGATACTGTAGCCTAGTTTGTCCATCACAACTACTGTTAAAAACAATGTAACAAAACCCTCATGGGACTCATTCAGCAACTTGCATTGTATTTGATTTAAGCATGTGGGTGGTTTCCATGGGAACACTAAAGCATTTGAACTCTGCATCAATGACATATGGCAGATTTATCTTCTGTATGCCTATCTATGCTGTACCTCCTGGTATCCTTATTCCATGTTCTCAAGCAAACTGATTGAGTTGATTCACCATTGGCTCTGTCAATACAATAATCTGTTGTTCATCATTGTTAAGACGCATCACAGTTATCTGTTCTTCATCTGGATGAAGTCATATTAATAATGAATGTATGCCTAACTTTGTCATACCATTTGGAATCCATATTCCTTGTTCTTGTGTCAATTGTTTAAGTAGATTCCCAGTCAGCACCCCAGTTTGCCTGTATATAAGGGAAAAACATTGCTGAATTGCTTTTTTGTCAATAAAAAATTGTATAAACAGCAACTGCTTTGATCCTTGGCAACATTGTCAGGTTCTTCCACATTCATTTTGTGTACAATAATACTCAGTCACTGGTCCACAGGATTGGGGAAGCTGCTTATGTAACTTGACTCCAATAGTAAATTTAAGACATGGTTAAGCACCCAGGGCAATGCATAATGCAATTAAGTCTGATTTACAGTATTTATAATGACAGGTTCTACTGCAAGGTACCTGTTTTTCAAAGCAAATGCCTTTACAGTGATTGTGCCCAAATGCCACAAAAGTTTCTATATACACACAATGTCATTCAGTTGGATGATTTCGGTATATCAGATATAGAATACTCTTCAAAATAAATAAACATAATAGCAATCAACAAATAAATCTGCAACTTACATATAATATGTCATAAGCTGATCCTGGCTCAAATGAGCTCAAAAGATCCATCCCCAAATACTTGCAAACTGTAACACCTATAGTCCAATCCGATAATTGTAAATGTTTGGGAGTGCTTGTATATTTCAACTATGGTTTTTATCCTCTGCACATAAATTCTCTTCCACTGGTTAGTGTGTCCACACCATTGATATATTATTGATCATGGCATTTGATAATATGCATTGTCATCGTTGGTATTTCACCATCTATATTATTTCACTTTGTATTTCACCATTTGTCTGTACTATCTTTACCATGTATACTGTGTGGCTCAGTCAACGTCAATGACTCAAAGTTTTCTTCCTCAATATTATACAATAATTTTTCTGGCACTTTATTATATTTTTGAGCAAACTTTTGCATTGTTTTCACTCCATCTAAATCCCTGTTAATTTATCAAAATGTCTTGATTATGTCCTTGAAATATTGTATAGTATCTTTTGGGCCTTTTAATATATTGATATTGTGCATTCAAAGCTAAATTGTTCTTTAATCTTTTTGTAATATTACAATAACACTATTGGTCTCATAACTTAATTCCTGTATTGGCAGTCAACGTTAATTCTTTCATAATACTATGTGTTAATCTGTGTAGTATCTAATAGCAAGCACTGCAATTCTCTGAGAAGTGAATCACTTATGTATTGTCATATATCAATCTGTCTAAGGGGGCACTCTACAGATATTATGAACTTCTGAGAGTATGATTGGTGAAAAGTGAAGTTGTTTACATTTGCAACATGCACAACGAAGAGAATATTGGCATACTTCTAGGTCACTTTCTTGTGCTCAAAAAATCAGACTGAATTATTCACAAGAATGCTATCTTTAGCAGTTAGAGAAATGGGGAAAATTAATTTTGCCAGACTAGGCAATACAAGCTTCTACAAGTGCAATGAATGAATGACTATATATATAAATTGAAAAAAAGTTGTCAGCTATTTTTTTTTTTACAATTTACCTCTGAAATTCAGGATGTGCAAATGACTAAGCAGAGCTAGCAGTTTTTTTTTGAGATGTGCACATCTGAAGAGTAAGGCCAAGCTGTATACTCTATAACGTATATTACACCCATCAATTATACACCAAAAATATGGAATTAAAGGTCCTTTGAACAATACATAAAACATACAAGGTCTTTTAAAAAAGCCAGTATAACCAGTGAGGAAACCCAGAAAAAGTATTTTTCATTAAAATTCTAACCGTATGCAAAATATGAAACTGTATAGCACCGCCTCAGTAAGTAGTATCAGTAATGAAAGGAGGTCTAGAAGGTCATGCGACTCCCCAACCTATGACAGCTTCTACATGGTGTCGCAAAGACTTTAAAAAGTCATGCTTCTGTGTATAGTAAAAGTCATACAGGTCATGTATCTTTTCAGTTCTGACCATTCAGTAATGGGTGTCATTTTCTTATAATTTGATTAATTTGAATAGTGATAATTCACTTTATTTTCGATCCCCATACGTCCATATACTTTTGGATGATCAGTATTTACATGTCCATGGAAATACATATGCCAAAACTCAGTGTTAAAATACCTGGACATTTTGAATGAGGTCAGCCTAATGATGTGATTCAGTCACAATGAAGATATGCATGTTGAGAAAAATTCATACTACCATAAATTGTGACAATTGGACCTGATATGCTATGTTCTTGACCAAGTTTAGTACATGGATACAATTGTAAAAGAACATAGCTATCAATCATTTTCATCTGGAAGTTTCTTGATTGCAGAGCCTTCGATAATCAGGATCTGAATAAACTTTGGTTAAACTAAATTAGTATTAACTTTTTTAACGATAATTATTTTATTTAATATAAGATGAGTAACTGATGTATGTAACCACACTAACATACAGTTTAGATGCATGCATGTGTAAATAAATCCCAATTGGGGAGAGTCATGGGGAAAATATATAGGGATTGGCAGACATGATAGGTAAGTGGCTTCAGTCTCCATTATGATACTTGTCAAGCGGTAAACAAGATGTTTGTAGGAATGATGAAACTGTAACAACCCTAATTCTCCAATGCTAATCCCATCTAAGGCAACCCATCCCCAACTTGCAAAATTGACAAATTTGTTAAAAATTCCATGTATGATGAATAGAGTCTATCTCCCAGTTTTCATCAGGTTTATAAGGTTGACCATCTGAGTTTATTATAAAAGAAATATTGCACACATCCATGACAACTAATTCACAAAGGATTGTCAGCTGATTAGTAAGTTTTGAAGGACACCACTGTTAATAAAGACAAAAGGCTACAGTGACCAGGCATGGGGCAAATTATAATTGTAATCAATTACAGTGTGAGCTGCCATGGTAACATCATACTGGATGTCAGATCAGCATCATTTTTCAGTTAGGAAAAAATATGCATCAAAAAAAGTCATTTAGTAAAAACTGGTGTTTTCACCCAAATGCATGGTAGAGATTTACATATTATTTCAGTTATAAAACAAATTCTCCCATGGTTTGACAAACACTTAAGCTGATTCAGTTTAAAGAGAAAAGTGAATTGTTAATGTTTATATAAACAAAGAAGAACAATAATCCATTTTCTAATGTGTTTTAAAATTCCCTCTTTATATTTATCAAAACAATGACAAAGATGCACATTATATGAAGACCACTATGTCTTTGCAATTATCAGGGACTGATCATGTTTTGAAGACATTTGTATTTATATACATATATATGACAACATGATATGAGGACATCACTATTTCTATGGATTTATAGGGAATGACCACATGACATGAGAACATCACTGTATCTATGCAATTATAATGGACAGCCATATCATATGAGGACATCACTATTTCTATGTATATATAAGGGTGGCCATTTTCATTTGTGTGCATGTCTGTGGTGTTGGCATGGGCTGGAATTTCTTTACCAACAGGATATATTTTTTTCTTTTATCACAATGTAAACAAATTTTTCAAAAAATATATGTTGATCAGAATAAGTTCTTTTTCTAAAATCAGAACATGAGTATTTTTCCTTCAAAAAACATCCCACCCCTTAAAAAAATTAAATGATCTGTTCCTAAGAAAAATTACCATTCTTTCCTGCCATTTTAGTGAGGTATGAAAAATCAACATCAGCAGTCAGGTCAGCTGATCCTGGCTCAACCAGTACATCATGAAGTTTGTGGTTCTTGAATCCCTGCAGGAATATAAATGTTTCTTTGAGACATAATCCTGAATCCCTGCTGGAATATAAATGTTTCTATGAGACATAATCCTGAAAATAATCAATGTTTCTTTGATACAGACTTCTGAATCTATGTTGGTAAATAATCAATGATACTGCTCTGGTGGCCTAGTGGTTAGAGAGTCTGCCTCGGATGCAGGCAGTCATGGGTTTGATCCCCAGCTGAGTCATACCAAAGACTTACAAAAATGTTACTAACAGCTGCCTTGCTTGGCGCTCAGCATTAAAAGGTTAGTGTTAGGAATAGTTGGCCTGGTGTCAGGATAATGTGACTGGGTGGGACAAGCTACATGTCTGTAGCATGATGTCCCTGTGCTAGATATCATATAAACTGCCACACTGCAGACATCATAGTGATATGACTGAAAATTTTGTAAAGCTATATTACGAATCCAAATCACATCACAACACAATAATCAATGTTTATGTGATACAGGCTCTTGAATCTCTGCAGGGAAATAATAAACATTTCTTTGATACAGACTCTTCATTTATTAAACTCATTATCACAAGCGCATGACTTCAGACTAATATATTTGAGATCTGATAATGAATTAACTCACTTTAACTAAACATTCTACATAGAAAAAGCACATTATGATAAGGAAATGTGTTGAAAGAAGTTTATAATGAGAAAAATTTCACCATTCATGGTTTATAACGGAGTCAATGTCTAAGTCCAAGTGAACATTCAAGTTAATGAACTAAATGAATATACAATACATGCTTGTAAGTTGAATCCAACTACAAACAATAAACACCCTGATCTTCTATCAATAATGTACCAGCAGATTAGCGTCAAAATTATTTGTTGTACAGTTTGGTCTTTACAGACTGTATAAACCCAGATCTGCCAGCACATTATGCAACAGCATATATATGTCAATGCAGTTTGCAGATGGACTCAACTTATAAGAGAGTCAATATAGTAGTTGTAGATAAGGTCAGATACATAAAAAAAATATGTATTTATGGCAACTATTAAACCATACTGAATTTTTAAGCCATATAATTTAAAAAAACAAAACACATGTGACATGTCTGTAAAGGCAGGTAAAGTTCTGGTTCATATGTTAAGAGCAATAGCCACACCACATTAAGCTTCATTTCCTTCCCTATTCAATACAGGCCTTTTGTGTAAGCCATCTCTTTTGATTGCTGCAAGCTGAGCATTTGGCTAACCCAGACACTATTCAATGCATGAGCTGCTCCAAACTTTGAATATAGAAGCTAGCCAAACAGTTAGACGTCAATTACAGTAGTAGTGAATTTGGTAATTTGTCATTATACACATTATAAACAGAATAAGTTATATTTTTAAATATAAAAAATTAAGTTCATAATAATAACAAAAATAATTGTCATTTAGTATATTCTATTTATTTTTAAAGTTTGAAAAGTCAACCTGCAGAAAGAATTCACCTGTGTACAAGAACATGTTTTAAATTTACCAAGAGTGACCACTAGTGACAGTTTTAAAAGTGAGATGTTTGATGTCCCAGTCAAATAAATGAAGAAAGCAGATGGCTAAATGAAAGGCAGACATAATCAGCTGATACTGAGACAATGGCCACATTACAATTCCCGTAAGCTTATAAATGACAAGATAAAAATATTGCATATGCAAAAAAAACAAGTTATTGTATTAAACCAAAGTTTTACAATCCCACTTTTCATTGGTTGAAATTCACATTACATTATGTTCTCTCCAAAAAATTGGTCTCTTCAAATGTTTTTATATTATCCTCACAATCATGTTATATTATTGTCAAATGACCATGATGTTATCTCATAGTAGCATCATATGCCTGTGATGTTATGCCATATCACCCTCACATGTCGTTGATGTTATCCAATATTTTCCTCACATGCTTGTGATATTATGCCATACTATCCTCATATGTCGTTGATGTTATACTATATTACCATCAAATGCCCATGATGTTATGCCATATTACTCTCAAATGCCATGATTTTATTGTATATTGCCAATGTACATGACCATGAAGTTGTAGATGGATAACGATTATATATCTTTACTCATACTACAAGCAAAATAGCTTACACTTATATATCCTTACTCATACTGCAAGCAAAATGGCTTACACTTATATATCTTTACTCATACTACAAGCAAAATGGCTTACACTTATATATCCTTACTCATACTGCAAGCAAAATGGCTTACACTTATATATCCTTACTCATACTGTAAGCAATATGGCTTACACTTATATATCCTTACTCATACTGCAAGCAAAATGGCTTACACTTATATATCCTTACTCATACTGCAAACAATATGGCTTACACTTATATATCTTTACTCATACTACAAGCAAAATGGCTTACACTTATATACCCTTACTCATACTGCAAGCAATATGGCTTACACTTATATATCCTTACTCATACTGCAAGCAATATGGCTTACACTTATATATATCCTTACTCATACTGCAAGCAATATGGCTTACACTTATATATATCCTTACTCATGCTGCAAGCAATATGGCTTACACTTATATATCCTTACTCATACTGCAAGCAATATGGTTTACACTAATATATCCTTACTCATACTGCAAGCAATATGGCTTACACTTATATGTCCTTACTCATACTGCAAGCAATATGGCTTACACTTATATATCCTTACTCATACTGCAAGCAATATGGCTTGTACTATATATGGATAACACATATATCCTTACCCATACTGCACACAATATGATTCACATTATATATGGATAACATTTATAAATCCTTACTCATACTGCAAGTAAAATGGCTTACACTACACATTTATCATGGGTGCATGATTGATCAGATTAGAATGGCTTTCTGTTCAATATTATAATAGAATTGTATATGCAGTCACTTGTTTAAAGAACTACATGTATCTCATTCAATTACAGGGCTATCATGTGATCAGCTGTACTTCACCATTTCTGTGTGTGTACTCATGCCCTACACCCAGCGTCAAAATATTAAAAAAACCAATCTGATGCAGCCTCAAAATGAAGATAACAATTTAAGGATATATAATGTGGGATGTTGAGATTAGATCTCATTCTAATTTGTATGAAAATGGCTACTTCTAAATTTTATAAAGATGACACAAAGTATACTGAATAACAAATAGATTTCTGATTTCAGTGAAAGCCATCCAGGATAATTTCTCGTTTACAGCCATTTGATTTATGAATTCCCATGTAGATTAAAAATCTGTCCCACAATATTGTAAAAGCCAAATTCAGCTCAATGTTCCTCTTAATACTGTTCCCATGCATCAACTACAGTGTATCTTAAATTCTGAAATACAGCCAATCATGCAAAACTATGGTGTGGTCCCTGTATGCTGTTTTTCACCCAACTGGATAATATATTTTGATCTGTTTGTAAACTGTGCAAACTTTGTAATCATGTTTTGATTACATCTCGTACAGAATATGTCTGTATTGTCTCCTTTGTGACCTTAGTGGTCCAAGTGTGCTTTCTGTACTTTACGGACAAATATATTTTGTGCTGCTTTCAAACTATCCCAGTCTTGTTTCAATGACTGCGTACCCTGAATGTGTCTGTTTTGTCTCCATTGTGGCCATAGTCAGCAATTAGTGCAAATCCCCCTTCCGACTGTATCCTATCAGCTAATTCCTGCACTACTACGCCAGCTTCAGGGCTCACCTCTATGTGGTTGCGTTCATCTGTCTCACACATCTAAAAAGGTTAAATATAGCTCAAACACATTAAAAAACATCAATACCTGGACAGTGTTATTGACTTTGACATTTAATCATAATGAAATCAGATACTAACACTTTAATATATATAGTTGTGGTCCATAACCACTGATCACATAATGTACCAAACCACATTATACTTAGAAATGTGATACATATGGAAATGAGATATATTGAGAAAACTGTGATATACCAAACAGTGACATAGTGAGCCCTATCAAACTTCGTTAAATAATGGTGTTTTTATTAAAAGGGAAATGAAGATGTAAGACTTAGTTTTACCTTGGTTTCCATCAACCCATTTTGGTCCGGCTGCCCAAGTAGTACTGTGCTGTATTAAGAATAAAGGTGTGCTATAGCATACTCCATTATAAAATGAATTTGGAGATAATATGATTCTGGCATTGCTCTGAAACTTTCATATACATGTTTTTCTTCTGATACATGAAAAAATATTTTTCTTCACAAAACTATGAAAATTAAAGTGTAGCAAGTTTATTATCATTTTGGGGAAGAGATCACATATGAATTTGAATATAAAATGATCATGGAATGGCTCCTGAAATTTTAAATTACACCAATTTCTTAATGTTTTAAATTTCACCAATTTCTTAATGTTTTGTGCCAAAATAAACATCCAAAATACAAGTAAATGAACTAACTGCTGAACCTTTTGAGAACTTTGATCTTAGTTTATTGTTGAAAAATGTCAGTTCCATGAACAATAAAGCCATTTTTACTGTGTTTGTCTTTAATGCATTCTGTATACAATCATTGCACAAAAAATATTAGGGTTGCTTAAAGATTCCTGAATTTATAAATCAATTTAAGTACATTGCTAATCATCATACTGGTGTGTTGGTGTTTAATAATTTTTAACATAGCTTTAACAATTTTTCAGTCATATCACTACGATGTCTGCAGTGTGGCAGTTTATAGTGATGTCTAGCACTGGGGCATCATGTCACAGACATGTAGCATGATGTCCCACCCAGTCACATCCTGACACCAGGCCAACCAGTCCTAACACTAACCTCTTAATGCTGAGTGTCAAGCAAGGCAGCTGTTAGTACCATTTTTGTAAGTCTTTGGTATGACTCAACCAGGAATCGAACCCACAACCTCCTGCATCCGAGGTGGATGCTCAAACCACTAGGCCACCGGAGCGGTTCGATCATCATACTAATGGCAGAACTAAAACTTGTTCAGATTATGGGGCAACAATTACAAAACCCTGAAACCACCAACATGTGTGCATTATTTGGCAGTGTTGTTAGATGCAATCAGTTATTTGATGAACACTGTCATCCATTCCATATTTAGATGACTCCATTATTTATTGACAATTATTCTTACTGTAGTTGTTCGAGTGTAAAAGTGTTAATTAGTGGACACTGACAATGGATAATGGGACATGGAAATATAAAGCTTTAACTGTTAATGAGACGATTGAAGGCCTGGACAGAATGAAGTCTGGTGTTAAACAATCACAATTAGCTAGAGAAGCCATACAAAGCTTAGAGCTTGCCTTACAATGGGTGGAGTCGCAAGATACTGACCATGTTCAAACACTTCAGATGAAGAATATGATTGATAATTGCCAAAAACAAACTTGACAGTAACTGCAAGCAGCAGAAAATCAATCCGTTTTTCAAAAAGGATTAAAGTATTATGATTTACAGATGTGGACATTTAGCAGTATGAAACTTACACAGGTACCATTTATTGACCTTGTGACATACTGAACAGTAAATATGCTTCATCATTTGTGACATAATTTTGCTATTTTCCCCCACAATTAATTCAGAAACATAATGATCTATAACAAAATTATTGAATATTTTTTAAACCCTGTGAGCATATTTTCAATGGAATTACATGCATTGTGGATTCTCTGCATGTTGATGAGATCAGTGGGTGAATACATATACACAGTGTTGATACTCATATTCATACTGTACATTAAACATGTATTAAACATGTATTCATGAACAGTACACAATTATATGTATGAATGTGAGGTTCTCTAAATAAGCAAAATGTTATATATGCAATCTGTATTTCTCATTAATATCCATTAATTTAATATAGTAACTATGCTTATGAAGCACATGTGCTTGCACCCACCCACCCAAACCCACCAGCCATTTTTTTTTATGCATTCATCATTCACTTTAGCTAACTGCTCTTAGGGGTTATAATACAATGGGTATATAACATGGTCAGGATATATGGACCCTAATCATTGTGTTATAGCATGGTCACCCTGTATAATGAGGCACACTCTGTGTGTGTGTGTGTGTGTGTGTGTGTGTGTGTGTGTGTGTGTGTGTGTGTGTGTGTGTGTGTGTGTGTGTGTGTGTGTGTGAACAGTGAAGACAGTTTATTTAAATTTGGGCAATTTATTTCTAAGAGTATCTGTGTATCTTAGCTTCAGTAATTAACTGAGCAACTTGTTTTTTGATGGCTTTGGTCTGTGTTGCTCTAAATGATGGTTAAATATGAAGGATAAATACACAGTTGAATTGTATAATAGCTCTTACCTTTAGGTAGGCCACAGTTGCTGCTGTGGGTGTTGGGGATAGAACAAAACTGAGAGAGCTCTTATTGAGGTCAAAGTCCACCAGAACCTCCCTCCAACCATGTTGGGTTTTCTGAAATGAACATAATTTAAAACCTAAATGTATAAAACCTGAATTCCTTTTCACCAAGATACTACAAGCCTAGTCATTTTAGGAATTATTAATTTCGTGGTTTCAGCATTTCAATTTTGCAGATTTATTTCCATTTATCAACCTAGGGTTTATTCTTGGCCATTACATGCAATCCTATGGTCAGTTTCATGAAAGCCAACAGCAAGCCAAAAAAGCAAATTTACATTGATGATTTTTTTTGAAAAAATATAAAACTTGCCATAAAGTATAACTTGTAAAAATGGGGTACAAAATACTACACCAAAAAGTATATTGTATAATAATAAATATTCAGGGTGAACATAAAGCTATAGGCAAACTGGACCAGACCAGGGGTATATGACAACCCATATTTCCATCTGCAAACAAACTGCATGGTGAAAGAAACATAAGCACTACTGCATGATAGCTCTCAACAAGGATATTACACAAGGGCTCTACCATCTAAGCAGTCTCAACATGTGATACAGAAATGCAAGGTTCAATTAAGAGACATATAGTCACTTGTAAGTCACATCCAACTGTAAAGAACATTAATCCATATCAGTCAGTTCATAATGCGCTGCAGCTCAAGGTCTATGTATTTTGTTCTTCTTAATAGTCCAAACAAAACTGCATAGACTCCAATCTATTGGTATATCATATGATGGCAGATCTGGACTGGTGCAGTTTGCAGTTCAAACTGACTTATAAGTAATAAGGTAGCTTAATATATTATTTAAAGCAATAGTAAAAAAAATGTGCAACTTTAGTTTACACTTTATTAAGTGCAATGATATCCAATAGAAAACTAATAAAGTTTATAATTCACAAACAGTTTTCCTTAACACATACATAAAGTTATATTTTCTCATCATCCTGTTTGTAGCCTCTACCAACTTAAAAACAAAAAGCAATGAAGATTTAATAATGCAAAAAACTTAAGTCACTTTATTCACTGATTTATAATGGAAGCTCATGATGTAAACAAGCACAGACAACTCATGTCCTTTTCAGGTTTCTATAATAGTCCATTTCAGTCAAACTCTCACCTGGTATCCAATATTTGAAATGCCTAGTTAAATATTTCTAAAACAAATTGAACAAATAAAAAAGAAAAACTTCCAAGAGAAGTAACTCAAAAATTTACAGAATTATTGAGATTATCAAAGACACCTGTTGTTTGTAAACACAGGCTGTCCCATGAATTTATGGTGACCAAGTTGCTAAAGAAACTCCTGTTTGAGTTGAACCCCAACCAAAATGACTTCCTAGTGACAATCAAGTTAGAAATTATTATAAAATCAATGAATAAAATGACTAAGTTTTGTGCATTTTCTTAATCCTTGATGCCTTGTTTTTAAAATTAGTGGAGGGAGTACACCTGACACACCTCATTTTAGCTAATAAATTGTACATATTTCCCAATTTTAAAAGATAAACATGCCTTGCAAATAAAATTGTGTCTCATTAATAAAAAGTAAGTTTGAAATGAAATGATGAAACATCACCCTGAAATATCTTAAGCTACAATGACTACTTTATTTTAAGGTCATTTATTAATTTTCACAATATCATAAACAAAACAAAAAATAAGTGCCAAACAAATCCACTTGCCCAATTCTGGAATAAGGTCAAATTCAGCTTAAAGAAACTTAAACATGCAAGGTACTTAAGGTACTTGTCTGCAAGCAAGTCTAGCAAAATTGAGGGGAAAAAAGAGAAAGAGGACATTTTTAGTTTATAATGCTTTATGCTCTACAAGTTGTATAGCCTGCAATCTCACCATAGTACATATGTTCACACCTTCATACTGAATTAACATGTATCACATGCTTCTATTACATAAATGTCTGCAGTTTAATTCATCATTTATTCATTTCTCATGATGAACTGTCAGGATCTGTCACATATCACGGTCAATGTCAAGGTCAGTCTCAAATTTTCTCGTGCAGATATAATATGAATGCTTTCTACTAAAGCAAGTTTTGTCAAAAAATGTAATAATTATATTTTGACATGCTATTGGTTACATTTCAATTGTAATATTTACAAGTATATGGATTTGCCGACTTTCAAGTCTTATAAGTACCACAGGAATTAAGTATGTTCTTTGAGCATCCCTATGCTGGCTAATGAGACTGCCTGGCCAACCTTTAATAGTAAAAGTCATACAGGTTATTTAGGCATTCAACATGGATAATTTTAGAAATGGTTATAATTTTTTCAAATTTATTCCTACATATCTTTAAATTTCAATTATTCACTTTATCTGGATCCTCATACCTCCATATTTCTCTGGAAGGTCATTATTTACATCCCCTAGAAGTACATACAGCGAAATCAAAATTAAAGTATACAGACATTTTTGGATGAGATCAAGCTAAATGTGTGATCCAGTACAATCCAGATTGAATGTCACATGATGCTATGTCACATTGAGAGTTACACAAATAAACAAATTCATACAACCCTATATTGTGAGGATTAGATCGGACATGCTATTTTCTTGATACAATTTAGATCCTGGCCACCTTTGTAAAAGCCATTAGCGAATGATAATTCTCATCTGGAAGTTTATTAATGACAGTTAAAACTCAGAGCATTCAAAAAGATCAAAAAGACTGGTTAAACAAAATAAGTATTAAATTTGAAAACAACAATTTATATTTAAGATGAATAAATTCACATACATGACCCATATGACTTTTACTGTGGTCTTTATCAAGCTTAGCTGTCTCTCTCAAAAACTGGTTTGAGGAAGATTGTTTTGAAAAACAACTAAGTTTGGTTTAAGGTATGAATAATACTGATTTCAAGATGATTTGGTGATTATTGTTAATGACATAAAATTTCCCTTACAGGTTTTTTTTTAAATAAATGGAACTCATCACTATGGCTTTCTCTAAAACAACTATCAACTACTGTCTGTAAGGTAATTAGTGGAAACCGACACATCTTCTTGGAAAATAATTACTTTGATAAAAGTAAATGTTCTTATATCATTCAGATGTGTAAATAAATAAATCATTATAAATTCACTCATATTTCTAAGAAAAGTTTTCAATATGGCTGATGTCACTAAAAGAGATGAGTTTGTTAACATATTTTTTTGCTATTCTCTCTATCTCTCTATTATCCAGTCATCAATTCAATCCCTTCCTTTTTCTCATCTAGGCATGTCTATATATGTACTATTGATAACTTTAATTATTGGCATTGGCTTTAATGTGCCAAAAAGGATATAAAAAACGAAATAAACTGTTTTAATAAAGCATCCAGCATGTAGTTCAAGCTTTTATAAACTTTGTTATAATTACATTGTCATATCTTGGTGCAAGCTCAAATCTCCTCAGGGCAAGTTAAATTTATAAACTTTGTTTTAATTACATTGTCATATATTGGTGCAAGCTCAAATCTCCTCAGGGCAAGTTAAATTTTCCAATCTGCCTGACAAGCTGACTCTATATAAAATTTACCATCTCTGCTAAAATATATATGAAGTAGAAGTTAAATATGATTAAAAAGATGCCCATAGCTAAGACATTAAGGGTGGTCTCACTTGTGAACTGGGCTCTGAGGTACCTCCTTATATTTGCATGTAGACCATGACATCATCATGCTCATTTTCACCAGTAATACAGATATTTGGCTATTTGTAAATCTCAACATGATAAAACAATTTCTTAATGATGCCCCATACAGTACCAAAATAACCTAAATGCAAAACATTAGCATCACAGACAAATGGATGGACAAAGGAAATTCTGCATGTCCTTACCACTATTGCTGAGTGGAATAAAAAAAAAATATAATGTCTGACACAAATACTCACCTGAAACTTATGTATTGGAAGAGCATCAAAAAATTCATGTGCGATGAAACCTGACACCTTTTCCCTGGGTACATCTGACAGGGATCTGTACCAAAAAACTTCAGGTCCATATTTGGATTTGCAGGATTTGTAGTAGTGAGGCTCATTGGAACCAAACGGGCCAGAGATGGTATCACTGGAAATGCTGCCACTACCTGTGCTCCCTGTAAGCTTTCTCTGCTGAATATCCGCCAAGGTGGGACTTACTTCAACAAGATGGCATGTAACACTCTCCTTCATCTGAGGGAACTTTGAGAACACCTAGTTATCAAAAACTAACATAACTTTACAACATAGCTGCAAATGTTTGGTAAACTGTTTTATTTTACAAATTGTTTTAATTCACAAAAATTAACAGCACAATATTTGTTATTGTCAATTCTGACTTTAATCTCTTTTATTTTTTCTCCTCATCTAATTTTGCACTGTTCACTTAAAACTGTATTCCTAACGATGTAGAGTAACTGTTTCAGCGAAACACATTTTATGTTAAAAAATAGTATTATTTGCATCGAAGTGGAGGTTTTGATGATACTGTCTTTTCCCAAATTTAAAACATGCAATGTGTTCAGATGATTGTCTAGATTTTTTTAATTGGAAATCTTTCACTGGCAGACCACACCTTAGGTTAAGTATAACACTTGATGTACAAGAAGTACTTCTCTTTACTTTGCCACCTATCAAGTTAAATATGGATTGACTGTGTACAGTTGTATATACTGTGGTATGTACAGTTGTACATACCATGTTGACATGTTAGTGCATGATGAAAAAAGTGCAGGAAAACACACCAACTGATTTAAAATTAAATCATTTGCTCAGTGTTTTAGGTCCCAAATCAGAGTCCTGTTTCTCTTTGTTTCTTGGTTAATTAAATGCCAACTGTGTTTTGATATCTAACAAGCAGAAGTATTTTTTGCATTGTTGCACTGAATTAAAAGCAGGCCTCCTTTGTATGGTGGAATCAAATAAAAGGAGGTGGACTCCTGCATGCTTAAAATCTGGTAGCTTTGACTGTATTTTGAGTGAATTCATTTCAGTTGATCAAATAGTTATAAATGTTATTGTGTATGTAAACTACCTTTAACTGACCTATGCAGTCATAATTGTGATCAAAGATAGCAAGGCAATTAAGTAAAATGAATATATTGTATTAAAAAAAAACAACTTTGTTTCACAGATACTTACCATTGCACTATTACTTGCAATAAAATTACAGCATCAATATTTTACTAACTGAACAAGATGAAAATTTAGTTTCGATGTAGACAAATATATCATGCAATAATTGTGGCTAGTTTTTGAAAAAAGGACTTTTGTTTGCTGATGTATCAACAGTTAGTCTAGTTTCCTGCTGCACAATACAATATTATATACCACTCAGGGAATCAAATAGTTATTGAAATCAGTTGGAATAATGTTAACATCTTTCAGATGTTGGACATTTTGAAAATAAATGGAATTTATACAGAATAAAGAACAACTTAATTTGAAAAAGCGCTTTATTGACAATAATCTTGATGCGATTATAAAACAAGGATTCAGTCATTACACAGCCCAGTTCCCACCCCCACACACCAACCCTGCAGGTTTCTGGATGTCTAGTGGATTGTTTGGAGAACCCTTGGTCACTCTTCCCCTTGCTTATAATGTGGTCTATGTTTCCTGACCCCACTGTGCATGAATTATTGAGCATGAGAGGCAAGCAAAAAGAGCATGCCAAAGGAGATAATATACACAATTTACACAATAAATGCATGCAGTGGGAGATAATATACACTAGGTGGGCAACAATATCATCCAAAGGAATATAATATACACTAGATATGCAATAAAAGTGTACAATAGAAGATAATACATACTAAGTGAAGAGCAATAAAAGGGAGATAATATATACTAAGGAAAGCAACAAGAATTTACCCTAAGCATGTCATCTGCCATTGTTCCCCTACCAGGTCCCAACTCCACCACCTGAATTGAAGATGGGGATCCAATCTGCATCCACTCATTAACAAACCAGATTCCCACCAGCTGAAAACAAACATGTGACACACATAGACTCTATTTCAATAGCTAATAATATATTAAAACAACACATCCGAGATAAGCAGACATTTTGTAAGCACACTTATGAGAAAGCAAATTTCAGCAAATTAAATTTTTCTGAGTAACTTACTCAATTATGTTGTATTAGGAATACCAGAGGGAAGTAACTCCTGTCAAGTACCTCCCTTTCACACCACCAGGTGATGTTGGTTTTAGCTGAGCAATATGCTAATAAGGATGCTCAACTGGCAGGGTGTTTGGGAGGGTTTTTAAGTAATGTGATTGGGTAAGTATTCTAGGTGAAACATAATTTACTGAAAATTTTGCTTTCTCCTTCAAATATGTTCATCAATTATTTCTTAAGGAGAACAAGTAATAGGAGAAAATGCTGAGCATCTAACCTCTTTCTTGGGTATCTTTCTAAAGAATTATGTCTAGATTCCCAATGCAAACATTAACCAGTGCTCCTAATTAAATAAGCAACACACTCTAGGGTCACTTGACCTGTGACCCTTACATATAGTTAAAAAGATAAAGATTGAAATTTTCTTACCTAAAAATTTCACTGGTGAATCCAGTGAAACTGAAAGGCTGTGTTGTTTTAATTTGATCTAGTGACCATTTATGCTGTGGCCATCAGACCTAGCAGATCAACTGATACTGTACTGTATCAGTATCTGCTTTTACCAATTAGTGAAGAGATTGTGACATGTGCCACACATGTAAAAATTTGGTTCTGGAAATGGCTAATTAGCATCTTGGGAAATAAGATTCTAAGGAAGAAACCTATTCTCTGGGTATTATTGTACATATTGATACTTATTGTACATATAGATACTTATTGTACATAGCAATACTTATTATAAATATAGATACTTACTTTACATATTGATACTTATTGTACACATTGATATTGATTGTACATATTGATACTTATTGTACATATAAATACTTATACATACTAATACTTATTGTACATATAAATACTTTACATTGATACTTATTGTACATACAGATACTTTTTGTAAATATTGATACTTATTGTACATATAGATACTAAATTTACATATTGAGACTAATTGTACATATTGATACTTATAGTACATATAGATATATATACTTTACATACTGATACTTATTGTACATATTGATACCTATTTTACCTCATAGAAAATCTATTTTTTGAAGATATAAACTACCCCTACGTAGATCTATTATGAGTAATTTGTGTTTCATTATGGTATGCAATACAAAAAAGAATTATTGATTTGCAAGCATAATTTATTCTCCTTAATAAAATTAATTTCAAGAAAACACATCCTATTTTGACTGAAATCTATTATTGTCAATTTATGGCACTGTTAAAATAACATTTTCCACTACCCAAAGTTTCCAATTTTCACTGATTTCAAGAATTAACTCCTTTTCATAAATTGGAAGAATATGAGGGAGTTTGAAAGTAGAGTTTGTACAATAAACGTTTATTAGCACAGATGATCTCTTATGTTCTAATTAAGACCTTTCTCTTTCCTACATTTATGTGGCACTGTATAATGAATTAGTTATTAATTAAAAATGTCCACCTCTCCAAACATCTGGCTGATTTCAGGAGATGTGATAAAGTCCCCCTTGGTTCCAAAGACATCCTTGTTGATATAGTAGCCCTGTGAAAATGAATTAATAGTTTCATTAAACAAAAAAATTATTCACAGCATTAAAATATGTAAATTAGAAACCCAAGAGTTTGTTGTATTACATGTACTCCTTATGACTCAATTACAACCATGTGAAAGGGATCATCTTTCTGCATACAAGTTTCACTAAATCCGCCCTCAAGAGGTTGTAAAATACATTGGAATTGAAGGAACCCAATAAGCAAGGTAGATTGAGCTCAAGAGATTATGCATAGCACAGACATATTAATCAGAAAGTTTAAAATTCTATCAAGATATAAAGATCAATTTTTAGATTAAATGATAACTGCAGTGAGGTCTTTCAAAGAGTAAATTTTATATTCCAAACCTGTATCAGGGATCATCTGACTCATATGATATGTTGCAAATATAAAACTGGCATTGTACTTAACCTGAGCATGTTTCCTTTAACTCATACCATCGGCAATATCATTTACATAGATTAAAAACAACAGTGGCCCAAACACGACTTTTTGCAGCACAATAACATTTATAATCACTTCCTGTGAATATATTACATGCAAAACCACTGCTTGTTTTAATGACTCAAATAACTTTCAAACCATTTTATCAGATTAAATGAAACCTTTTATTCCTTCAATTTAAATAATAAGCTTCTGTGCCAGACCCGATCAAAAGCTTATGACAGATCACAAAATACAAGAATTTTGGGACTGTTCAAATGAATTGAAAATTTTATGTTACATTTTATCAAATGTTGAAAAACAGTGGAGTGACAAGGAAGGAACCATCATATTTATAAAAGAGACAGTTGGTATAAAGTAATTATATACATGTTATAAAATACATCTTTCACAGATTTTTGAAAAAGTATTTATAATGAAATTAGAGTATCTGTTGAAACTAAAGCTTATCATGAACATTTTCCAAACAATTCCTAATATTTATAATATAAAGATAACTTAATTCCAATGTTCATGATTTAGAATAAAGCATCTGTTCAATTAAATCTACATCTCTTTATATAAATTTCTTCTGCATGGACAAAACTGTTAACTTTTAAGTTCGACCTTTCTTCAGAGATTTAAATTTTGTTCTAGTAATTTCCTTTGTTACAGTAAATCTAGAGAATGGATTCTGATGTAAAACAAAACATGAAAGCTTTGATGTCTGGGTTTTTTCAATCACATAAGTATGTAAAAGTATATAAGATGATTTATTCATTCACAAGTGAAACAGTTTTAACATTAATAATCTAATTCAAACATGTTTTTGATACTTTTAAAAAGTACCTTCTTATTACATATCAGACAGAACTGATACTTTGATTTTTTTTCTAGTGTGTAATCTCAAGAAAAACCTAATTCATATTCCTCTTCATCTACACAAGACAAATACAATTCACCAAAAAACTGATTATTTACATATATAGGATTACCAAGAAAACAATGTATATATATAAATATGTGTATGGAGTATTTAAAACAATAATAATAATAATAATAATAATAATAATAATAATAATACTTTAAATAGAAGAGTGGCCCAGATGAGCCGAGTGGTCTAAAGTGCTGTCCATTACGGATGACTGCCATCTTACCTCTGTCTGCATGGGTTCGAGTCTTGGATTCAGCGAATGTGGATATGTGAGAAAGCTTGCAAGTAGCTTTTTGTGGGTCGGTGGTTCTTTCCGCGGATTTCCTGGTTTCTTCCTTCACCAATAATACTGGCCGCCATGAATAGCATATTGCGTGCTGAAAAATGGCGTTAAGCCCAACAACAACAACAACAATTAAATAGGAGAATTTAAATGTGATGGGTTGAATTTTAATGGTATTATAAATTCAGTCCGTGAAACACACAAACACATGATCACACTTTTTGTCAAATTAAGTTGATGCATTCATAAGGTGGTATTGCTTACTGAAAATAGGGATTGTAAATTTGCACATATGGTTTCTGTTTTTAATTCATTGAAAAGATCTTCAAGGGAGTCTATTTTCAGCGGCAGTAACAACCCATATCGAAGAGGCCTATACAGTATGTTATTTGTAAATAAAGCAACCAGCAAGTAGCAGTGGTTTACATCCTGTGATATTTCACTGAAGGTATAGGGCTTTTATAAAGTGAGCTATACACAACATAGTCTGACCTTATAATTAAAAAGAATTATCCATTTTTGCCTTTATCTTTGTTTTGGATGCCTGGGGGAGGTTGACATCCTTACTTTTATCTGTTGTTTTCTGGTGCATATTCTCTTTTGATAGATTGCTCCATTATATATCCCATGTTGTGCTGATATACCATTAAAACCTAGATGTACATTCATGCATTTGTGACATGCAAAAGTTGAAGAAGCCAGGTTGTTTAGTTACCTTAATATCTGACCTACATTATACATAGACAGATATCTGGGAAAAGAGAAGGTAAAACTCATTTCATTACTACTATCCATTTATGTTAAATACACTATACCATTGCAGGATTAACAAGCACTTGTTTCATGTATTCTGCTACTGTTATGGGACCATTAGCCTTGATCCTGGATTGTAAGTGTTGCAGCAGAGAGACATTTGAGGAATAGGACCTGCTGATACCAAAAAGATATCTGGCTGAAATTTTAAAAAAAATTATAATTATGTAATGAAGCCATGAAAGAGCATTTTAAATTTAAAAAATTCTTCATCAGATCTATTAGATATGTTAAGAATTATTAAATAATCCATTTTTTCAAACTATCATAGCGCATTCTGGTTCTCATTTCAATAAATACTTTATTAATTTCGGATTTCTTGGTTTGTTATGTGTTTTGTCTTTTATCATCTATTCAATAAAATGGATTATCGTAAAGCTGCTGTGACCATTAGAGAATTTATATAGAATAATTGCAACATTAAGTTATATAAAGCCATGCCTATAAAAAGGTCATTTACCCACAAAAAATAGCTTTCAATAGTGAATATTGTGCACTTACTAAGTTAGATTCTAACGACAACTAAGTTCTCTCAGTTTCAAAATTACCAAGCACTACTGATTCTAAACTCTGGTTCTAAAATAGACAAAATACTGTATTAGACCATTGTCATTGTATACATTTTGCCAATAATGCGAAATATGGAAATTTTAACATGTTTATCCTCATGATCACAAATCAAATTCTAATACTTAAAAAGTAAAAGAAATGTGGCTATAAATTACTAATACTTTATTACTTATTTTAGTTCGAAATGATGAATTGTCGACAAGGAATCGAAATGTTCTAGACATGCCTTTGGGAAAACCCTTGTTTGGGTATCCCAGCCTCGTTCTGGTTCGGTATGCTACTATTCTGACTACCTCGTCTTTTTCTGTACGATACAATGTTTGATCCGTAGAATTGACATCGAAGTTACGATTGCCACGTATCATTGAATCTTGTATTCATCCCTTATTTTTAGTTATAGCCAGAATTTCACATTTGTCATGATCCTTTATAATCGATTTGAAATTTATTTTTTTTTCAATGAATTTCTTGTTATTTCTGTTGCTGATAATAAAATAACGGAGAAAACGGCTATTTCCATTTGAACTATTTCTTTATCGTTTACACATCCTGTGTTCTCTTTAGGAAGTTGCTCGTAAACACGCTGAATTGTTTACCTGCATTAAATCACGTCAACCATAGGACTGTTTAGTTGACAGCATAGAAAATGAAATTTTCGTGGAAGAAGCGTATGTCATTCTTATTTCTTTCACTGTTAGTGGTGTTGGATACCCACGCAGTAAAGAACAAGAGTAAAAACAGTGATGCTGGAGGATGTTTTTGCAAGGTTAGTGCCGGCTCCTCATTCCCTACTTAGACTCACACCCACCCATCTATACTGTTATAACTCGTGTCTTAGCTGATATTTTTCTTCTTCTATTTAATTTAAATGCAGTTTTAAAAAAAAAGTCTTGAGCGGTAATCCCTTTTGCCAACAAAAATGGTTCTGAGTTCACGCATAACAGGTCCTTACTAGGATTGTTCAGAAAACTGATAATGTTGAAAGCCTTCAAATTGTTAGTCGCAACTTATTTTTCTGATAATAATATCATGGTTGTTGCAGAAAACAGCTGTTCAATTACAAATTCAGTGGTGGACTGGTGGACATTCACCTCACCCCACTCCCATTAATTCTGGAATTCTAGAGACTTGCAAATAATTACACGTATTTCAGTTTTGTGCTCACATTTTGACATTTTTGTGAATGGGCATCCAAACTATAAAAACATTTCCATTAAAATTGATCGAACTAAACCATTGATAGCTAATTCTTTTGGATGTTTTGGGGAAGATGATAAGTTGTATTCTAATGGTCCTGGAGTTTAGATAACTATTATGTATAGTTCATTCAGCCCAGCATCACAAATAGTAGCCATGTCTTTAACTCTGTAAATTCTCACGTGGTTTAATATGTAGATAAAATTACACAATTTCATTCACAATTTCTATATCAATATACTGAGTCACACCACTCATTCAATACAGGCTCAAGATGAGTGACATAAACCACCATGCTATTCATAGATTTGAAGATATAAGCAGGAATTTAGAGTGCTCTCATTTGCCACAGCTAGATCAATATCATCTGCATCATCTAGTATTTTTAAAAGTGTTCTAAATTTCTATCAAATGGCAGTTTATGACATGATTTAATAATGCATTTACCATCTGACAGATTTTATGTACATGTATAATTATGCAACTCCCAAGAAATCACAAGGGAGGCAACTAAATTATGATCAACAGTAACAGAAAATAAAAAGGTTATAACATATTTATAACAAGTGAAAACTCATCTATCAGTGCTCAAAGAAATATATTTTTTGACACAGGCCCAGGCTGATAACATAAACAAAATCACAAGCCTTGATTGAAATTTCACAAGCTTGAATTTAAATTCCATATGCCCGAAATTTCCCCTTTTTTAATATTATCTGTCACACAATGCTTCATTTGGTACAATTAAAATATATAAATTCAGTAGGGGATTTGAAGGTAATGCAGGTGTTAGTGTTCATCCCTACATCCACTAGACACTGGATTTAAATATTTTCAAGAATTATTACACCACCCCAATCTACATGTATGCAAATGAAATTTCGGTAGCCTTTTTATATGCATACTTGAATAGAATTTTGTGCCATGTAAATGAATTTTGTAAGTGGTTTTAGTATTTTTAATGTTTTGGAATGAGCCTTTTGGGGCTGCAGCAGGGACATAGATTTTTTACAAACAGAAATCAACACCGACATAGATGCATTTATGAAGGTGTGGTATGCCCCAACACTCCAATACCATTCAAGGTTGAAATTTAAGAACTTGGGTCAGTGATAACATATCATTCAAACACATTCCAAAGTCTGGTCATTCTATTGTGAAAGTATAATTGACTTGATGGACCAGAAAGCTATATCTGCAATGCACAAGTTGGGATGAAGCTGAAGCAGGACATCATACAACATGGAAGACACTATTAAAGTAAACATATTGGTCAATGCACAAGTTGGGATGAAGCTGTAGCAGGACTAATACAACATGGAAGACACTATTAAAGTAAACATATTGGTCCATGGAGGACACTATTAAAGTAAACATATTGGTCCATGGAGGACACTATTACTGTGTACTCATTATTTATGCAGTAGTTGTTGTTAGGACCAGTGGTGAATCATTATTGCATTCCAATTTATTTCAGTTTTATCAAACTATGAATATTCTGATTTGCTAACAACTCTGTGAGGAATTATATTCTGTATAAAACTTGATCATATCAGCAACTGTTTATGATATATTTATCAGCATTATTACAGCTCTGTAAAGAATAAAAAGACCTATTTATTTGCATTTTCAATAGACTGTCTCATTAGCTCACCAACATCTGTTTATTCCCCCAGTCAGCTTGAATAACAATTTATTAACTGGATCTAATTTCGAAGAAATTTTATGACCTGTCAACAATGTACTTGTAACATTTGCAGCCCATTTCACTTTTGCATATGTTTATGTACATAAATTCACATAAATTCACATAGATATATAAAGGCAGGATTATGATTAAAGATATAATGTTATATGCTCTGTTATCCATATACATGCACCTCCAAGCAAACATTTATAGCTTTCAAATGTATTATCCCATTTCACTACTGAATTTGACACTGATAAATAAACTGCTTTTAATGAAGTGTTAGTTGCATCACACTATGTAGACTATCAAATTCTATGACAAAAAAAAAAAACTGGAAAAAAATAGTAATTTGCAGAATGGGAAATGTTATTGTGATGCTACTTTTCCTTGTCTGCATTGTACAGCTTCAGTCTGAAAATATTCAGTCTCAAGGAAATGTACCTCAACAGCATTCCTGCTTCAGCAAGGTAATTCTTACCTTTCTAATCAAGCCATTGTAACATGTCAGTTTTTTTATATCAAGGAACCCATTGGGTCACTGACCAATCAGATTGCAAGCTCACTATGGATTTATGTATCTAGTGCATGTTTTTCCTAGTTATCACTAATTGAACTCATCTGGACAATATTTTATGTTTTAATATTAAAACCATGTTAGATAGGTGTCACTGAATGGCCAGAAAATTAAATGTGAATAATTTTGATAATTCAGTTTGGGAAATAAAAATGAAGTTGTTTCCTTAAGAAATTAGTTACACTGATACATGTACCTATATTGATGTTCATATTACATATAATTGGCAGTTGGCACGAATTCATATTTAAAGGATAATTATACTATTTAGGTCTACTGTTACATTGTAGCTTAAAGTTTAGCATGTGAATTACATGCAAGTAGTTCCATGCAAACCAGCAGAACAATTTTGTATTTCTACAGTCTCATTTTCAAGATATATGGAACTGGGTTTGAGTATGGATATGTATTGCTATATACAGTATTGTGATTCAGGATGGTCTATTGTTATAGGCATTGCATTATATTGGAGAAAATCTGTTGAAAGTCCAAAATGATATTCTGGAGTAAACAAAAATTAAAAGTTTTATGTAGCTTTAATTTCTCTAGAATCTCTTTATATGATCATTGATTGTGGAACAAAATTAGGTGTGTCCAAGCTATCAGAGATAGTTTCCTATTTAATTTTCATCATCGCGGCTCCAGTGGCATTGACAATTAGGATTGGATGATGTTAGCATATATCAGGTTTTTCATCTCAAACTTCATATCACCCTTACATTCACAACAAAAGGCATGGTCTTAGAATAATTTTTGATCTTGGAGAATTTAAACAAAAGTGCTGCAAGACAAGTGATTTTGTTTTATTTGGTTGCTGTCTCATGTATAACTTGCTATGCAGCAGATGGGAAATAATGTATAGTTTTAAAAAGTTTCTTGGTTGATATACCTTTCAAAAGTTTTTTGGGGGATTTTTAGAACAATTTGTGTTGAGAGACGAATCATTTGAATGAAACACAAAGACAGAAATTAATTTTTTGGGTATAACTTTTTTAAAATAGAAATATTGCAGACACAGTCACACACATACAAATTGCATACCCATACACCGCATCATAATCTGTGATTGGTTGAGAGACAGTGGGAAAATAGTATACTCATTTTATTTTGTAATATATATATATCCAGAACCAAGTTTAAGTGATTTCTGATTCCCAATGTGGGGTTTTCATCCTCAAAAAACTGTGTTGACTACAGTACATGTGCCACTAAGGTTAATATATAATTTAGACCTTGCCAGAAGCCACATTTATTCCATAAAGCTGAGAAGGACTCAAATTTTAATCCATACAAAAAGGTAAGCATACATAATCTGATTATCCTTACTACCTGTGAGCATAAGATGTCTGGTTTAGCCACTGATAATTGTTAAGATTACACTTATTAATAGAAGGGGCCCCAGTGGCCTAGTGGTCTAAAGAGCTGTCTGTTAGGGATCACTGCCATCTCACCTCTGTGTGTGTTGGAGTCTAGGATTCGGGGAATGTGGACATGTGATAAAGCTTGCCAGTAGCTTCTTGTGGGTCGGTGGTTCTTTCCAGATTTCTGGTTTCTTCCTCCACCATTAATACTGGCCGCCATGAATAGCCTATCGTGTGCTGAAAAATGGCGTTAAGCCCAATAACAACAACAACAACTTATTAATAGATGTTACTGCTGAGAAGTGTCAGTATACAGTACAATACAGAAGGCAGTGGGAAAATGGTTTGATAGCCTTTATGTTTTCCCTTTGTAGGATGTTGAGCTTGTTCACTTCCATGAATAGTGACTCTTAATTTTGACAATAATTGTCAAGTTTACAAATCCTAACAGCTGCCAAGTGCTATTGTTCAAATTAAATCTGCCTAGGTATCTTCTTTCACTTAGTATTAATAAATGTAAAAACAATAGGGTACCAGACTGTAATTAATGAATCACGTGACAATCCCTGCCTTTAAAAACACTTAGCATCTTGTTTAGGTGGCACTCACCAGTTATTATGTACTTATGAGAGAGTGATGTATGTAAGGTGAAGTTGTTTGCATTTTAAACATGCACAGTGGAGAGAATGTTGGAATACCTATATGCTACTTTCATGTAATGTGGCTGAAATTTTTTTGGATATTGTACTTTTGGAAAATTTTATAATTTTATATGATCTTAGGACACTGCTAACTAAAATGACTGCTCTCTTGTGCTCAAAAAATCAACCTAAATTTGTCTAAAGTACACTATTCTTTGCAGCTATTAAAATATGGAAAATGAATTTTGCCAAACTAGACAATACCAGCTTCTAAAAGTGCAATGAATAAATTACCAAATACATAAAATGTCAAAATAGTTATGGGCTCTTTTTTTTTTTTACAATTTACCTCTGAAGTTCTAGAAGTGAAAATGAGCAAGTAGAGCTAGCACTTTTTCGAAAGGTGCACATCTGGAGTAAGGCCAAGCTGTATACTCTCTAACCCATATTACACCCATCAATCATACATCAAAATATCTACATTGTACATTTGTACATGTACTTTCACCAAAATACTTTTTATGATGTCCACATGGAATAATTGTGAATTGGATGAAAATGATGCAAACTGATCCTCAGCATGGCCATGGTGACCATCTTGACAATATCATATCTATTCCTCCCTGATGGATGGCTATATCAACATGAGGTGTCACCAACAGACTTCTTATGATACCTAGTTGCCCTAAATAAAAATTGTGCCAGTGGTATGTTCAGGATGAATGCCATTTTGTTCCCCACCCCCTGACTTATGGTCATATTGATGGAGTTTTTACTAAATGATATCTTTTGTTGTCTGCAAGATTCTCCTTGAAAATGAACCAGACATCCAGTATGTCCACTAGTAGCTGTTTGAAAATCTTAGTGTTAAATAATGCCAGATGGTTAAGCACTCTGCAGTCAAAAAGGGTGCAATGGACTTATCTTGTTAAACTTTATTGGAATTCTTTTTGGTCAGTAGAGCATCAATCTCTTCAAAGGAATTGTTCTGTAAATTTCATTATTCCTAACTTTTTGTGATAACAAATAAAAAAAAATAAAAAAATTTGCATGCCATAGTGGTTCTTTACAGGACATCATGATATATGAAGTCTTGTATCATTTTATGTGATTTTTCTTTAAAGCAGCTGATAAATTGATTTTTAAAAGATAAACAACAAAAAATTTCAGCAATTATACCTTACATAGTAGATACCACTTATAAAACAACATGATCTTCCATTTTTATATGTGCTGTGTAGACCACTCCAATAACCTTGAATGCAGGAGGTTGCTGGTTCATTCCCTGGCCAAGTCATACCAAGGCTTATAGAAATGGTACTAATAACTGCCTTATTTGGTGCTCTGCATTAAGAGGTTATTGTTAGGACTGATCAGCCTGGTGTCAGAATAATGTGACTGGGTGGGACATCATGCTACATGTCTTTGGCATGATGCCCAGGTGCTAGACATCACTACAAACTGCCGCACTACAGACATTGTAGCACTGCAGACATTTTATCGATGTGACTGAAAAATTGTATTGAAAATCCAAATCACTTACACAGACATATACTGTGTATCCATGTTGTTAATTGTCAGCTTGTCTCCTTTCAGCTTAATGAACAGGTGGATGACTGTGCCTGTCAGATAGAGAGTTTGGACCAACTGAATAACAACCAAATTTATCCTCTGCTACAGAGCTTGCTGGCCAAGGACTATTTCAGATACTTTAAGGTAACTCATGAAAATAGTTCACAATTCATTTAATGCATTGTTTGTGTTTTAAAAAAAATATTTCAGAAAGAATAAAAACTGCCTTGAAATATGTATGGTATCATTATTCAAGATAAGACCTTGGAATTCATCTTGTAAATTATATGAAATTCAGATATAGTAGGGTAGAGTCAACACATTTATCAACATAATCTTTCTTTAGTAAATACATCTGTCCCTTGTTAGCATGATCATTATTAATTTAATTCATTTTATTATTTTAATTTATATATTTTATTATTTGTTTGACAGGTGAATCTGAAGAAGCAGTGTCCTTTCTGGCCTGATGACAGCAGATGTGCTTTGAAAGACTGTCATGTTAATGCCTGTAATGAAGTAAGCATGGAAGATAAGATAGGAATGCAGAAGTGTAATCTGCTATACATACTCAATAGCATTACCACAGATAACTGGTACAAAATGTATGAAATAAACTTTATGGAAAACCTCCTGGATATTTATGTCAGCAGTTGCAAAGACACATAACAAAACACTTAAAAATTTACTGGTAAGCTCAGAAAATTAGTGGATTTGGGCCACTAGGCAGGCAGCAGTTTCAAACACTATATATGTATATAAAATTCATTCTGTTTAAAGAGGTACAGCTGGCCATTTTAGTTTAGTATTTGCAGCCATGATTCTCTATATACACATATTTAAGGGCAGTGAAGTACTCTCTCACTATAAGGTTCTTCAGAAAAAAGTGGTTCCTTTTGTAGGGCAGGTGTGGTTATTCCATTCCATTTTTATAAATTAATTATGTTTTAAAATGCAACAATATAAGATGACATCACCTATGGGACTTTTATGATTCCTTGAATGGTTTTATAGTAAGAGAGTACTGTATAACTAGTCTGTATGAAAGACCTCTGCAGATTGACTGGTAATCCAATTTTTAAAAAAGTATAATATTTTCAATAAGGTGAGAAGCTCTGACTAGCTTCTTCACTTTGTTTAACAAGTCTTTGAAAATTTAGCCATCATTGAAGGCCATAGGTATTAAAAGCACAGGTAAAATGTTCACAAAAAGATGACCATTCATGACCTTTCACACTGTTTGAATGAGCCAATCAGAGCTTCTCTTCCAAAGTCTGTTTTTGATTGATAAAACAGGCACTTTAATTGATGTGTAGTAGATCATTACATTGTTTTGCTGATTATATATTTTTGTTGATCTGTACTACAAAAAAAAGGAAATGAAGTTTCAGCGTATGCCGCGACCAGGTGATGAAGGAGCTTAGCTGATTGTTGATTTTTGGGGTTTGTGACAATGTAATTAATAGTGTACCAGAATGTGTTTCTGTCCTTTCAGTGCCTTTTCAAAACTAAATGTTTGTTTTTTTAAAACGAAACTATTTGCAAAAGAAACTTTGAATAAACAGGTCTTAAAATAAGGGAAAGTTTGTTTCTCAGATTTGTACCTGGGCTGTACTGGTATGACATGAAAATGCACTGATGGTATAGGTATATAGTAGCTAATTTATACCTTAAGCAAAATAATTATATCACTTAATCATTAGATAATTAAATTAATTAAATTAAATAATTAAAATGTAAAATAAATAGGGTGTTTTAAAGACATTTTATATATCATAGGGTACAACGGCACTTCAACACAATCCATGGATCTCAATAGATTTAAAACTTGTAGAGTCACTTTCCCTATGATGCAAAAATCTCAGGAGTCAAAATAAAAATATCAAGAGTCATTTTTATTTGACAGTCAAGATCTCAGTGCAGAGATTGCTTGCTATGGCCATTGCTGATTTTTGTAGAAGTGTGTCCTATTCAATTTATGTATGACTGGGAGGTTGATTTTTGTAGAAGTGTATCCTATTCAATTTATGTATGACTGGGAGGTTGATTTTTGTAGAAGTGTTTACTATGCAATTTATGTATGACTGGGAGGTCGATTTTTGTAGAAGTGTATCCTATTCAATTTATGTATGACTGGGAGGTTGATTTTTGTAGAAGTGTTTCCTGGGAGGTTGTTTCTGAGACTAAGACAGAAGAGAAAATGTATGCCTTAATGAATCATTTAGCAGAATTCACACATACATCTAAATAGAACAAAATTATTCCATCTCTTTCTTCACTCTTGAGTTATTCCAATGTATGAAATAAATCATTATGCACATTGTCTGGTAATTCTTCCTGAATAATATATCAATTAAAACGACTTGAGTTTGTTTTAATATTTTACCTATTGATGCTATTTTAATCAGCAGTAGAACACAGTTAACATTAGTCCACATAACATTTTAAATTTTTGTGAGAATATTTACTGTTTTGACTAATTTATTATCATTTGATGAGCAATAAAACAAGCAATGGTATTTGATCAAAAAATTAGTCCAATCAATTCATAACTGATTACATCTTTTACTATCATAAGCATGAAAGATAATCTCAAAACAATCTAAGGTTGATCCAGTTATGCATGACCAGTTCATATTGACTTTACATGGATGTCACAATATTGGCTAATCATGTATTTGATGGATTTTGCATTTAAACCCCAGGGTCTGTGTCTAGGAGTGGTTGTAAGCATCTGGAGGTAAAAAGGGTGTTTGGAATATGCAGTTTACAAACATAGAGATTTGCCATTGTACCATCACAGTAGCTTTGGCTTTTGGGGTTTTATTTGCCATGCACTACATCCCAGGATATATATATATATATATATATATATATATATATATATATATATATATATATATATATATATATATATATATATATATATATATATATATATTGTTTCTGTACAAAAAGCATAAATCAGATAAAACCTTGCTGTATTAGCAGTATCACACCTACCAAATAATTTACTCCTAAACAAGGACACTATCTTAACAGTGAATTTTTTTCTTTTCAGGAACAGGTACCTGATGGAATTAAAGCAGAATCCCATGAGAAAAACAAGGTTTTGGTCTTTTCAAAAATCTTTTCCACCAGTTTTCTAATATAGCTTAGATATACAAATAAAATTGGTGTAAAATTAATCCTTTAGAATGGAGCCATGACAAAATCGGTAACATAAATCAAACAACAAATATAACTTGTTTATATCTTTTGTATACTTTGCAAGTCTGAAGTGTTTAGTGCTAGACCATGATGCAAGTTTCTCACCATTTTGGTAGGGTGTTGGATATTTAATCTTAGGGTCATGGTTTTGATACCTGCCCAGGCTAGTCCTGGTAGGCTGCCTTGAGGTGCCCTTGTAACATAGCTCCTATTTCCATCTCTGTCATTGATTCCAAACCTTTTTGTGCCTTCAGGCACATTTGAGAGTTCTTGAGAGTGGCAGGCACCAATCACTACTACTACTTACAACTTTTATGTCCCTTTGCATTGAAATACAATGAATATCTGTAATCTGAATGTAAATTTCCTACTCTTATTAAGACTTTCATTATTTCTGTAAAAACACAATTTTAATTTCTAAATTTAGAAACCTATTACACAGGTACCCAAAAAAAACATGATGTCCATGGGCACCATGTTCAGGACCACTATCTACAGGATATAGGCAGTTCTATGTAAAAAGTACTAAACAAACAATCAGCCAACCTATATTGTCTTCATTTGATCTATGACCACTCACTTAATGGTTCAAGATGTGGGTTTAATGCCATTTCTCATCACATGATAGTCTACTTTACCTACATGGCCACCTGAGGCCCCATTAGTATAGGTTTTGTATGTGTGATGTATTTGATGGGCATTGATAATGCACACCTTGAATGAGTAATTTTACCGGTCAGTCTGATTACAGTCCTGTATGAAGATTGATCAGCAATTGCTTTGGGTCATTATATAATTATGACCATAATGGCTAATTTTACAAGCCAATAAGATGAAATATTATAATTCGCATTTGAGAGACTGAGCAGATTTGATTAACTTTCAAAATGTCTGAAGTCTGCAATTTCCATTGGCTAATTCAAAGGTCACCATAACATGACCCCTAAGTGGTAGCTGTCAGATCTTCATGTAAGTCAGTCACGTCCTGATTTTGATCTGTTGTGTTACAAGTGAAACAAAAGCAAAATGCAGAATGAACACAGATGAAATGATGATTGCAAGAAACTGAGAGTGCAAATGCAGAACAAAAAGTAATAAACAAAATTAAATGAAATATAAATGCATTTCACAAATTGATTTGAAAATCTGTTTAACTGCATTTTAGGCAGCCTCTAATTTTCCTTGGACAAAAGCACTGTTACACGATAATCCAGGATCAGATTGTTTATTCTTGGTGTTGACTGACAATTGTTCTCTACTTGAAAGTCATGCACTGTTTTAACAACCAACGTGGACACCAGATGGTTAAGTGATCTAAGGCACTTGTGTTAATTGATCTTTGTCCATGTTGGTTCTTGTCTCTGGCTTGGCTAATGTGGATATGTGAGAAAGCTTGCAAGTAGCTTCCCATGGGTAGAATTTTCACAGGGTTTCCGTTGTTCCTCAACAGATATAACCTATCATGTGCTGCAAAATGTCATAAATCCACAACAACAAAAAAAAAAAAACAACAGTTGTTGTATATGTACACTTTGTATTTGAATGATATATTATTTCTGAGTATTCTATCTTTTTTTTTTGTTTTATACATATTTCAGTTATTATTTTTTATTTTTAAATTCAGTACTGTCTCATAGCTGAATTGCAGATGTGAATAGAAAGCAAACAAGATGCAAAATGAATGCAGATGAAGCTCAGATGAAATGGAGACAAAGTGTAGAATGAATGTAGATGAAGCTCAAATGAAATGCATATTCTGTTACATTACTCATTTCTCTGCTCAACAATATTATATCAACCAGCAGTGGTAATAAATGTATTGGTTATTTGTTGAGTGTTAGAATGAGTGAGCAAGTGAGTGAGGGATTAAATTTTGATAAATTGACTGGTTGATTCATATTCCAGTATTCAAAGGAAGCACAGGAACAGAAATCCCAAATATGTGAAGAGGAGAGGGAGTTGAGTGCACTGGACACTACCATAAGGTTAGTAACTATAGTCTTTCTCTGATAAAACCAAGGGGCATGCCAAATATTTTTTTCACTAATATAAAGCACACTTGGATAGATTCAGGCAAAGATTTATGGAGTAAATATTTGCCAAATTCATATACGAGTCCAGGGTGACCTTATTATTATAAGAACTTGGTCTCATTATTAAACAAATAATTACATGTGTATCAGTTTTAGATATCTTACACACATTTTCAAATTCAGCACACTATCTAATGGAGGTGAAACAATTCATCAGTATATCAATGCATCAGTAATTTTTTTGTAATGATTCACATTTTGATTGAAGAGATGGAGAATTGATATAAAGCAATACTGTATGTCAGTTATTTTAGACTTCAGCAGCCACAAATAAATCATTGTTAGTTTGTCTTATTATTTTTTAAATATAGAATTTATCTGAAACAGAATTTGCAGTCCTAGGCACTAATTTTTTTTAGTAAAAACGAAAAAGACATTGGAGAATAATCGTTCACCATCTGCAAATTAACATGTTTCATAATCTGACGCACCCCATGCTTATTAGCTTAACCGAGAAGTATGTTCAGCATATAGGATACAATTCAAACATGTATACTGAAGGATTTTAATCATCATTTAATACCCACTTTTTTGTGATGTTTCTGTGTTGTGTTCATCTTGTCTACTTTGACCAATTTGAAAGCTACCCTACCAGTGTGCAACATTGTGAATTATGTTATGATGAAATCTCATTGGTGGTTATTGCTTGTTCTGGTCCAGGTCAAATAATTACTACCGGTCAGGAATTAGTGTTGACTATTTCCTTTATGACAGACAGGAAGTAATAGCAAAGCAACAAATTTTGCACAAAAGTCATTGATATGTAGTATTTAAACAAACATGCTGTATAAATGGTGGAGGAAGAACCTGTGAAAACCCCATGAAGAACCACTGACCTACAAGAACCTACTGGGAAACTTTCTCACATACCTACTTTGGCCATGCCCAAGACTTGAACCTAAGCCAACAGTGTTGAGATGACAGTGATCCGTAACAGTGAGTGCTTTAGACCACTTGGCCACTCAGGGCCCTTGTTAATGGAGATACCAGTGAGTGATTTTGAACCTTAAAGTGGTGTTAAATATGAGTCAGCTGTACATGTTTGATGGACAAAAATAGATGACATGATGGTATATCTCCCTTTCAGCGATATTTCAAAATCAAATGTAGAAAGGACAGCATACTGAGCATATTTAAAATACAGACAATTTAGAGGTAGAACGTAATTTTCATTTTTTTATCATTCAGTTTAGACCTGCAGATCACATGCTTCAAAACCTTATATCCATATCAGAGTTATGATATACTGAATAAATAAGGATGAAAAAAATGAAATTAAGAAGTAAAGATATTTATTTGAATACCTCTGTCTGCACAAGCATGCTTTGGCACTGATGGACTAGAAATCATGATACAGTATTATGAAACAGATAAGAAATCTGGCATTATACTCAGTAAACTACTGAATCAAGAAAGCAAGTTTATGTTACTGAAAAAACATTTTTTGGAGCAGATGTATCCAAATGATAATATGTTATCTCTAGAAAAATGTACACAACAGCCACAAAGAACAGTTCTCCAACAATTTCAAGCTAGCTATGTATATGCCCCTTCAGGAGGAATCAGTTAAATATACACAGATAAGGAACAGACTATGCTCAGAAATAATTAACATTAATACTTATGCAACTAGAGGTATGACATCTTTTAAAGATTCTGATTTCAATTGAGCGCTAAAAATGTAGAGCAGGAAGAAAGAGAGTCATATTAAGGTAAATATTGAACTATAAACAATTTAGTCCTCCTTTTCTACTCTTCCCTTTCAGTGACAAAAGGGTTAAGTTCTCAAGATCAAATCCTGGCATCATCACTCCTTAAATAGTACACGAGGGAACACATTTGGAATTTTCTCTTTTTATGCATAGATATTTAACGACTGAATGAAGGTGCTGAAGGAATAAATAAAATTAGCAAAGAATCAGCAATGGAGCAGATTTTAAACCACTCAAGTTTATCACATTGTGTAAAATTTACAAAAAGGTATAGAATAGGACTGGATGTTGTCCGTAGATTTCCTTATTCACTAACAAATAGAAGTAGCTGTGGCCACTGCAGTCTTTTGCATCTATAGGAAGTACAATGTCATAGATTTTGTTCTAGATGAGATTTTCTTTGCAGGAGGAAATTGCTTTATTTCTTCCATTTTGAAGATAACAATGTAATGTCTTTTAAGTTTAAGTCAGACTTGAAATTGGTAATGTTATGTTTTCAAAGCATTTATGCTATGCAAAGCAAAGGGCCTGGTGGTCAAAGTGAGTAAAATGGAGCCACAATTAAATGGCTTAAAACATTGAATAAAATGTTGTGATACTACTATCTGTTTATCTCAACACCCTTGGTAACAAGGTAATAGTATCGACATAAGTGGATGTTTAGATAAGTAAGAATGGGTGCTGAAAATTGAAAGTTTGTTTACAAGTGAAATTTTTTAGGTGGACTGTTGTCAGTGAATAGGATTTACAGAATGAGAGAAAATAAATTGAAATTTTGATTAAATGATGACAACTAGTCTAAAAAGGACTAGTATATTGACAAATTACATTTAAATAGTACACTCCACAATGTGTTAAATAATGTGCTTGTATAGGAAAAATCCATGAAATCGAGTACAGTGTGCACTGGCATACAAACCTAATTGGTTCGTGGACAGCATTCATATCCTGGGCAAAGTAGACAAAAAAGTCGCCTTAGAAATTTAAACTTTGCCTTCTACTGTTAGGAAAGCGAAAAAGAACTTGCCTTCTGATTTTTCATACATAAAATGGCTTTAGATTAAGACTTTTGAGATGCCCCTTCACTGTAGCCAGTGAGTTCTGGCACTGTTGTAACCCAAGATGAAATGTATTTATGTGGTGTTGATACCAATCAGCTTATGGCTCCACATTCAAGTTTTAATAGCTAACTGACCATTAACACTTTCTGGAGCAAGATATCACTGCTCGATTTCATGAAGTTGGGCCTATAGTAGTATTATGAAAATATACCATATTCTTTTTCAAAATTTAAACACCAATCTGCAAATAGTAACTTGCTTTTAAAAAATATGATTGGCAAGAACATTTTCCAATTTATTTATTTTTTTATAAATGGAGATTTTGACGGCTATATTTGCATATATTTTTTATAAAATCAGTTTGAAACCGTAAATGAATTTGTAATGGCGGATATTGCTGCGTATATGATATACCACTTTATTAAACTGTCTGATTCATAAATAATTGGACAAACAGATTCAGGAAAATATATTATATAATGAAAAGAAAGTTTAAATATTTTGTGATAGAAGATTTAGCCTAAATATTTAATAATGTAACATGTGACAATCTCTGTTGTGGAATTAAAAACAATGCATTAGTGTCAAAGTTATTTTCTGACATACTGTAATTTTCATGAAAATACAAACGATATATATATATATATAGTAGTGAAACAAATACTATTTAACTAATGCATAACATTATTAGCAGTAGGTTAGACAAATAATGCAACCATAAATATGCAGTCCTATTAATGAATTTTTGTAAGGAAACAAGAAAGTGAGTAGTTTTGCTTTGGTCTCACTTCTCCCTCCCTGTTTAGCTTCCAATTCTCTCTGTTCTGACCAACTGAAGTCACTTCTCCCTAAAATTTAAGTCTAATTTGACCCCTGATACATAGTAATAAAACACATAAACACAATCAAAAACAATCCGAACATGACACAAGAATACCACAAACTCCTTTTCTCACCTTTTTTTCACTCTTTTTGAGTAGAGGCAGCTGTATGTGAGCTCACATGTTTGAAATTTTGCACGAAAGCAAATGACGGTTTGGTTCATAACCAGAGTTACCATTTGTAGCCAGAGTCATTTATTTGGCCAGCCTGGCGTTTGTAACTCAGGGTGTTTATAAGGGGGGGGGCCTACTGTATTAGATCATATGTTAGAAAATTCATGTATCAGTCAAAACCCATTTAAAAATAAACACACACACGCACACATACACTAAGACATACACAAACACACATATAATGGCAGTTCTTGTTTTTTGTTGCAATTAGGAAACTTTCATGACACAATAAATATGTTTAAATTACGATGCAGAATGAAACAATGCTTATATTAAAGTTTGTTGCTGACTTCCTTTAATCAAAGGTCTTTGATCAAAGGTCTTTGTTTTGCATTGATGAAGGTGCATGTTTTATTGAAGGTACTGTTAATGGATCTCTTTGAAAGATCAAACAAATGCACATTTATGATCACTGTGACAACATCAGATAATTGTGGAACGATCAGTTGTCTTTGAAGTTTCAGAAGAACTGTTGTTTCTGGTATGTTTAAAAAAAAACATGTTACCTTCATCTGGTTGATTTCAGTTTTTCCCATCTCCATAGTTGTTCAGTTGTCACCAGTCAGGTAGCAAGTATAATTTGGTTATATTATGGCATAAAATAATAAGGCCAGACATACACAATTATGATATAACAGTGCTATGTTAGGGTGGTTTATCAATATGAAGAAAGGATTTGTTTATGTAACAATAGATTCCAGTGCAATTTTATATCTAAGTTTGCAGCTTCCTATCATGGTGTCTTTGATTTCCACGCCAAAGCGTAAGACTGCATATAGTTTTTAACAACCAAAAATGTCACCAACAAATTCACCAGATGTTATCTTTTGTTGCCATAAATGAAAAACATAACAATTTACAGCATTGGCGAAGTCAGGCGTGATCTCTGATCTGATAAAAAAATGCAATAAAATCAAAATTGACTCTTTCTATGTCATCAAAGATAATCTCAAAGCAATCTAACCTTGAAAGTGTTATGAATGTCTTAAGTACATCATTAATGACCTGTTGCCTTCACCCATTTGCTTTTGATTTTACATGGTTGTATTATTGGCCAACAAGGTGCAAACGGTTTGTCTTATTAACATCAGTCATTGGTGCATAAAGTTAATTTGTTAGGGACAGTGCTTGCTCAGTATCATGCACAGGTTGGATTTTTTTATCCATCAAAAATGGGTCACATATAATTTCTATGCATCAGAAATGGATAACATTTAATTTCTGTGCATCAGAAATAGGTCACATTTAATTTCTGTGTATCAGAAATTGCCATCGTTTAAAATCTGTGCATCAGAAATGGATCACATTTAATTTCTGTGTATCAGAAATTGCCATCGTTTAAAATCTGTGCATCAGAAATGGATCACATTTAATTTCTGTGCATTAAAACTTGAGGGTACATGTCTATTGAGTACCATTTATATTCGGGGGCAAAAAAAATAAATGAAAAGTTTGCAGAATATTTTTTGATTGGGTTCTTGTAGTCTTAGGTGTGGGCATACTTGTTTAGATCCCATTGCCTTGGTTCTATTCTTTCTGTTCATTGGTCAAAATATATTCAGAAAAAGGCTTTACAACCCTCCTTGGGTGATACATTGATATATGGTGAGTTTTCATATATCTTTTTTAACTTTAATAGTGATTATAGCTATGGACTGATAAGTGTTTATCTCATGTTTTCATGTCACATGTATTTATGCCCTGATTCATTTATTTTTCAGGACTGACTTTCCTTGTCATCAATTTTGTTATGAGTTATTTGTTTTATATATGAAAAAATTATTTTAATGACTGTATGATATATGTATGTTTTTTAATTGCCTTTGCATACATTGTTTGCATGTACTAGATAGTTAACTACCTTATTTTATATATATATATATATATATATATATATATATATATATATATATATATATATATATATATATATATATATATATATATATTTATATTTATATATATATACACATACAATTTGTACCAGTCTTGTTGATTCCATTTGTAAATAGTATAATGCACCCATTATAATTTCTAAATTCAGTATTATATCTACTATCGGCCTTCTTAGTCATTTTGTTGTAATACATTTCAAAGTGTCCCTTAACACATAGTGGGTAGGGTTGAATGTGAAATATGGGTCTCATTTATGCAATTCTCTTGTTTACCAAGCATTGTGTAGGTATGTAGATGTTAGATTTATTATGTTGTACTTATTCTTGACCACATGTCTCATAGTTTTTTCCAATTAAGGTTGAATTTATCTAGTTCTATTTTATTTCGCAGTTTCTTCATCGATGTGAAGCTAACTTGCTTGACTCCATAGTAGACCATTTTTACAATTTTCTCACCTTGAAGAGAGGTCACCCTTTTACAAGTCCAGCTATTTGATGCAGATGGGTTGGATTTTGTTGGGGGTACAGGGATGTCTGTGTTATTTACTTTGAATGCCTGCATTGTCACAGTTTATAGTGATGTCTAGCACTGGGCACCATGTCACATATATGTAGCATTATGTCCCATCCAGTCAAATTATCTTGACACCAGGACAACCAGTCCTAACATTAACCTCTTGAAGCTGAGCACCAAGCGATGTGGCTGTTAGTACCATTTTTATGTCTTTGGTATGACTTAACTGGGGCTTGAACCTGCAGCCTTCCACATTCAAGGCAAACACTCTAAAAACTAATGCCACTGAAGCAGTCTATAAGTATTAAGGGTAATAATCTTTCAGGCAATTTTATTTTTTTGTATATTGTTTTGTAGAAAATTATACAATGGACTCAGTCTAATAAATAATCTCAATTTGTATCACACAGCAAGGCAAGTCAGGAAGCATTCAAGAATTGGACCAACTACGATGATTCCCTGGAGAATTTTTGTGAAATAGATGGTAAGTAAAACTGAGAATTAAAATATTTTGTACTTTTTAGATTCAGGCATGATGATTTACTGTAAATGAACAGATATGATGTATACCTGATGTAACACAACATAGACCCAGATGTTCATTTACAGAATAATCTGTAGATCATGAGCTGGGGTAAGTGCTGTTTATTCTAGCGACTTAGAGAGAACAACTAAAGCCCTGTTCAACTATTTATATTTGTAAGTTGGGTCTAATAGCGAACAATACAGATCCTGATCTTCTTTTGTATAATTTACTGGCAGATCAGGGTTTGTGTTACTGGTACTACTGATTAAGCCTTACAAATTGCACATGCAGCAGCAGATTTGGGTTTACACATGCAGCAGCAGATATGGGTTTATATAGTTGATTGGTAAACCTGACTTTTAAGCAAGTATATATGTTAATTTTGCAGTAATTCACACAATCTTGCCATGGTCTGGTTGGTCTAGTTGAAAATTGTGACATTTGGTTATCCATTTAGGCAACCACAGCAGCCATCTTAAACTCTTTACACTACTTCTGAATTGTATCACTAAAAGGCTTAATGTCTAGTTGGTCCAAAATGAAAATGGTGCAAATCTGACACCCAATATGGCCACAGTGGCAGCCATCTTGAAAATCTTGTTATTGCTTCTCCATCTGAATGAAGTCATATTGATATGTGTTCTTCACCAGAAGACTTCTTATGAAGTTTGGTTTGTCTGAAATGAAAATGGTGCTGAGCTGACAAGTATTTTAGCAACCACATTGTCATTCTTGTAATTTTTTTATTGCTGCTTCCAAATGGATAGCCATATGAAAAATGTCTTATAATGTCTAGCATACATGCCAACCATTACACTTTTGGCATAATCATCACGCTTTTTCACTAAATTATGCCTTGCACGTAAATATATTTGGATTGGGCTTTTTTTTTGTTATATCCCCCTCCCCCAAAAATTAATAATTTGCTTTCTCATTTTTATTAACATCCCACTAATCCCACAGAATGTATTCTAGAATAGACAACTTCTGTGTAACTATGACATAAAAGTACACTTGTCTGTAGACTAGTGGTGACCTTCCTATGTGTTATGTTCTATTTATAGCAGCTGCCCTATTTCCAAGAAGACCTCTGTTTCCATTTATAGCAGCTGTCTTGCTTAGGACAGAAGGGACTGGTTTTCTAATTTTTGTTCTTTGCTCACATATTCTTTGTTAAAAATAATGTGAGGAACAGAACCATTCTGTAGGAATTTGGCAGTAAAAGTCATCCTATTTATTCTAGTCAATGCATATGTTACAGCAAAAATGTTAAACAAATGATTTCACAGATGGATTAGAAAGAAAGAAAATTGAAAGAATACACAAATAACACAATACAGTGCCATTTTAGGGTAGCTTCACGCCAATTGCAGGCTATGTGGAAAGGACTTTAATATTGGTCATAGTGTAAAATAGATGCCTTGAATTAGATCATTTTACTAATTCCAATACTAAGGTAACTTTTTTTTTACAACAGAACTAAATTGTGGAAACTAATTTTATAAATGCAAGGGGCATTATTTAGCAAGCTCTTAATGGAACACTGACTACAATTTGGGGCAGAACACAACTTTGGTCCTTTGTTCAAATGGATGTTTCCTGACGTCAAAATATACATGTGTTTTGTACATATGCACATTGTATGTTATTATGTTTATGTGGATTAATCTTTTTTGGCTAAGATTACTCCTTTTGTCCACTTGAATTACGCTTTTTCCTGGCAAGAGGTTGGCATGTATGACTTCCTCTCAGCATTGTGCAAGGTCAGGGTTATTTGAAAGTGAAAATCTCCATATTTATTCAGGAAGATATAGGTGAGGCATAATTCCTTGAAATTTACTATATATTCCAAGCAACTGTATTTACTTCAAAATAGGTGTCCACTATTGCAGTGTTGGAGAATGAATGTGGTGTCAGCCTGCTTTTTCTCCAGTGATTAACTATTTACCTGTTTCATATAAACATTGGTTTGACAACATTATAGGAAAGCATTCTTTACAGGCTGTCTTTTATACATATTGTCGTAGGAGCTGATCATAATTATTTTTCTGATGAACATTTGTTTTGAGAATTGCTTTTTCACAGTCAGTGATAGTTGTTATTACACAGTCATTCATGATTGTAATCACAAAGTAGGTGATATTATTATTTCAAAGTGTGGCATAGTATTTTTGACAGATCATTTGGGATATTTACACAAAGATGACTTAGTGAAATATAAATCTGTATCTGTTGCAGACGATACATCAGCAGACTCTCAATATGTAGACCTGCTGCTCAATCCTGAGCGTTACACTGGCTATAAGGGGGCCTCCACACATCGCATCTGGAGGAGCATCTATGATGAAAATTGTTTCAAGTAAGTAATGGTATGGGTCATCATAGGACAGTCTGATACAGAAAACAAGCAGTAAAATCTGACACTGAAGGGATTGTCACTCATAAAATAGGTTAAAAATGCTGAGAATTTTCTTTTGTTTGTGGATATCATCATTGTTGCAAACCACATATTTAAAGATTCACAGAATTTTGATTCATTAATGGAAACAATTGCTTCATGAATCTATAAATATATGTACTAAAAAAATTATATTTGTCACATAACCATACAAATTGATACTTTCATAAAAGTGACAATCAAAAAATATGAAATTACAGTACTGTATATACTCCCTTTTATGTTTAGTCCAACTGCAAAGAACATATATTCTTATCTGCCATTGTTTAAATTAATGGCAGATCTGGGTCTGTTTTGTTTGTTCTACTGGTTACTCCAGATGAATTGCGTAGACCCAGATCTGCAATCACATTATACGACAGCAGATCTAGGTCTGTGTAGTTTGCAGTTGGACTTGACTTACAAGTGAATATGGTAATTCCAAATTCTATTTCACATTTAGAAAAGGAGATTTCACTCAGAGTCCTAGTATACTTTATTTTATTTCAATGTAGTAATTGATAGAGTATGATAAGTTTTTCTTTTAAACCAATATAAATTTGATGGAAAAAGGGAATTTATTCAGGACATTTGATTATAAATACCATTTACAATATTTTCTGTTTATCAGCCTTTACATTCAGCCCTAGATCATGATGAGCTGGTATAACAAAATATATAGGAACTTAAGAATTTTTTGTGCTAAAGGATTATCTTTCACACTTATTAAATTTGAGTTTGTTAAGAACAAAATACTTTATTATCTATCAGACTACAGATAGTAAAATCTGGTTTTGATTTATTGATCACTGTCATTAGTATTTTAGTTGTAAAATTACAAAGCATCAAATGAATGGCTTCTAAGATAACCAAACCAATATGATTGTTGGGGCCCCTAGTGGCCGAGTGGTCTAAAGTGCTGTCCATTACGGATCACTGCCATCTCACCTCTGTCTGCGTGAGTTCGAGTCTAGGATTCTGAGAATGTGGATATGTGAGAAAGCTTGCCAGTAGCTTCTTGTGGGTCGGTGGTTCTTTCTGGTGATTTCCCGGTTTCTTCCTCCACCATTAATACTGGCCGCCATGAATAGCCTATCGTGTGCTGAAAAATGGCGTTAAGCCTAACAACAACAACAACAACAACCAACATGATTTTTGTTTGTCATCAGTATGGTGGTTGGCTACTAGCAAAAGTGCCATTACATCATGACTCAGGGGTGTAATAGTTTGTTTTATGTCATAGATGGAGCAAATGCCACAATGAAAACATATATTGTAGCATGGAACATTAAGAACAGTAACATACCTTACTAGTGTACAGGTTCAGATATCACTGCACATAATAGCAGTGTTTCTGCCTCTAAAGACTGCTGTGGTAATGTGTGAACATGGCAGTAGACATTCTGTGTCCAGTCATCATGCAGAAAATATAGGTATATGAAGGTTAGTAATCTTTACTTGTTCTTACAAATGTGGAATAATTACCAGTTGACCTGCACTTAAATATGTGTTGTTCTTTCAGACCAGATAAAGGAATTGCCTATGGTAAACAGCGGTCTTTAGCAGGTCTGTATATCCAAGAGTGAAATTTTGTATCATGAGGATAATTTGCATTTAGCTCGTTTTAAATTTTAGTGTTAGATGTTCTTTAAATTCTATTGCACTGCATGGATTTCTTTTTTGCACACATAAGTACACTAGAGCTTTTTAGTAGACATTTAGACATTTAGAATTGTTAGCTGTAGATACTGTTATAGTGTTAATTATTACAAGTTTATCCCTTTCAAATTTATATATATATATATATATATATATATATATATATATTTATATGTGTGTGTGCCTAGTTGCCTTCAGATGCTTACAATTTTGTTTCTACATTAGAAGATATTTTCCTTATAAAGTATTTAGTAAAAAAATAAAATGTCAATTTTTAGTGATACAGAACAAAAAAGGTAATTAGATCACATTTTTCTGTCACAAGTGACTAGTTGTATACTCGCTTATAAGTCAGGTCCATCTGCAAACTGGACACACCCAGATCTACCATCACATAATGTGCAAGCAGATCTGGGTTGATGCAGTTTGTTAGGAGTGTTCAGTGGAACAAAAATAGACTTTGATGATCTGCCACTGCATTAAAAGACAGCAGATCAGAATCTGTGTTGTTTGGAATTAGCTTATAAGCAAGTATATATGGTACTTATTTTATCCTTTTCAGAATCAAAGCTTAAGGAAAGTATTTTTCTGCTTCAATTGCAAGTACAAAATTAGTACATTGTGATGTGTCCATGGTATTGTAAATACATACAATGTCATTCCCTAACAGACTGAAGGTACATCTGATATTTTGATCCATTTTCATACCAATATTGATTACATGTATAAAGAGATGGGCAGCAAAAGTTACAGTAGATTAGATGTAGTTGCATTAAGTTAAACTCCATTTCATCATGGTCTAATAGGTATATATTCTAGTTTCCTGAAAAAAGATTAAAAACCACAACTACAACCTCGACAGCTCAGAAACTCTGGGATATTGTGCATATGTTAATTTTATTTAGAAGTATTTTTGCAAGTCATTTTATGTAATTCTCTGCAAGGCATGCTGGGTAAAACTGGTACACTGTTTTACTTTTACTGGTTCACTTCTTTTATCAATCATGCTCTTTGCAACTGAGAACTTAATACCAGCCAAACTCATGTCCTGCAGAAAATTACCCAAAATGACTGGGAAACATTAAGCTGATTTATTCAGAAATTTTTGTGTCAAGCATATTCTGCTAAAAATTATTCTTTTGACTGAAACTGACATTGATTTAAATGCTGAAAAACTGAGCTCATTTTCTCGTGGTTTGTTGTTATCATTGACAGCCATAAGGAAAGCCCCGAGTGGCTGAGTGGTCTAATGCTCTCTCTGCCATCTCACCTCTGTCTGCATGGGTTTGAATCTCAGATTTGGCCAATGTGGGTATGTGAGAAAGCTTGTCAGTAGTTCTCATGGGTTGGTGGTTCCTTTTTGGATTTTCCATGGTTGTTCCTCCAAGATTTATATTGGTCGCCATGTGTAACCTATCTTGTGCTGAGAAATGGCATTAAATTACAATAACAGCCATAAGGTCAAGTGAGATGATGGTATTTTCTTTTGTCCATCATACATACAACTTTAATTAACAATTCTGTATTTTTTCATCTATCACTGTATGCTATAAATTATCCTTGTAACTAAATGAGATACTTATATTCTTGGCATAAAAAGCTAAGCTCTTGTGTTGTCGAGGTTCATCGTTATGCTTTTTAGCCACAAGGTCAAGTGAGCTTTGGAATGATATGAATAAAGATGCCGACACTAGAAAAAAGCATCTAACAATTATTTTATAACATACAACAGCTCTGAAGAGAATGAGAGACCACAACAGATTTCCATCACCACAGTTATAAGAATACAATGAATATCAATTGCTCGGAACCCAAACTTTGAAAGTTCTTTGTGTTTTAGATTACTTTTAAGTCAGGACTTTGTTGTGGGCCATTTCATGGCTGGGATTTGGTTTTTGGAATTCCATAGACTTGTAAAGAAATTTTTCACATCAGGCCAATAAACATCAGTCTAAATTCTTGATATATTTTTTAGAATTAAATATTCTTGCAACTTCTGTTTTTTCCCCCAACTCCCTCATAGCATATAGCCCAAAACATAGCAGATGGCACAGAATTCCTTTCTCTGTTACCCTATTTGCCAAGAAACCTGGGAAAAATTTCTCATTTGCTTTCCAACGAATAAAAACATTTTGAATTGCATCTTTGCAATATTGAGTTTTATAACTAAATATCACTGTACATTAAATTTTTAGCATTCCAGTAAATTTGTCTTTACAAGACACTCATTGTTTTGCACAGTTTACTCTAAATGTAAATGGCGATGGGCTTAGCAATGACTTGTCTTTTAAATTTGTGTAATGCGATCTTTGCGCTCTTATGGAAGAAATTTCTTTTGATGCATTGTGTTAAAATGATTTGTCAAGTCATGAAGAGTCCCCCCCTTATTTTTCTTTCCCATGCATATCTGATTCAACAGATAATCTATCTTGTTTATTTTCTTCCTAAAATCAATTCAATGACTTGTTTTCTACTGCACCTTTTTCCATACACTGCATCAAAAATTGTAAGATGGTTCTCTTATTTCATGATGTCATTACTCATATTGTAGCTACTTAATCCTTCTTGAGATAATTTTAAAATCAATTCTCTTGGTAGATAGTCAGGTTTTTGCCACTTAGGGCCATGTTTAACAAAGAACAAAATTTAGGTAAAAATACTGTGCCACTGTCACATTAAACTAACTCCATAAATTGTATCTGTCTTCTCCCATCCCATTCTTTTTTCATTTGTTTGCTTTTGTACAGTAAAAATTGCAAAGCAAACTTTTATGTTAAATTTTATGTGCACTCTGTGTGTCATGTTAGGAACTTGAATATGGCATGACAAGGTGCCTATTAGGCTGTTTGTAAATGGGCTTTAGATTCCAACATGCAGTAGATAGTAGTGTATTAAAGAAGGCTAAAATCTTGCTTTTTTATATGCCTGCTGAAGTATGAAATATGTTATGATTTTATATATCCATCCATCTATTTGTCTGTTCTATATATCATTTCTGCATTAAGTTCTCAACCATATACAGCTACCAAACATTTGGATGCTTTTGTGCGTCAAAGATAAAAGGTCAAGGTCATTGACTGAAAGAAGAAGTAAAATGGTTTCAGTGCAGTTATATTAGTTGTATATAACTGACTTGGACCAAACTTCTTGAATTTGGGGTATGGAAAAAGCCTTTTGATTTCAGTCAGAAGAGTAAAGTTAACTGATTGAAAAGATACAAATGAACAATAAGGTTTGCATCACAGACCATTAACAAACAGAAGGTTTGCAGTAGAGGCAAGGAAGAAACCTGTTGATTTTGGGAACAAAAGATAAAGGTCATGTCACTGTTAATGAAAGAAGAAAAGTATTTCTGCACAAAAAACAAGTTTTCAACTATGTAACCTTCTCAGAATTTGTGGATGACCTATACAGAGGGTAAGATAAAAATGTATTGATTTTAGGTAAAAATGTTAATTCAACATTACTGTAACTTAAAGAAGAAAAATAGTTTTTGTCTAATTAACTATAGTTGTAGATCTCATATTTTGACCAGATTTTGTGAATGGCTTGCACTTTGGATGTGCTGGTTTCTATATGGTTTATTGGGGGGGGGTCAAAGGTAATGGTCATTTTGGCTCCAACAAAAATAGACTTTGCATAAGAGTAAGTTGTGGATTACTTGCACTTTGGGTAATAAGAAATGTGTAGTCTCTGGAGTAGGTCAAAGGTCATGGTCTTGTTGAATAAATCATGCAGTTTAGTTTGAGACTATATACTTTACTGAAGGTCCAGGTCATTGGGACCTTTTGGTTAACAATAGAGTCACCCATGCTTAAGTGCCCGCATAAAAGACTTTTGAGCATGGAATGGGCATATAAATTTGTTTTTCATGGTTGTCATGTTTACATAGTAATAGGAATGTAGTACTTATGATTTATGTATCAAGCTATAATCATATTTGTTCCTCTTAATAGGGCTTGGCATGTTTGGTAACTAACAATTTTTGTTCATAATATTTTTAACCCCTTAGTCTCTCCAGAATTTTGATGTTGTATTTGCTATACATAGAACATATAGTTTATTCCAAGAGGGTCATATTGTAACATTAAGTTGATTTATTATGAAATGTTGGACCTTCTTTGGCACATGGGATGTTGAAAAGTGTTGGTGCTTCATATTCATGCTTGTAAGATGGATCAGATTGCACACTGCTTAGACCCAGATCTGCCATCACATAATGCACCAACAGAGCTTAGTCTGTACTGTTGTGTAATCAGTATAAATAACAACTTTTGCACTTATCTGCCTCTGCATCATACAATGGCAGATCAGGGTCTATGTTGTTTGTCATCAGACACAACTTACAAGTGAGTATATACAGTATACAATAAAATCTCTCAGATCAACATCTCATTAAACTTGTATCCCTGGAAACTAAATTGTGTTTCAAGTCCCAAATCTCTCCTTTTTTCATTATGCTTTTACTCGGTAAATCAAAATCCCTCTTCTTCTTTGATTTTTTTTTTAGGGAATGTAGATAACATAATAATTTTTTGCAATCTAATTTTAACTATTTTATATTTTAGCTTTATATTTTTTTTGATATCTTTTATAAATTTTTATCATCCATAATGTTTACCTTTAATCTTTTGATACTTCATATTTATTTTATTTGGAAGTGTTTATTTTCCAGAGATATTTATGATTAAGCCATTGTATTTACATTATTAGAATGTCTTTATATTGGTACCAAGTAACCAGTATTGTGCTGATATGCTGTTAACCCGTTTCTATCTTTGCTACACCCAAAACTAAAATTAACATTGGTATCAATTGACAATTTTTCACTAAAATAATGCTCATAAAATACACACTTAATCAGAACTTGTGATCAGCCAGTGATCTTAAATTGACTTAAAGACAGACACAAAAATAAAACTCAAGGTGGAAACACATTCAGATGTAGTGAAATCTTAATTGTTGTAATTATATGTTGTAAGAAGTGAGCTGTTACGGGTGTTTTGTCGAACTGACAGGCTATATATGTTTTATCAAAACAAAGAAAAACATTTACTTGTAATGGAGTGGACTTATGACCACATCACATTTTTAGATCAAACAAAGAACCTCAGCAAACTGACAACTCCTCAATCCTAAAATATTTATTGGTTCCAGTGGATTTCAGTCTTGGAAGGTTTCTCTTTATTTGCAAAAGTAAGATATTTAAAGACTTTAATGACCTTACCTATCAGTCATACTAAAATTCTCAAACTCAGAAATAAATGTGAGATTGTTTTATTAAAATGAATGTTATAGACAGTTTTTCTCTCTTAAAATATTAAGAGTTTAGGAATATATTAAGGAAATATCTTGATTATGTAAATAAACAATGCTCTTCACAAAAGAATTAAAGCCTTTGGAACTTAAATTCGTGAATGCTCAACTCCATAATTAGGAACATTATATCAGGGAAAAAACCATAACAAACTCTAATCCAACTTTGATAGCTGACCTTGGCAAATCCCATGATTTTTTTTGTTGTATACTATTGCATTTTCTACTTTTGAAGAAGTAAAGTATGAATGGAAACTGCATTGTGTAATGTAATGAAAACAGTTTTGTCAGTTGTATTTTCATTTACTGCTTATTAATTCTATGTGTTTTACTTTTATCTTTTTTCATATTTGGTCTAAGGTGTATTATTTCATACAGAAGAGAAATGTGGGATTCTATTTCAGCAGTTTTGCATGCATTTAGGAGTATTCCTAGACATATAAAAGAAATTAATGTTTCAGCCCTCTTGCTGCGTATTCCCCAAATTTATATTTGGAATATAGAGGTAGGTACGTGTAACTCCATTATAACTATTCTGTTTACTAATAACATGCACCATGGTAATTGTTTTGTTTACAAACTGTACGAGTGGATCAAGAAGTACAGTCTATCAGTTCTCAGTAATGTTACATATAATTACCATACTTGTAACTCATGGATAATCTTTGTTTCTAGATATTATGTTTAATTTTATTGTTCATGTTAGCATTGTTTAAAGTTAAATAAAACAGCTAATTTGCTACATAGTGTATTTTTATGCCAATATATCATGGTGTTGAAATATAATCTAATAATAATCAGTATTTTCAAAATGGATGATATGCTAGGGAACTTTTTAAAACCTTAATTAGGATGACATAGGGAGAAATAAAGTCATTTATTAGAAATTGTTATACCATATATTCTCTCGTACAAGTCAAGCATGACTGCAAAAGACCCAGATCTGCTGTTGCATTATGTGGTGGCAGATCTGGGTATATGTATTTTGTTTGAGTAATCATTAGAACAAATAACAAAGACCCTGATCTGCCATTGCATAGTGAGACAACAGATCAAGGTCTGTGTTTTGTGTAGTTGGACTCGACTTTTAAGGAAGTATATTTGGTACATTTGTCTCTGTTTAAAGTACAGTATGAAGCTTTCTTCAATAATGTTTCTTTTTTTCCATTATTCATACAGGAGTCATAGGTAGTATTGTGTAAATATTTCTTTCACTCCAATAACTTCAAAATTTTGGCAGTGGGATTTAACCAAATAGATTTTGTGTAAAGACAGAAACCCCTTTTTCAGTTTTCACAAGGACACAAACTTTTTTTCAGCTTATTTAGAGAGTTTTAATTTTAATCCCCATAGTACCATAACTATTTCACTGCTTATCCTCTACAGGTGTGACAACATGTGAAATACAGCTGTCAAACCTTTTCCACATTTTCATTAAGCCAACTATATTGCATTGGGAATCCTTTTATGCCCTGCATTTTTTAACATAGGGAAGATACATATTACCCACATGTGTCACTTTAGTATGTTTCTACATCCAATATGTATATTTTATATAAATGAAATTTAATTTCTTCTCAATAAATTTTTAAAGATTTAATTGAATGAATTCAATATTAAAGGTTTTAGGTTTAAACTTTGCTTTCATTCATATTTGTGAGTTATGTCCCTTGTTTGACTTGGGAAGTATGCCCTTGCATTTAGAATTTTGCTTCCAAAATACTGTATGGAAATAAATCAGGTTTAAGATTTATCTTGATACTACTGCAACAGCAACAACCACAGGATTAGTTTTCACCTTTTCCTCTCAGTTCTCACCTTTGAATGATGGCCCATTTAATGTAGAATTTCACCCTACCTTTGTAAATTGTTAGGGGCATTCCTGTCATCTTGATAAAGTTATGGTGAACTAACTCTCCTACTACCCCACCAAGTAGATATATAGCTGTGTCTCCTGTTTACTACTGTAGATTTTTACCAGTTGTTGCACTGTGGTTCTCATTTGGATATATGAAAAATTCCAAGAGCATGTTAGATTGATCAGCATGTGTAACACCACTGTCACAAGGGTTCCAGTATAATGCCAAGAACATGTGTAACATGACTGTGACAAGGGTGCAGTAAAATACCTAAAGCATGCAACACTTAACATGACTGGATACTCCTTGAGCTGAATTCATAAGGAGTATGCATTTGTGGTAACTGCTGTTGTGTCTTATAGGCAACACATGCACATTGTCATGATTACTTTCAAATTTAACTTCTTGCAGGTGGTTTCTAAAGTCACATATCAAAGGTTAAAGGGTTGACATGCCTGGCAAACAAAGCAATATTTAATATTCCCCACCAATCCATCACCCACCTATTTTATTTGGTTTATACTCAATAAAGGTGTTTTTCAATGTCCTGGATGATTTTTACATCAGTTTCTTACATAGTAAATGTTTCTGTCATGCTTATTTAAATGATGCTACCATTTCCTTGCTCTACAGACTCCTCATGGGAAGGTAACAGGATTTTTTTCTTCATATCCTATCATGGTTTTATTAAACAAAGTTCAAACAAAGACCATTGTTGTCCCTGACAATACAGGCTCAGTGGTAAGAACTATTCAGTATGAACTTAAAGAGTTTGATAAAACCATTCTTAAGCTGTTGGTTCTCATGTCAGGCAAGAACTGGCCTACATCATAACCTAATGTTCACCCTCCCCCCTCTCTCTCTTAGCATAAGGGTGCATGTAAAATTATATGTGAGTCTAGGAATATTTTCAATATGCAGATCCACATCATCACACAATAACTACAGATCAGTCATAAGTCATGGACTTGGCAAGGTTTTGGTCTCCTTATGCATGCTTTGGTTTATGCTTTTACCCCAAGGCCTTCTCTTTTCTTGGTCTTTTGGAAAAAGTGGAAAATACAGATTAGTATATTGTTAACTAGATCTGTAGTTTTCACCTTTTCATACACATTTTAATTATGTTTTGCAAGTTAGGTTGACAACTGCATCATAGATTAAAAAATATTTTCTCAGTAAATCATAATACCAGTATCAATAATCATTTGGGTACTATTAGTGACAATACTATGTGAATAAAAGTGCTGTGTAAATATTGATATGTATCTCCCTCAATATATTGTTACCATAAGTATTTACTTATAAGTAGAGTCAAGCTACAAACAATAAAGATCCTGATCTGCCATAGCTTAATGCACCTGCTGATCAAGGTCTATCTTGTTTGTTCTTCAGATTACTCCTATCAAACTGCACAGACCCAGAACTGCTGGCACATTATGTGACAGCAGATATGTGCAATTTGCAGCCGGACTCGACTTATGAGTATATACATTATTATATGGAACATAACATTTGACTAACTTGTTTAAAAACAGTCTATATTGATTTCACTATTCTAGTTTATGACAAATTTGTACCCTTAAGGAACAGGTATCTATTGTAAATAACATACATTTTGTGATAATTTATTTTCTTAATATTAATGTGTTTGAATATATTAACTTACAAACAAAAAACACAGGACTCCATGTTTTGAAAAATATTTTGCATTTATAATTGTGAAAGATTTAAATTGGTTTCTTATATAGATCAGCTGCAAATTATAAGACATGGTCTATATTATTTTGATGGATTGTGAAAGATTGAGCTGTTTTATTACTGTTTAAATACTTGTAAATTGAGACAATCATTTTATGCACAAAAGCAAAATTTTGATAGAACTTAAAACTCTCTTGACTTGTGGTAGCAGTGTGAGATTTATTAGGGTCAGAAATCCAAATGGATCAACACAGTGGTAATCACCTTTTCTATCCATCCATCTTTCTGTCAGTTCACATTTCTTGTAACCACCAAAACTGTGCAACCCTGATAAATACATGGGGAAGTAAATTTCCTGTAAGATGCAGATTCACCGTTTAAAGGTAAAATTTTGATGGAGTTCTTTCCTTTTTCTCCATCAACTCTAAATCTCAACTTTAGCATAACCATCATATTTCAGGAATTCAACATATTCAGATGCTGTTTGGAGTGGAGACTTAGATTTGCCATTTATGGCTTTTGTTTTGGAAAATCAATCCTTGATTAAGTTAAGACCCAATGATAATTAACTTGACATTTTTACACAAGACATTACTTCAGACTGGTAAACCTGTAGAACCCTTCAACATATTCAGATGCAATTTGGTGTGTATATTTTATTATGGACCTAAATGTGCCTTTTATGGGATTTATTGGGTCTACTCCATTTTTGGATAGAGTTATGGACCATGACAGTTAATTTAATATCTTCATATGAGATATTGCTTGTAACCAACTTAAGCTCAAAAACCATTCAATATATTCTGATATAGTATGAACATTGTCTAGATTTGCTATTTATGGGGTTTTCTCAACAACTCCATTTTAGATAGTTATGGCCCTTGTTTTCATATAGGATGTTGCATGCGCATGGGATATTAAATGTAACCAGCATAACTCAACAACCATTGAATATATATATATATATATATATATATATATATATATATATATATATATATATATATATATATATATATATATATATATATATATATATATATATCTGTGTGTGTGTGTGTGTGTGTGGTATTTTATTTAGCATCTATGCCTTCATGACTGTAACTTTTGGCATGGTCTAATTTTCTATACACCCAATTCATGACAGCACAGTTTCTTCTTCACTCATGAAATATTTTCTTTCCTTTTATCTACTCAAAATACACATATATGTGTGTGGGATTTTTTTTATTTAGCATCTATGCCTTCATGACTAATTTTTGATGTGGTCTAAAAAAAATTTTATAATTTATACACAAAACCAAAATCATTATTACTTTTTGGGTTCTATTTTACATAAGGAGAAATTTGCATGATTTGCTTATTGTTTGGCAGAGCTTAGACTTGTAACTAATATTTTTACTTATATTTTTCACATACAGTCAAACCTGGCTACAGCAGTGGGAAAAGGTCAAATTGGCTTTTGTAAACAGGTGAACTCAGAAGTCAGGTTCAGTTGTCAAACTTAGTTTATGATAAATGCATGTCTTCTTGGTAGTTTCTCAGGAGCGAAGGAAGACGTGTTGTGCAGTCACATTGACGATGGATTCATATGTGACTCTGGAGTCCAAATTATGATGACCACAGGCTGTTGCAGGTGGGGCAATGGACACTGGTACTTGGGGGTGGCTGAGATGCAGCTCTTTGACATCTCTCATGAGATACATTAAGATGCTGTCAGCGGTCAGCCTCAAATGTGGAACTTTCTTTTCTGGTCAGGCTTTCCAGGTCCACGAAGATGGCATTCAGATTCATGTTCTGCTCAAGGCACTTTTCTAGGAATTGTCTTACTGTGAAGATTGTGTCTGTGGTGCTACGGTCTGAGCGAAAACCACATTGAGACTTAGGTAGGTTATCTTCTGACACTGATGTGACAAGTCGGTTGAGAATGAGGCAAGCAAGTATTTTGCCAGCTATGGAGAGCAAGGAGATGCCTCTATAGTTATTACAGTCTGCATATGTGCCATTATTCTTATAGATGGTTATAATTAATGTGTGGTAGAAGTTGTCTGGCATCTCTTCTTCCATTCAGATGCTGATTGGCACATCATGTAATGCCTTTAGAGTCTGTTCACTGAGAGCCTTGTTCACCTCCACTGAGATGTCATCCTTACCAGGTGCCCTGCCACAGTTCATTTTTTAATGACCATCCTCAACTCCTCTATCGTTGGTGAAACATCCAGTTGAACATGCATTGGCTGATAGGGTTGTGTTGTTGTTGTTGTTGTTGTTGGGCTTAACAGCATTTTTCAGCACACGATAGGCTATTCATGGCGGCCAGTATTAATGGTGGAGGAAGAAACCGGGAAATCACTGGAAAGAACCACTGACCCACGAAAAGCTGCTGGCAAGCTTTCTGGCATATCCACATTCACCGAATCCTAGACTCCAACACACAGAGGCAGTGATCCGTAACAGATATCGATTTAGACCACTCGGCCACTCGACACTCACTCGGGGCCTCTAGGCTGTTAGAGTATTTGTTCAGGAGCAGAGTGGCTAACCAATGAGGGCAGGTTTAGGGGCTTACTAAAGTGCTCTCAGTCCTTAATGCCAGCATTGTACTTTATTAGTGTACTGCCATATGCAGCAAGCAAGGGGGCTGAACCAGACTTTGAAAGGCCAAAGATTGATTTGATAGCACTTTAGAACTCTTTGGAGATGTTAGTGTCGGCATAGCATTGCACTTCATTAGCTTTCCTTTCCCACCACTAGTCTTGTATCTTGCATATTTCTCTCTGAGCCTCAGCTTGATAGGATTTGAAGAGGTCTTTTTAGGTGATGGAGTTTGGGTCATTCTGCCAGTCCATGAATACTTTATTTTTTCTGGCAAGCAGATCTTCAATGGCATCGTTGTTCTTGTTGTGGGTTCACTTCATGGGGCCCTGAGTCGCCATAGCCATCTCTCTTATCATGTCCCTGAACTTGTTCCATTTTTTGGAGACACTTTCCTTGTAAAGGTCTGTTAGTAGACATTTTTATTTTTTCATGTAGGCTTTTCTGGAAATAAAGCTGGATGGAGGACTGCTGAAGTTTGGCAATGTTGAAGACTGTGCGCATAAGCTTAGGGTGCCTTGGGTGATGTGGGGCAATGAACAGTTTTAGGGTGGTGCAATCAAGTCTGTGGTCTGTCCAACATTCCACTCCTCGAATGGCCTTGGTGATGTGGACATCTTGGGCATCGCGATGACAGACTATTACATTAAGTGCCTTTGGCAAGATCTGGGGTGCATCCAGGTGTTTTGTGTTTGTTTGCCATTCTGAACATTGAATTTGTGATAAGGTCAAATTCTTTGCATTTGCTGAGTAACAGCAGGCCATTGCTGTTCATCTTGCCGACACTTTGTTTGCCAAGTACACCTTTCCACTGACCATAATCACAGCCAACATGAGCATTAAAATCCTCCCTTAGTATGATTTTGTTATCAGCTGAAATTTAGCACAGTACAGAGCTGAGATCCGCATGGAACTGCTCGATGATTTTCACTGGACTGTGAGGGTAGGGGTATAGGTGCTGATGATTGTTGCATGGCATTAGTGGCTTATAGATATCGGCAGTTTCATTAGCCTCTCATGAATACCTGCAGGCAGGTCTGGAAGCTGCTTCAAAAGGCTTGATTTGATAGCCAGGCCAACTCCATGAATCCTGTCTTCATTTTGGAGTTTTCCCTTCCAGAAGAAGGTGTAGACTCTTGCAAGCTCCATCAGATAACCCTCTGTGAACCTGGTTTCACTCAAGACCGCAATGTCAATAGTGTAACATGAAAATGCATGTACCATTCACCAAATAGCATTTGCATTATTTGTAGCAGTAGTAGCATCATTGGTTTTTTTGCATGTATTATTATTAGCAGTAGCAGTTTTCTATCAAGATATGTGTATTTTGTTAGCTATTTAGGAAAAAAAATTAAAAAATACAAAGTTCCACACAATATTACTGCATCCTCACTCTAATCCATCATGGACATTATGTCATCACTAATTCTCCTGTAACTAATCAATTTTGTAGCAGTTTACTGTAATTCACATCCAAACTTTACCTGTGATTGGGAAACAGGACTGACTTTGCTTAGGCCAGCTGGTGTAATTGGGAATGAAAACAGGTGTTCGTACTTCAAACAATTGAATACAAACATAAATATGTAGTCCTATTAATTGGATTTTTGTAACAAAGCAAGAAAGTGAGTAATGATGAGAAAAGCTCTCCTAAAAATAGATGCACTCGCACTGTGCAAAAGGAATTCATGGATTTCCGGTTGGGGGGAAAAAGGGTCCAGTTTAGTTATATAATGACTTTAGTGCTTGAATATGTTGTCTATGAATAGTTACATTAATGTTTTATCAGGAACAATGAAATCAGGACAAACATTATGGTTTGAAGTCACTTGTGCATTTATTCCTATGTACATGTATATGGGGTTGTTTCAAAAAATGCTAGATATCTTTTTCACTGCAATTATACACAAAGCTTACAATAAATAAAGTAATTAGGTGGTAGTTTATTAAGCATTTTTAGCAACTTGCAGTTACAAGACTCAAATCTTGCTACTGCTATCAGTAAAAATTAAAATGTATAGCTTCTGATGTGCTTTTTAATTCATATAGCTAAAACACTGCATTTACTTCAGTTCAAACACACACATGCTACAAGTATGAATAGAATGGGTATGAATATAAAATTTTGTATGCACTTACAAAATATGTTGATACTCACATATAAAGCATATTTTTCAGCTTGAAAATAAGGCATTGCTTAAAATTGTTTAAAGCATACTGAAAAATAGAATACATCATTAAAATAGGATGATTCATATCTCTCTCTCTCTCTCTCTCTCTCTCTCTCTCTCTCTCTCTCTCTCTCTCTCTCTCTCTCACACACACACACACACACCCTTTTTCCTTTTTAAGGAGGTTACTTCTCCATAAAATTTAAGTCTAGCTTGACCCCTTATATATATATATATATATATATATATATATATATATATATATATATATATATATATATATTTCCTTTATATTATTCTTGCATTCTGTATATCAACTTGTACCAGTCAAGACCAACAGCAAATTTCACAGACCCAGATCAGCCATTGCTTACTGTACCAGCAGATCTTGGTTTGTGTGGTTTGCTTTGTGCAGTCAGTAGGAAAAAAATGTATAAAGAGCCTAATCTGCCAGCACTAAACTTGCCTGTGAGAATGTACAGTTAATATTCATGTTTACTTGTACTTTTTTATTCTATGTAAGTGGTATATCCTGGTCTTAGGATCTGAGATTCAGAAATTGTTTCTTGATTAAAGCTAAATGCATATTCTTATTATTTCATCCATTCCAGGACTATGTTTGGAGAAGAGGGCTTTTTATAGACTGATCTCAGGACTTCATACCAGCATTAACGTACACCTTTGTGCCCAGTATCTCTTACCATGTAAGCATTTTAAAAAACTAAATCTTTAACATTTGTTTCAAGGCTTTCATAATTATTTTGTTTGTTGATGCTGTCTTGATAAAGCTTGATATTGTAATCACTTTTTCATATGTGTGCATGTCAGTCCAGTATATGTACTTATCAGTCCAGTATATTTGCATGTCAGTCAAGTATATTTGCATGTCAGTCGAGTATATTTGCATATCAGTCCAGTATATGTGCATATCAGTCCAGTATATTTGCATGTCAGTCCAGTATATTTGCATGTCAATCCAGTATATGTGCATCAGTCCAGTATATTTGCATGTCAGTCCAGTATATGTGCATGTCAGTCCAGTATATGTGCATGAGTCCAGTATATTTGCATCATACCAGTATATGTGCATATCAGTCCAGTATATGTGCATGTCAGTCCAGTATATGTGCATATCAGTCCAATATATGTGCAAATCAATCCAGTATATGTGCATGTCAGTCCAGTATTTGTGCATATCAGTCCAGTATATGTGCATCAGTCCAGTATATTTGCATGTCAGTCCAGTATATGTGCATATCAGTCCAGTATATGTGCATCAGTCCAGTATATTTGCATATCAGTCCAGTATATGTGCATCAGTCCAGTATATGTGCATCAGTCCAGTATATTTGCATGTCAGTCCAGTATATGTGCATATCAGACCAGTATATGTGCATATCAGTCCAGTATATGTGCCTATCTGTCCAGTGTATTTGCATGTCAGTCCAGTATATGTGCATATCAGTACAGTATGTTTGCATGTCCATCCATCTACATCCTGATGAAGTTCAGCATTAAAACACTTTAAATTAAATTCAATGTTAAAAGTTCTTTTTTATGTACATTTTATCAAACTAAATAAAATGTCTTCATTTAGTAAAGCAGCTTTTTGGGGCCGCAAGTGGAATTTTTTGGAATGTTGACAGCCAATGTTGTTGCCCTTGTATGTGTAATATCCTAATTAGTGAAAACAAATGGGACAGCTATGATTGTTGTTACCCTTGTACATGTAATATTCTAATGACTGGAAACATATTGGACAGTCAGTGTTGTTGCCCCTGTGTGTATAGTATTCTAATGAGTGCAAAACTGGGACAGCCACAAATTTTGACACTTTATGTGTAACATTCTAATTTTAGTTCATGCAAAGTTATTGTTGACAAATTCAGACATTTACAAATCCTAATTTATAATGTAACTAATAAATATTATTTTGAATGACATGACTATCAGTTTACCAGATGGCAGCAACAGTTAAAGTTTTATGTTCTAATATTTTAAAAATCTTTTAAATCTGTTGCTATGTTGGACTGAAAATGAGATAATATTAAGTTCTAAAATTTATACTTTGATACATTAATTTGGAGTTCTTGTGTCACCATAGTAAGCAGAAAGTTAACTGCATTAACGAATGTTTAAGTTTTTTGCTAAAGGTTACATATCTTGATCAGATGCTGCATTAATCTGAATCTGAGATAATAATAATAATAATAATAATAATAATAATAATAATAATAATAATTAATAATAATAATAATTAATATTATTAATAATAATAATAATAATAATAATAATAATAATAATAATAATAATATGGTGACATTAGACAATAGTAAAGACTGTTTGTTACTTTCTTGAATAAAATGGATTTTTTTTGTGTTTGACTTTAATTAATCTTGCCAATTTCCTAATTACTGAATATTCTAAAGGCTTTTTTTATAATGTACCTTTGTTACATTCTTTCATTGTTTGTGTTTTATTTTTGTGTTGTCTTCCTAAGACAATTAGCTCAATTACATTGCTTCTATCACCTGATGCATGAAAGCCAGCTAAACAGTGGCAGCCATTTAAACACTAAAGTCGTAAAAACAAAGGTGTTGGGTAATAAAAGCAAAACAATGACCTGTTATTTATAATTAACAAATAACAAAGCTCTGCCAAGCATGCAAGGTAACAAGGCATAGTCATTTATAATTGATAGTTTAAAAACATGGGTTGCTGGTTCAGTGCAATTGAAATGTGAAAAGAAATGGGGGTTAAAATGAATAATCAAGAAATATCCTTTAGCTATTGTTCTGTACATGTATGTTTACCGATTGAATACAACTTGAGGTAAATCTCACGTTCATTGTGAATTCTGTCATACATGTGACAGAAAAAAACAAGTTATGTCAAGACAGACCATGAGATTTTCAAAATTTGGTCATGACGTTATGCCTCAGAGAAGTTATGATTTTCATCATCCCATTTTTTAGCATGCAAATGGACAACTAGTACATCTATTGAACAAATTGACATTGTTTTAATATTAAAATATGCACACCTTCTCATTAAATCAGTTCTTTCATAGTAAATTGTTGCCATTCATGCTCTTTTTATATGTACCACAAGCATTTTGACCTTTCTTAGGAGTTCATTGCCTGTATTATGTAGGTGGCAGTCCTCTTCACTTTTTGTCTTAACACTTTGGAGATGATTTACTGTTACTGGATCCAGGTTTTCTGTTGAGTCAGCCAGAATATTCCTCAGAATGGAATGTCATTTTAGTGTCTGCATTCGAATATGGCAATTTTACAGCTCAACTGAATACTCTGAGAATTTTAATTGCTTGCTGATTGTGTATAGATGTAGAGCGCTGACAGCCTGCCAGAACTACTCATGATTGGTACTAATTTTGTTATTAAGATCCTTAACATGAAGCACAAACTCTTACATCACATCCTTTCCAGCTTCAATTTGCTCTTTGTTGTCATCATTATCATCATTCTTTAATAATGACAAACGATTATGAAAACAATTGTCACTTGCTAATATTACAAAGATGAAGGATTAATATATCCCAGGCATAAGTACGGATCACAATGGCAGTGAGTGACATCTACTTTAGTTTGGTTAACATTCAAAGGATTAAATCAAGGTCACTGGTGTTGACTTAAATTTTTGTGATGTGGTCATTTCATAGTATTGTCAAAAAGATAGTTTGCCTAATTATTTGTTCACATTCTGCAAGTGGTCACTCAAGACACTAAGTTTATGTAATAAATTATTCATTATTATTATTATTATTATTATTATTATTATTATTGTACAGTTAATATTATGCTATCTTATGAATAATAAAATGGTCAGTATATTAGTATTTTTTGTCCATTTGCATGTCCATTTGCATTTTTTGTCCATTTGGATGTTTGTGCAATTTCAGAATAAGTGAACATTATTTTGACTAGGTCTGAAAATAGTCTGCTTCAAAAAATGGGAGATTGTGTTCAGCTATACAGTTGGCAAATATTGTTTTTGACCATGTACATTTCATGCAGGTTCTTCAGTCTTGAATTTCAGTGATGGTTTGTTTCTTGATGCAGTTAATATGCTTTTATGAGATGGTATTTCTGCATGATGTATAATGTCATTCTTGCCACCATAACAGACTTCAAAATCAGCTTTACAGGAAGTGCAGAACACATATTTCCTACAAATGAAATTCTGTTTCTACTCATCACTGATTTTTTAAAATATTTCTGTTGCTTTGATTTTGGTATTTAGACATTGGGAAATAATGCACACTAAGATATCTCTACAAACTTGAAACACCAAAGTCACATTGACATTGTTTTGTGCCAACCATAATCAGTTGATATTTTTAATCATTTCCAAATTACTTTGATTATACCTAGTATAGACCTTAATCCATCTTTAAGCAGCAAGGAGAACATTCCCAAGAGAATCAAAGTAATGTTAATTATTTTATGTTTTTGAGCTAGATCTTTATTAACCCAACCATTAGGAGTTAATATGTTTAATCTGTTAGGAATTACTACTGATCACATATAGTATAATCCAACTTGACAAACTTAACACACTGAAGCCAACCAACCCTGCAGAAAGAATCAGAAGGGATATTTTATGCTGCTTGAATTAAACAGCTAAATTGTCTTGGCCTGCTTAAGTCAGTTCAGTCATATGATCACATGCAGTATTACCACATATTTACTATAATAGAACCAAACTGAAAAAAATGTTGGAAAAATATTTTTTCAATAATAATTTTGAATATGTGGGAGATTTAATTGAATGTTATTTGTGATGCAAGACATGTCTCAACTCAGGAGAAAAACACCCACCATCCCGGAGGTTAACATGTGAAACATGATGAATATTCAATGGTGTTGATTTGTTTTTGTTAATCCAGATAGAGATCTGTCACACCTGTGATACAAACAATTTGGGTGTAAATTTGTTGTACTATGAGAATATTTTTTGTAAAATCAGTGATTGCCAGGATGCAACAGAGTTATTAAACTTAAAAGTGAAGTTTATGATTCACTGACATCACTATTACATTTGAATTTGAATAGTAATAATTACTACATGCATGTCCAGTGTAAATCAACACAGACAAGTACATAACACATTTACAAAAATAAATGATGAATTTAGATTTAATGTTTCATGGTATAATGTTCTAAAAGTCCTAAGAGAGAAGACTGTCTTTGCTGTATATGTCTTAATACTTATACTGGGTTGATTTGCAAGTTCTATAATTTCCTGCATAAACAGACAGTTGCATCATCATAATTCCACTCATCAGTGAAACACTGATTACATAACAATGTAAAACTGGCAGAGCTGTACTGTTCTTTATGATATCATTTGATGTATTGATTGTATGGGCAGTCTTTTGTCCTCAGAGATGGTGTATGCAAGAGTTTTATTTTTTATTAGGCATTTAGTCCTATCAATGAAATGCTTGAGGCTGCTTATTTTGCATTCTGGCATCATTATGATTATGAGTGTTGCCAATACATATGAATCCATTATATTTGGTGATATATGATGAATTAGAGGCAAAATGATGAGATGGTCTTTTATTATTAGACAAAGAAATTGTGACCTTGCATTATTCATGCAAATTACTGTTGGTATAAAAATGGTTGAGGTTAGCTGGTTAGAAGGATCAGTGACACTGGAAATATCCATGTTGCATGAGGATAAACAACTTGGAAAGGTTGTCATTTAAGAGAATTCTCTCTTTTTTAAATAGCAAAAACTATGTTTGGAAGTAAGACTTGGGGTGCCAATCTGGAAGAATTTAAATCCAGGTTTGATCCCAAATTGACAAATGGTCATGGACCCCAGAGACTGAAGAACCTATACTTTGCCTATCTGGTGGAGTTACGGGCCTTGGCAAAAGCTGCGCCTTACCTTGAACAGGTTTGTTTATCTTACCACATATACAGACAATCTGAATTTTTGTCTTAAACTTTATGCAGTTTTTTTTCTCACAGTAAGTAGATTCACAGCTAATTTATGTTTTAGCTTTACTCTCTTATAAGTTATCTGTTTTGACAGAATGTTTTTGAATGATTTTTGGCTATCTTAAAATAATATTGACATAATCACATGAGTATCAAATACTGTTTTTAATCAACAGATGTTGCAGTGAAATAGTTTCTTGCAAACTACAACAGGTGATTTATATAGGAATTAAAGTTTCAAAGCTTGATGTTATTCCAATGATATGTACATGCATTTAATGTTTGCATCCTGAACTTTTTATTATATCCATACTTGAATGACTTTTGGTCATTTGTCCAGAAATCATTCAGCACAGTTTGACTACAATGTAAACACCAGTGTTAAAGTTTTGCATTACATTGTTTCACAGTCACATATCATCTACATAAGTTGCTGCACTCAAGTAAAACTCGGATAGCATCACTTTGGTCAAATATTTATGTTGAGGTACACTAGAAGTTCTTGTCTCACCTGCTTAAACAGCATGGTGAACAGTGTTATAGTTCAGCTGAAACTTTTGGATAATATTATTGAGTCTAAAGTTTATACACAGCCATGACTAAACATATCAGTTTTCTGTCTTTAGAGTTGGTATTGTTTTGATAAATTATCTTTGCTTTGATCATTGGTAACTTTCTTTTTATTTTTTTTTTAGTAATTTCAAAAATTCTCCACCTTCTACTGACCATGCCATTTATACTGCAAAAAAATGTGGATATAACATGGATGAATTTCATTTTTTCATTTCTTGCTTTGGTGCATTAATTTCTGTGCACTTTCCACCATTTTGTTGTTCCTTGCTTGACACATTGTAAGTTCAACTAGTAATAGACCACAAGATCTTATGTTTAGTCTGTTGTCTTTATATGCCATATATCTATTTGTCATCCATTCACCAGCTGTTCATTATTTGCTACTGCCTCCTAAACTACTTTGAGGATTGCATTGAAACTTTACACAGTCATCTCAAGGTCTAGTTGGTTTAAAGGAAAATGGTTTTGCTTGGACATCCGCTATAATTATCACAGTGACCATCTTTAAAATTTTGATTGCTTCTCCTGAACATATTGACAAAGGATTTTCATGAAAAGAGTTCTGTTGAGTGTTAGCTGGTCCGAAATAAAATTTTTGTCAATCTGATGGAGTCATTATGTAAATCTTGTTATTGTTTCTCCATTTTTATGGATGGTCATACCAACATGAGGTCCTAAATAAAATATTTTCCCTCAGACATTATTATGCCATCATCTCTCAGACATTATTATGCCATCATCCCTCAAACATTCATTATTATGCCATCATCCCTCAGGCATTCATTATTATGTTGTCAACCCCCAGACATTTGTTTTATGCCATCATCCCTCAGACATTCTTTATTATGCCATTATCACTCACTCATTGTTATGCCATCATCCCTCAGACATTCAATATTATGCCATCATCCCTCAGTCATTCATTATTATGCCATCATCCCTCAGACATTTATTATTATGCCATCATCCCTCAAACATTCATTATTATGCCATCATCTCTCAAACATTCATTATTATGTCATCAACCCTCATTCTTTATTATGCCATCATTCCTCAGACATTATTATGCCATCACCACAGGCATTCTTTATTATGCCATCATCCCTCAGACATTCATTTTTATTCATTATTATGCCATCATCCTGGATGATTTTAGAAGGTAGTTCCCAACCCAAGGTATAACAAAGTACAACATTTTGTTTTCAGTGCAAGAATGCCTTCTTTAAAAAATAATAGGCTGTGGTCAAATCAGTCCAATTTGTTATACAGTTATTAACTCATTTCAGTCCAATGCAAAATTAACAGCTTAGGCTGATAGTAAATATAAATTAGCTCATTTGCATATTCATTTTTATGCATGATATGCTTCACATGTTTACACATTTCACCAAAATGTTTAAAGTTGATCATGTTTAACTTAAATATGTAATAAATGAGATCTAAAGCAAGAACAAACGTAATGCTAAACTCTATATTGATACATTCAGAAACTTGATTGTCCAGTTTAGGTTGTTTAGTACTGTATCTTTTTGCATTTTAAAATCCAAATGTGAACATGTTAGATCTGTATCTGCTGGCACACAATGAGAGGCAGATCTGGGTCTGTGCTGTTTGATAGTTGCTGTATGAAGAATAAATATCATAGACCTTGATCTGCTCATGTATCATGCAATGATAGTCATTGATGTTTGCATCAACTAGGAACCAAAAATATTTTGATCTTTGGTATGACTGTTATAGCTTCACAGATAGATACTTAGAACGTAGCCATTGCCTGTTTAACTTAATATATCATTGAGTTAAGCATAGTAGTATTTAGAACATTAGAAATTTGGAACATTAGAAATTCCATTTTGTATAAATGTAATGGCAGTTAAAATTGCATATGCATTGTACATGACACATTGCTTACATAGTAATTTTTCTGCAGTTCTAAAAGTGCAAGTACAAAAATATTACCAGCGGTAACTTTAAAGTTTGAACAATAATTATTAATTATATGCATTGTTTATGTCACTGATAAAGCAGCAGTCACCACTGTTATTGTCTGAGTCTACTGTGAAAGTGGTGCATTCACAGCACTCACTAAATTCAGTACACATAGCAACACTTTGTGCTTATACTGCTGTCAAAGAATGTACAGTATAGGTGAGTCTCATCTCAGACTGGCTCAAGATACAATTCAACAAAAGACAGCTTCTTATGTATACAGGACTGGCTCAGTATCAATCTGAGCAGAAATGAAAACACGTTGATCAGAAATGTAGAACAATTAAATGATATGGATGATGACAGTGATACAGAATTTGAGGGTTTTTCATCCGAGGACCTAAAAGAGGCTATGGACAAGCTACTTGAAAATGAATAACATAATTATGTAAATGTATTAAAGTATTAAATCATGTTTCTTTTCATTCTTTGGTATTGATATTTACTATGTATGGTTTAATATAAAAATGTATTTATCCATAAATCTGTCTGTCTATCTGCATACATACATACATACATACATACATACATACATACATACATACATACATACATACATACATACATACATACATACATACATACATACATACATACATACATGCGATTAAGAATTTTGAATTTTATTAGTTATGGAAGTGAATGATCACATTAAATAATTGGCAACCAAATGAAGCAAACTTACAGGTAGATTCAGATAAATTAATGGCAGACACGTTTTAAATTTTCTTTAAAATGACGCAGATGATCTTCTTAGATTGTATCCAAAAACATAAGTTGTACAAAACAATTATAACAGAACAATATTATATTTTTTTTAAAAACTGTGTCCAAAAACATAGAGGGTCTGAAAACATACTGTAAATACGGTATTCCAATCCACAAATCTTACTGGAAATTACTGAGGGAACCATTTAATACCCATTCGGGGCACTCCAGTCTGGTCTGAATCTCAGGTTCCTAATGAGGACAAAGACATGTCACACTTCAGAGTTACTTCCATATCCATGACTTACAACTACCAGGATGATATGTATAAAAGTACCATGTGAGATATATTCTGTAATCAAGATGCAAAATCCCTTGTTTCACTTTGTGCTTTGCCTTGAATTCCTTTTGAAAGAAGGGCAAATTCAGTATTATTCCATTCCAACATTTTATCCATTTGATTATGTTCTTATTCTCAAAAAAAATTTCTCAGTCCAGGAATTTCATCACCAATTGGATCTCCTTAATATGGCATTGGTCATCATCATCTTTGCTTCCTGTTTATCAGACCATTATAGACCAATCTCTTGTCCCAGGTGTGACCAAAGCTTTGCCCATTAGATTCAACAGTCCTAGTTTTGTGATGAGATCCAATCTCAGCAAATGGTAAAACCTCACCTGGTTTACAAGGGGTATTCCATTGCTGATTCAGCCTCTGGGAATTATCAACTGCCAGAATGGCAGACCAGGGTTTTCCACCTCCTTCCTTTGTTTGGGGAAGTCTGGTTGTGACCCCTTCAAGAGCATTCATTACACATCAGTTCCTGGACATGAAGACCATTCTGAATGCATTTAGGACATTGCAGGAGTCACAGTCTGGAAGGGGTATTCTCATCTCATCCTACAACTCTTTGGTAAATTACATCAGGGAACTAAATCTGCAGACCTCTACCTTTTGAGTTTTCTCATGCAGTGCCATCATTGACAAGTCCAGGTCTACTAAATGCCATGTATACTCTTTCCTTTTAGTATTACTGTCCCAGTGAGAATCAAACCAAATGATCTCATTACCCACCTCTGTCTCTCCAGTCTGAGATTTGAAAAACCTGGACAGTTGACTCTCATTCCATGAACTAGAATGGTCAAGATTCATTCACCTTCCTTTTGTTTTCCAAAGTCTTGCAGAAGGCAAGAGTATCAAAGAACCATCTGGGAAAATCATGGTTTAATAATCAGATAAATATGGCAGTGAAAATTGCCGTGAAAATCTTGTCTTTTCCTGACCTGCACAATTAACTATGAATGCATGTGTTTCATCCAAACCAGCATTTGTTGGACTAGCATGCCCAATTCATGTCAAGTGAATCCTTGGGGAACACAATTCTCAGAACAAGTGGTGGACAAAATTTCTTTGGCCAGCCTGTCACTTTGAAAACATACAAACAAAAGGACTTGCAGTGTTTTTTCCCAGTAGTTTAAACAGAAACAAATTGCTTTGTTGAAAGCCTCAATACTACAAGTAGCAAACTTTGTCCTTGAAGATAAGATGTTCAGTCTTAAAGACTACCTACTCATGCAATCAGACATGTAATCATAGAAGGAACAATATAGACTAAAATAGAGACCTCTCCAATCTTGTTATGACATTGATTTGTCATTGCTGGCAATTTGACCCTTTTGCCCCTTCCAACATTAATGCTTCAATATGTTATCAATTAATAGCTATGATAATGGTTTATAAAGAAATTAAGATGAACAATTATTATGGAGATGCCTGCATATGCACCAATGTACATGTTACAGGGGTTATTTCAATCAAGTCTGGAAATCTTTTATACTGCCATTTTATTTTGAATTTTAAATTATTTCTAATTTAATATAAACTATATATATATATATATATATATATATATATATATATATATATATATATATATATATATATATATATATATATATATATATTCTGTTTATTGCTTTGCTGAAGCATCTCCCTGTTCAGATCATCAGTGACCCCTGCATATGGTATCAAGTTGCTCATACTTTATTTTTCCACAATTGTTTATTACAGATTGTTTTGTTTTGTTTTTTTTATGTGCATGATATTGATTTTACAGAGGACAAAGTGCTGTTTTGTTTCTTAAAATGCACATGTAATGCATAATATGTAATTTGAATATGCAAATGATCTCATTTACATAAATTTTGCATTCAAAAAAAAGAATTAAAAGCTACACTTCAGTTTAAAAACTTAAGAAATGTGTAGAATATTCATTTGTTAATTTTGCATTAGGTTGTTATGGAAACACACTTATACCCATTCCACAAACCTAATTGATTTGACCAAAACCAGAACTTTTGTGGAGACATGTTGGCACTGCTGGGGTATAAAATAAAGAGACCCAAATAATAATGGCCATATTGCAAGAATGGTTGCAAGAATGGTTGCAACAATTTGGTGATCCAAGTTTCAGAGTGGCAACATATTTGTTTAACCATTCCTCTTCCAGTTTCATCATTTCCTTCTATTTAGGAGAAACAAATGATGCCAATCTGCCATCATTTATGGCTGCTGATATTAAAAGTATATGAGAAAAGCTTATGATCATTTTTTTTTCTTTTGAAAACCACTTAACAGAAAATGACCAATTAGACAGTGTCTCCATTTGGAAGCCTTTCACATCACAGAAATGATATCAATCTACCATAAAGAAGAATACAACATTATGTCAATAAAAAACTAGTTAACAAAATTTGACCAACTTTGAATGAAATTGTTCTGGTGTAGAACCCTGTCAATATTTCACAGATGGTGTTGATATGCCATCAAATGTGATGAAGGTATAAAATAGAATTAACCTTGAAACATGTTTTGGTTTCATCAGTTTACAGCATTGAAAGAAATTTTGCCAGAAAGCATCCTACTAACTCTGATTTTTGGTTAAGTTTTTGGCTTATATAGTTTTCTTCCTCGTTAGCAGCTCAGGTCACTTGGGCCTCTTCCTAATAATATTATTAACTTAACTTGTACCAGTACAAACCATTTTATATTCATTCAAAAGAGTCAATGATTTTCACTTTCAGTGGTTAAAGTTTGATTGACGGGCTTGTAATCCATAATTGACTTCTTATATTTCATCTAAGAACTAAATTTTGTACATATTTTTGCAATGATAGGTTGTAGACTTACATATCTGTTACTCTAATTTTATCAAGTTTCGTGACCATTTATGGGTGTAGTTGAGATGTGTTTTTAGAATCCATGTTAATTAATGGCTTCCTTTTATGCAATGTTTCAGGAGGACTTCTTTACAGGGAATGATGAGGAAGACAGAGATGTGAAGCTGGGTATCAAAAATCTTCTGTTTGTTATCAAGTAAGTCTAAACCATTTAATTCATCATCTACATGTGTACCATTTATGCTTTATCAGGTTGTACCATAGTTATGAGCTCAGTGACATCAATATCATTCATGAAAAAACACCATAGCAGCTGATATTACAGAAAAGGAGAAATCTGTAGTTCCACAATGTTGCCAAATGATGTATAAATTATACTTGTATTAAAAATACTGTGGATAAAAACATAATTTTTCAGACCAGATTATGTTTTATGTCAAATGCCAAACATTTCTGGTTTTACAACCAGTTTGTATCCAAATTTTAGACCTTTTTGTCACCACCCCCACCCGCAAGACAAAAAACCCCAATCCAATTAGTATCCGGTTGAATTGTCTTTTATACACTGAAACATCTGGCAAACTTAGGCTCTTAGAAATGAGTTGAATACAGCAAGAAGAAACAAAAAAGTTATTTCCTACCCCAATTTCACTTGAAAGTGAAACAGAGAGATGAACCTTTGTAAAGTATAGGGTAAGTTTGAGATTTTGTGTTCTATGGGGCCAAGACATGAAAATTCTGGGCCTTCTATCCCCTCCACAAAAATTCAAATTCTAAAAGTATCAGATTAAAATTGTCTTTCATACACAAGCATCTAGCAGTATGAAAGTCTCATAGTTTTGATGCAGCCACAAGTAACAAAACAAGGCGTGTCCTTACCCCCATTTGACATGAAAATGAAAAGAATCGCCAGGAGAAAATTAATTAAATGTTATAAAGTAAGTCTATGCCATTTTACTGTTTTCAAGTAAGCTTATACCATGTTACTGTTACCAAAACATAATTAAAATTTTACTGTTATCAAGTAAAGTATCTGCCAGTTAACTGTTATCAAGTAAGTCTATACCCTGTTACTGTTATCAAGTAATTCTCTGCCATTTAATTTTTATCAAGTAATTCTCTGCCATTTAACTGTTATCAAGTAATTCTCTGCCATTTAACTGTTATCAAATAATTCTCTGCCATTTAACTGTTATCAAGTAATTCTAGGCCATTTAACTGTTATCAAGTAATTCTAGGCCATTTTGCTGTTATTGAGTAATTCTGTACCATTTATCAAGAAAAGTCTGCACCAGAATATAATTTTAAAAAACTAGGTAAAATTTATGTCTCCATTTCAAAGCTTAACAAGTAAACATGGTTGATCATTCTCATATAATTGTATTGAAATGAGCATTATAATATTTTTCTTGCCTCAATAAAAGCTTAAATTTATGTTGTTATTGGATAGTCCAGATTAAATGTTTCTAATACAAAGACACTTGTTTAAACCCTGGATATTGTTTATAGCTTATTTGCATTGTCAGCTGGTCTTGTTTGCTCACATTGATGTACCACCTAATTTGTTCCCATACTTTTACATTTCATTATATATAAAGATGCCTAGATAGTAGACTAGTATTCTGCACCAGTATCAAATGTATGTAAGGGTCACATGATTCATACATCATTAAAAATTTCTTCAACTTCAATGGTTGACTTGAAAACTAATTGAATTTATTGCCTAGAAAAATCTGTTAATATTAACAAAGACAGAATGTTAAAACATGGAATATACACATTTTACATGCACAGTTTTTTATAGATACTTTTCTCACCGATACCCCTAGAAAAAATATATAAAATTTATGAAATGTGATAAAATATGGAAGATGAAATGACAATGGTAGTTGCCAGATTAAATAGTGCCTGTTTGCTGTAGAAGCATGCAACTCCCATTTTCAAATGGATGACTATTTGAATGAGGAATATCATTCATTTCAAAAAGATGACTAGAGAAATGAGGAATATCATTCATTTCAAATGGATGACTAGTGAAATGAGGAATATCATTCATTTCAAATGGATGACTAGTAAAATGAGGAATATCATTCATTTCAAATGGATGACTAGAGAAATGAGGAATATCATTCATTTCAAATGGATGACTAGAGAAATGAGGAATATCATTCATTTCAAATGGATGATGAGTGAAATGAGGAATATCATTAATTTCAGATGGATGACTAGTGAAATGAAGAATATCATTCATTTTGAATGGATGACTAGTGGAATGAAGAATATCATTCATTTTGAATGGATGACTAGTCGAATGAGAATATCATTCATTTGGAATGGATGACTAGTGGAATGAGGAATATAATTCATTTGGAATGAATTGTTTACAATTTAGAATTGGAGTGTGACTCATTTTGCAGTCAGGTCAAAGCACTGAAGGGGGAAAGCACACAGTGATGTACAAAACATGCTGTAAATTTGATGTTTTCAGAAAAAGAGATTTAAATCAATTAAAAGCACACAAGAATCACAAAATTTGTCTGCTTTCACCTTGCACTCATTTTTCAGAGCATAAACAAATAGTGCTACTATGCCTGCCATCTCTGACATTTTGTTTTTTCCTAAACTTTTCTACCAGTTTATGTAACAAAAAACAAAGTAACAAATGAAGGAAGTTCAATTTCTACAAGAAAATATATTTCTTTGGAAATGTATTGAAGTTCATGAAAACTCCTTGAAATGATCTTAATGAAACCTATATGAGCCACTTGTTATTAATCAAAAAGCTAGATGGATGCAGTAGGTATTGCAATGTAAGGAGACTCCAACAAAGAGGACTTACTGGGCATCATCACTCAAATGACTTGCTCAATTTCAGTGTAAAACCTCTACGTTTGTGACCTGAGAACACTGTAAAAAAGCAAACATTTTAACAGATGTTACATGTGGACCACAAAGTATTTCAAGATTATAAAGTACAGCTATATATTTGTTTTCACTCTTCAGATCATTTCCTCAACATTTTGATGAAAGTAAGCTCTTCCAAGGGAATCCAGAAGAGGCACACAGTTTGAAGGTACTTAGCTGTAAGACAAAAACATAGCGTATGGAAAATATTGAACCATGGGACACTGATGATATGATTATTGTCAGGATTGCAATGGCCATGCAGTTAAGCATTTTGATGGAACTCACTGGAATATTCTATTTGTTAAAATCTGTGTGATCTGTAATATAAATGTTGATTTTAGCAAAGTATAAATTGATGTTTTTGAGACAAACTTATTGTCAATATAAAAAATTTATTTTCACTGGTCACTACTGCTGTTACTGCTCACAGAATGACCTTAATAGTAAGTAACTAGATGAAGGCTGTCATGTCAAGATTGTATATACTTGGAATACCTTCATATTTCATGTTTTATAAGCATTGTGCTAATTAAGATTTTCTTTTATGCAGGAGGAATTCAAGAATCATTTCCGTAATATTTCCAGGATAATGGACTGTGTTGGTTGTGACAAGTGTAAACTGTGGGGAAAATTACAGGTAAACACTGAATCTTAAGGTTTATTATGACTGTTATGGAAGTTTAACAGAGACAATATGATTTCAAAATTATTTGCAGAATGTTAAACAGGCATCTTAAGCAACGATAACAACAGCAGGATAAATGATAACAATTGTCCTGCAGAAAAAATGATATTTGTTTCCACCACGAATATGGAAGAATGGGTTTTGTTTTTCTTTGTTTTAACTACACTTTTAAATATTGATTGGCTACATCTTGGTAATGAAATGGAAGAAATATACAATGTGACCCCACCATAGCATGCTCTGTTTATAACACAAATTCAAATATAGCACAATCATGGTGTGGATTCCAAAATTTCATATGTATTTTTCTCATACACAAAAAAATTCTTTCTTAAAAGTACAAAAGAAACCAAAAAAGTTAATTATCATTTTAAGGAAGAAATTGCATCTGAATAATACAAGATAATCATGGTGTGACTTACTGAAATTTTATATGATTTTCCCAGATAAAAAAAGTTGCTGAAATTTCAAAGAAAAAATTAACTTTGAAGCACAGAGGGTTATGAAAATGTACTAAGTAAATGGAAAAAAAATCTGTCTTAGTCATGCAGTGTGGTTGTTATTTGTTTCAAATAATTAGTTGGCATGGTTGGTATTATTTGTTTCAAATAATTAGTTGATGTGGTTGGTATTATCTGTTTCAAATAATTAGTTTGGTTGGTATTATCTGTTTCAAATAATTAGTTGGGGTGGTTGGTATTTTTTGTTTCAAATAAGTAGTTGGTGTGGTTGGTATTATCTGTTTCAAATAATTAGTTGGGGTGGTTGGTATTATCTGTTTTAAATAATTAGACCCTGGTGTGGTTGGTATTATTTGTTTCAAATAATTAGTTGGGTTGGTTGGTATTATCTGTTTCAAATAATTAGTTGGGGTTGTTGGTATTATCTTTTTCAAATAATTAGTTTGAGTGGATGTTATTGTTTGCTTTGCAGTTTTACAGAACCATTATTGAAGCACAAATGTACATTTCTTTCAGGTACAAGGAATGGGAACAGCACTGAAAATTTTGTTCTCAGGTGATGGTATGGGACCAGATTCCACAGTCACCAATCAGCACAAGAAATCATTTCAGCTGAGGAGAACAGAGATTGTATCTCTGTTTAATGCATTTGGAAGGCATGTATTGGCACAGATAATCATTTCTTTCTGGGGCATAACATCAGAAATTGTTACCAAATCTGCACTCAACAGAGTTGAAGACACAGATGTCACTTTTTTTTTATTACAGCTGTGGAAGCTTTAGTATAAAGTTTGCATACAGAATTTTAAAAATTGCTGATAACAGGGGTAATCCAAAAGTCCTTGGCCTTTTTTATCCTGTGCAGATAAAAAATCTCTAAATAGTAGCTGCTTTTACTGACCTTTAGCTCTGAATTATTATTGCATAATAATAACTTCCTTGGCATATAATAACTTGATGTGTCATTACCAGTAGCAAAGGAAGAAGCTATAGAAATAGATTGATTCCTTCAGTGTTGGATGAATAACATTAAAAGTTCAAAAGGCAAGCATTTTTAATGATTAAAACCGCAAAGGCTATTTTCAGTAGTTGTTTTATAAGATTTGTGCTTCTTTTCTTAACCTTTATCTGTTTTAAGAATAATATTTAAGCACTTGAACTTAAGGTAGAATAATTTTCTAGAATACCATTAAAAAACTATCTGAAATCAAACAAATCGTAACATTTTGATCAGCAGAAGCTCCTCATTGTCAGGGCTTGACACAGTTTGACATTAGTGGTATTCAGTATTTTTGATAATATGTTCCCTAATACAAAGATATATTTATGTAAAAATTATATTCTTTTATCAAGGATAATTGAAAAGTGTATTTTTTTTTTCCAGATTGTCAAGAAGTATTCAAGCCATAGAAATGTTCCGACAACTAAGTTGATTATAGCTTTTTAAGAGAATCATAACACCGTGCACTTCATGAAACATTCCACAGGAGATCTGTGACACTGCCGTCTACCTACATATTCGAACATGATCATCAGTACATCAGTCTCCTCATAGTTGTTGTTTAGTGTCCCAAAGAAATCAGGGTTACAAACCACTGAATTTTTTATTCCACTGGAAATCTCACATTCTTTATTTCACTTACAGATCTTTTAATCTTGCAGTAATATTATCCTTAAAGTGCGACCCCACTCTAACATGCCCTGTGATAATATGAATTCAGATATAATGTGGTAGTGGTATGGCTCCCAAAATTTCATATATTTATTCAAAAAATATTTTTTGTTCAAAGTATGTGAAATAGAATATAAAAAGTTATTATCATTTTTGGAAGAGATCGCATATGAATTCAAATATAATTGTGGTGTGGTTCCTGATAATGTTGTGGTTGATAAAAGATTCTTACAATTTAATAAACAAAAAAAAAAACAAAAACAAAAACTCACAACCTGTTTGCTGGGCTTGGTGGTGTTATCAAATTTAATCAGTTGACCAGTAAATAACATCTGCTTTATTAGCTGGAAATTGAAAGGGTATGAAATTGTTCACATGTTCACCTTAAAAGCTTTATAAAATTGACTCTTGACCATTGCAGGCCCACTGCACTTAGTTCTTGGGTTTTACATGTGTATGGTGTTTGCTTTTTATATAAACATATTTTACCATTATGAAAAAGCAAGCTCACAAATGCAAGTCGTTCTTGACCCAAGTGACATTGTATGGATCATCTAGAGAAGGAGAAACAATAAACAAGCATGTGTTGATTATACTTGCTGTGATTCAAATGAATAGGTGTGCAAATGTTTATTATTGGGAATTTACAATGGATAAAGGTACATTGACACACATAGGAGAAAATTTTAGTAGTATGAAATTTGTACAGACACCGTTCATAGACCCTGGAACGTAATGAACCATACATGGGCTTCATCTTAACCTAATTTTGCTGTTAATTTTTCCCATTGAATTCAGACACATAATGATCTGTGACAAAATTATTGAATACTTTAAATATGTATGCAAATTTTGCAGTGGAATTACATGTATTATGGATTAACTGCATGCTCTGACAGTAGGATATCAGACAGTAAGTAAACAGTGTTAATACTCAATTCTTACTATATTTTAGATGTTGAATTCAGACACAATCTATGAAAAATAATTGAATATTTTAAATCTGTGCAATTTTTCAATGGAATTACAAGCATTATGGATGAACTGCATGCCATGACAGCACGATAGTAAATGGTCTTGATACCCTGTTAATGATATATACTAGAAAAATGGTGTTGATACCCTGGTAATGATATATATTAGATACCCTATTCATGATATACATTAGACATGAATACATGTATGTGTGCCAATGCGTTGTTTTCTGAATAAAGTAAAATACTCTAAAACCCCTCATTGACTCAACCCCACTATTAACGCGATTCAAATTTTTGGATATAATTATAATGTTATGGTGGGGTTCCACTGTAATTTGATGTGCATTTTTTACAAAAATAATTCTGATATCTAATAATTCTGATATATAAGAAAATGGGTAATTCATTAAGTCATATTTGTTCAGAGTCAGTCTGGACTTTGCTAGATTTACTTGTCAAGCATTTTCTTTAAAAAAAATGTTTGTGGAATCCAAACTTGCTTGGACAATATTTAAATGTCATGCAATTAGATTGTATGATATAAGACATAAATTATATTAGGCATAACTGAAGAAAATATCTTTAGAAAACTATTTCTGAGAAGTTTAACCTTTCGATGATTTGTGTTCACATTTCTTTGTGCAACAAAAAATTTAATCTAGTCTCAGATGACACTTAGAAAGAAAATTGAAAGTGGAGCTTTGAAAATGCCTTCATAAGATCCTATGAAAATGCCTTCTCAGGATCCTATATCTTGTATTGGGAGATAAAGTCTTGTTTTGTTTTTTTTGGGGGGCAGCGTTACAAAACATGCTTCAATATTGACTTGTCCTTTATTTACTCTATAAATGAAATCTACATAGACTAATATATATTATTGCATTATGACATGGTAAATGCAAGTCAGCACCTGGGTCTGTATATGATTTTCAGCATTTGTGCTGTTGCTAGTTAAATACATGCTATTATTTTATTATTGCTTTTCCCAAAGAACCTGTTCTCTTGTAGAGTTCTTGCTAGGGTGTAGCACTGGAACATGTTAGAGAGTACCATTCTGTCAGACAACACTTTAGGAAGACAGTTCCCTAGGAAGAAGACATTAATAAATTTAGTACATCACTTAACACCATATAATGTTCAGTAGTTATGGGAAAATGCACACTGTTATAAAATAGACCCAATGTGTCTGCCAATCAGAACTCCAGAATTACTCATTTGACACCATATAATGTCCTTATGTCACAGGGAAATGCATGCTGTTCAGCCATTCAGAACCCAAGAATTAATCTTCTGACACCATATAATGACCCATGTTATGCAGAAATGCATATGGTTCTAATATAGATTACTGTAATCAGTCGATTACAACTCAGTAATGTGATGTGCTAAACACTGACAAATATTGTAAGTGAAATCCTGTAATTGGAATATCCCCATTTGTATGTATAAGTATATCCAGTTCAGTCAAAATTTGGATTTAATTGTTATAGGACATATGTTACAGATATTTCATATCAGATTTTATCTACAGTAAGCTTTGTTAGAATGGAACTTTGGGCTTGGTTCTATCTTTCCTTTTTTAGTAGCATGAGTATTTATAATTAGACAATCAAATGCCTAACATTAAGACATTTTCATGTTTCAAAAGATTTTTACATTTTCCTTTATTGTTCATAATTAATGCCATTTCAAATGTGAATTCTGTTCTTGATTGGTGGCTGCTTGGTAAGGTCTTTTTTCCCCACATGTCAGAGAGAGAGAGAGAAGTTTGCATAAACTTTGGTGTGTGTGTGTGAGAGAGAGAGAGAGAGAAAATTGAAAATTCATGTGTTAAAACTATAATTTCTTGAAGATTTTATAGTATTTTGTCATTTTAATATAAACATGTTTAGTAAAATAACTGCTGGTCAGTTTCCTGTTAAAATAATACCAAATAAACTTTGTTCTTGTTATGCAATATCAGCAGTTTTCTGAATTCTACTCAGATATATGCAGTAAGTTCTTGTCAAATATCAGCAGTCTTCAGTGTTCTTGTCAAATATCAGCAGTCTTCTGTCTTCTTTTCCAATATCAGCAGTCTTCAATGTTCTTGTCAAATATCAGCAGTCTTCAATGTTCCATAAGAATTAATCATTTACACCATTGTGTATTTATTTGCAAGTTATTTTGATAATCAGAAATCTGTTTTAAAACTCTCATCAGTTTGACTCCAGAATAGTTTATTTATGAATTTTGTGAATTGAGATCAGTGAATCTTCACAATGCACATACATATGTAAATATGTAAATATGAAATGCCAGAATTGAGAAAGTAATTTACCCCTTGCAAAATTAGAGACATACCCTTCAGTATGTTATAAGAAGCAGTTAATAGAGCAAAGAATTATAGTCTCATTGATTAGTTTAGCAGACTCACAAAACCATGTGATCAACCTGGGATGGTTACCTTTGTGTGTCCTTTGGCAAAGTTGTATTAGCACTAAATAACCTACTTGTGTTGCTATGCCATACAACACCAAACCAAAACAAACCAACTCTGAAAGAATTTATGCTGGTGAACTATAATTTGAGGATTGGTACTTTCAAACTTTGTATTTCGTGCCATTCACATTTTAAGTTTTTTTGTTTTTCTTTGATTATTTAGGGCTGCATGAAAATATATTTGCAATGGTTTTTAATGCTGTTGGTTGGTTTAATTGTCACTTTGAGATGTCCTTGGTTGGACTTCAATGGCACCATGAGTTGTCCTTGGTTGGACTTCAGTGGCACTTTGAGTTGTCCTTGGTTGGACTTTAATGGCACTGAGTTCTTGGTTTTTAATGGTACTTTGAGGATAATATATAATAACAATAGCTAAATGCATATCACAAAGACAGTTTGAGGCATCTGATAGGGCATTTTGTGAAATATATTTTTGAAGATGTAACTGACAGCTTTAGGTTTATGTTGTGTCAGTGTATATTATTTTCTGGAAATTATTATACATAGTCTCTCATGTTAGCATGTACCTTAAGTTAGTTTTCTTTCTTTTGGAAAATGGAAATATCTAAATTAAAATGGGTTTAGATCCAGATTAATTTTTTATTATGTGTGTGCATGCATGCATACATGCTTGAATGCATGTGAGTGAGATATAATTGTCAGCCACCAGTCTGGTCAAGTATAAAACCTCGAACCATGATCTTTCTTGTTTACAACGATAGTAGATCAGAATACACTCATTGTAACCTTAGTTATTTTATGTCAATACAAGGCTTGAAATAACATAGATCACCCACTGTTGGGAGTTGGTACTAACATGCATATTAACAGGTCTGCCTTGGTCCATAGTAAAACATAGTTACAAATGTTCTTTGCTTTTTTGATGAAAATGAATTGGGTCTACCTTTAAGTTGTCTGTTCCATGGTAAAGGTCACTTGATCTGTCACTTAAATCTGAAAACTTCAAATTGGGTTGAATACAATAGTTTTTCCTGCTCCATCATATTAGACCCATGGACATTTGCTTTCTCTTTTCAAGTGTTCTTTAAATGTTCACCAGTCTTTATATCCTTCTTTGGCTGTTTTTTGGTAGGGCCACTTTCCTCATTTTTGATTCCTTTTGACTTTTTGGATCTGCCACTGGATAAGAGGCCAGAGTTGCCTAAAGTCAGGATTTAGTCTTGTCCATTGGACCAGGACCATGTGCAAAGGTCATTTTGTGTTTCAGTGTTCAAAGTTAGCAGCTAATTTATTCTCATCATTTGAGACCAATCTTATTGTATGCAGATATTTGGCATCAGGTATTTTGTCTCAATAATTGAGTACCAGTCTCACAATATACACATATCTTTTACCTTGGGTCTTTCAAGTTGTGCTCAATAAGGCTTCAGTTGGAAGACTGGAATGATCTGTTTCCCAGTAATAAGACAAAGTTTCTTTGTACACGATTAGACTTTAGCTCTTTCATTTCTGATATGCTTAAGGACTGGTTGTTGTTGTTGTTGTAGGGTTGAATGCCATTTTTAGCACAAAATAGGCTATACATGGCAGCAAGTATAAATGGTGGAGGAAGAACCTGGGAAAGAACACAGTGACCCATAAGAAGCTACTGGCAAGCTTTCTCTTCCTGTGGGTCAGTCATTATTTCCAGGTCTGCAACCAGCTATACTGGCTTCCATTAAGAACCTATTGTGTTCTGAAAATGGCATTAAGCTCCACAAAACTAAATCAAACTATCCATAAAATCCTACAAGGTACTTTTAAAAATTTTAAAAATATCCTTACCATGACATTATCCCAAATTACTTAGATCACTTTGATTATATCTAGCTTTTTTCAGTTCAGGAGAGAAAATTTAAATAAAGGCACTCTGCACCATTGCCACTAAGCAAGTATCTCTGTTATCAGGTGAGTTACTATCCAACTTTGAATATTATTCTTTACCAACAACTCAGAGGACATTTTTTTGTGTTCAAGATTAACAAAATGGCTTGCAGCACTTGGCCACATTACTTTTTTCATTATATGTTTAGGTCAGCCTACTGTATGTTTTGTTTGTAATTTAAACTAACGACAGTTCTTTGTAAAAATGTGTTAACATGTGTCATTGAAGAATGGAAAATAGCCAATGCTTATTGGAAGGCTTCGGCTGTTAGATCTCGTTTCAAATGTGTACAGTTGGCACATTGTCAAACTCTTCAGTTTTGGAGATAAGTAAATTATGCATGTTGTCTGCAATCAATAATGCCTCAACAGAATCAATTGGTTTTTAAAAAAAAAGACTGGAAGGTTGCACTTCACAGTTATGGGGAAGTTGGAATAGATTATGGCACAAAGAAAGGCATGGACACAAAATTTTGTATCAAAATTTGGACAATTAGTATTTCACATATGCAAGATTTATGAACTGTTTTGTCCAGTTCTTACATAAATGATTTATAACAGTATGTTTGCAATAGACCAAGTGTCCTGTTGATCTTTACATTTTATCTGATAATACATAAACAGATAAGTAGTTTTGCATTTCATAGATACAGTAACACATTTTTATTTTTAAATCTTGTTTGGTTGTCCCAAAATATTTTTATCTTTTGAAAACATTTTATTTTATTTATGGGATTGTATCATTGTTAATGTTTGGGCATCTGATTGATCGTTACTGTGATGATAAAACAATTTTCATACCTTGGATTGAATTTCACCTCATATTTCATTGAATATAAAATATAATGTTTGGTTACACACAGATCTGATATTTTGGTGGAGTAACTAATTTGTTCAGTGGTGATTTTAATTACTTTTTTAATCTACATTGCCTTATTTGAAGGGATGCAAAACATTGCTCATCAGTTCCAATTATAATTATATTGGGGGAGAGCAAAATTCTTTGCATTAATTTAATCCACAAGTAAATTTAAAGGGTCTAGAAATTAATCCACTTCACTTGTTATGCACCCACCAAAAGGTGCAGCATATAATGCCATGATGCTGATCTGTATGTTTCATCTTTCATATCTTTTCCCTTTTTGTTTCTGCACAATAACATTAGTCCTCTAACTTTACCAAACCTTGTGGATGTCTTGCACTTGGAGAAAGGAAGAAACCCTATTGATTTTGATATTTAAAAGTTTACTTCACTGTGAATGAAAGAAAAATGGTTTCTGCACAGTAGTTCTACATCACAGACCTGAACCAAACTTTGTGGATAGTTTGCAGTTGGAGTAATAAAGATGTCTTTTTGATCTTGGAATCATTGTGTCAGAGGTCAAGGTCAGTCTCTGAAAATGGAACAATGGCATCTGCAAAGAATCTTTAGATCTCAACAATGTAGTTTCTCCAGAGTTTGTGCATGGTTTACACTTTAGGTAAAAAAAAGAGCCCATTGATTTTTTTTCACAAGTCAAGGTTTGTGTAACATAACAAGGTTTTCACATAATACCTTTAGTTCATCACCATGGACATTTATCTTAAAAGATGCTTATAGATTTGTGAATCTAAAGGTCAAAGGTCAGGATCATGACAAGTCTAATAAGAAAAAAAATAGTTTTTGTACAATAAGTTCACCATCTATACTCACTAACAAGACAAACCCAACTGCAAAAACCAAGATCTGTCATCACATAATGTGCTGTGAAATCCGAGTCCATGCAGTTTGTTATTAGTAAAAATTAGAACAAACAACAGAAACCTTGATTTTCAGTTGCATGAGGCTATAGCAGATCAGGATCTACCTTTGCAGTTTTACTTGACTCATAAACACATACATGCTTAAGTTCTAGACTGCATGCCTTGGCCAAAGGTCAGTATCAATACTCCCCCAAGTAAACAATGCCCTGCTAGTGCCAGCATAATAGGACTGTGAACGATGTTGGAATGTTATGTGCTGTTTAGACTACACTTATTCCACCATGTAGACATAAAATGTACCAGTGTAAGGGGCTGTGGATTTTCTCTGGCCAGTTTGGTCTCAAATCCTGACAAATGGGACTTGTTGATTCAGTTAATTATATGATACCCTACCCCTAGACCTAGTGAAATGTGCTAAGTACTACAAATATTATTGACACCCATGTTTTTTAATTTATTTTCTTTTTTTATATATGAATTTTATGTATCTCATCTATATACTAAGCATGCTTATATTTCAACAGCTAATTGCAATTTTTTTTCTTCAGTTTTATGTATTGTACTGATAAATGCTTCTTGTTTTAGATTTTTTTCCATTTTCCTTATTTTTATTTTAACATGATCAGTAGAATTACATTGTAGATTAACATGATTTGTAATTATTACTGAGTCTGCTTGTCTTAATCATGAATGATAATTCATGTTGTATATGTCAGTCACACACACACAGATACACACACACACACACACATTTACTTTTGACTTTTGGTGCTCCATTTCCAGAGGATGAGCTGACTCAGACCTTATGTAATTCAATCAAATGGCTATATTATGAACTCAGTGCTTTTAGTCATAATTCTTTGCTAATTCTTTCAACATGTCTGAATCATTATTTAAATATGTTTATTTGTAGTACACCTAGGACTATATATTTATTGACAAAATTAAGTTCTAGAAGATTTAGTTGTCTGGGTAAATAAATGCTTAGTACTGATAAAAATGCCTGATTTACAGTACCCAGTCCAGTTCTTTTAACCATGGTGAAAATGCCCTACAGGTCGTAAGAAGTAGGGTAAGTTTTACCTTCACTCTCATTGCTCAGTAGTATATTGAGTTATAGTGAAAAATATTTGACAGTGGAAATTTGGTTTAAAAAAACATGATCCTTTTTTACCTCTTATTGGTCTTTGAAAATTAATCATTGTAGCCTGTGTACAAGTGTAGCTTTTTGAAATGTTTTGTAAATCTTTTATGAAATACTATATATACTTGCTTGGAAGTCGAGTAAAACCTAAACAACAAAGATCCTGATCAGACATAGCATGAGCCTGCATATCAGGGTCCATGCTGCTTGTTCTACTACTGTAATTTCTCCCAGCATACTGCACAGACTCAAATCTGCCACTGCATAATGTGCCAGATGATCTGGGTCTGTGCAGTTGGACTCATAAGTGAGTATATGTGATATGTATTTTATGTGATAATAGTGGATTTTAATTGGTACAAGTTAATTTATTAATGGATGAAGTTTGCATGGGAGATTTTATTGAATTTGTGTGTGCGTGTTGATAATATGACCAATTACCATTGAAATGATTAAACTTCCATGATTGTTTTCTAAAGATTAAATAAATCTTCATATTTTCCAATTACACTTTCGTTTAGTTTTGTAAAGTAAGTTAATTATTAAGATTTTATGCAATTCCTCAACTTTTACACGAAGGGAAAAAATAAGTCTATCTTTCCAAAACTATGGAGAGTTCAGTGATCCAATTTATCAAAATTGTTTAAATTAGACTCTTAACCAGAAATGAATAATAAAAAACAACAGATTTTGTACTACAGGAATAAGATTAAAAGCAATTTGTTATTACAATCTTTAAAAAAAAGTTAATCAGACATTTGTGGATAAGGGTGCTTTTAAAAGGTGGAGGTAAAATATTGGTTAGTCATTAATCTCATGTAGGATGCATAATTTGCACAATTAATTTCTGGATGAAATATTTTTGTGGCCTTTGCAATATTGAAAACATAAATTTTCTTGGTGTTTAGCAATGATATTTTGTTTAGTGATCTGGTGATGAGAATTTTTAAAAAATATATTTTTTAATTCCTAAAAGCATTAACAATGGCAGGGTGTTTATATTGAACCCAAACTGTCCTTCACAATTTTATTAACTGAATGTTATATAATGATTGTGGTTATATAATGAATGTTTTTATATAACAGGTTCTCTTTTGTAGATTAAATATGTCTCAAACATTAAATATATGACAGTTTGATTGTTAATGTATGTTGTGTTGTACATTAAGATTTGTCTTTAAAAAAAATAAAGCTTTAAATATAAACGAGTGTCTTTTTGGTTATTATACATTTTCACGAAGACAGCTAAAGTTGTTAGCATGCCATACTTGCAAGGTAAAAGTCATGGGATCTAATTCTACCCAGATGAGATCAGTAGCTGTGGTCTCTCTCTATTCAAGTCACATGACTCCCATTGCCTCTATGCCATGTAACCTTTGATTTGTTTGTTGTTGTTGAACATTTTCATGACATGTTGCAGTCAGATGAACTTTACTTTTGAAGTTGCAAGTTCTTGTTGTGGTTTTAGCTGTATGCTACACATTTTTGTAGCAATTTAAAACATTATATGAAAATAAAGCATGTTGTACAGGCTTTTAATTTTGCTGTGCTGGCAGATATTGCAAACAGTGCTAAAACAAAGTTCAGATTATTCACTGATGATATTTTACTAGTTATGAGAGACGCCAATTGTTAATTTCATACAGAATAAATTGGAAACCTTCCTGTAATTTATGATGACAAATATGACTTTTACATAATCAAATATTTTACACCGAGTACATTTGTCAACAGGTTTGTCAATGTCCTTAAAGATGCCTGGCATACTTGTCAAACTATTGATCAGGACAGTGACCTGCAAACAATATTTATTTGTTTATAGTATAAACCAATGCATCTGAAACTTATGATCCACAGTTTTCTCTCATAGCATAATTTCTATTATAAACTTGATGCAACTTTCAGACACAAAATTTCAAGTTCAGATTTTAAGCTAAGGTACTTTGTTTTCAGACCTGGTGAACCAGTGCATTATGCAACAAAAAATTCGGATCTATATTGTTCTAAGTTAAATATTTTAACACTGTAAATAATATGATAAAGGAAGCACAGATAAGGATTGTAGATTGACTGATCTTTGTTGTTGTTGGGCTTAATGCCATTTTTCAGCACATAATAGGCTATACATGGCGGCCAGTATTAATAATGGAGGAAGAAACTGGAAAATCACAGAAACACCAACCCACGAGAAGCTAAAGGCAAGCTTTCTCGAATATCCACATTCACCGAATCCTAAACTCAAACCCACACAGGGGAGAGATGGCAGTGATCCATAACAGACAGCACTTTAGATCACTCAGCCATTCGGGACCCCAACTGATCTTTGCAATCTAACACTAATTTTACATGATCAATAGGGAACCAGTCTGATTTTGAGGGAACATTTTTACCCCACCCCACCCCACCCCACCCCACCCATAGAATAACAGGAAGTCTTAAGTGAATGGCTATAAATGAAGATACAATCATTATATTTCTTTATTATTATTTTTAAGCACTTAACATTCTCTTCAAAATGCCTGGAGATACAGTGGCTAGCATGTCTGTCTTGCAACCAAATGGATGTGAGTTCAAAGGTTAAAATCCTACAGCTGATCAGCTACTATGGCATGTCCTTGGGTAAGGCATCAGCTACTGTGACATGTCCTTGAATAAGGCATATCTACTGTAACATGTCTTTGAATAAGGCATATCTACTGTGATATGTCCTTGAATAAGGCATATCTACTGTGGCATGTCCTTGAATAAGGCATATCTACTGTGACATGTCCTTGAATAAGGCATATCTACTGTGGCATGTCCTTGAATAAGGCATATCTACTGTGGCATGTCCTTAGGTAAAGCACTTTTGACCTCGGTTCCAATCAGTTTTATTATGTACTTCTTAAAGACCCACCGGTACAAGGTATAAAGTTGACTGCATTTGCATAATGCACCATAAAATCTGGGTCTGTGCAGTTTGTTAGGAATAATTAGTAAAACAAACGTCATAAAGCCTGATCTGCAGGCATATTATACTATGCAGATCCGAATTTTTGTTCCTTGCAGTTTGACACAACTTACAAGTCAGTACATTTGGTGATTTTAGCAACTCACCTATATTACATTTTATGGGTACTGAATTAGTGGTTTTATACCTAAAACTCAAACTGATAATGCAATGCAATGCAGGGGCCCCGAGTGGCCGAGTGGTCTAAAGCGCTGTCCGTTACGGATCACTGCCATCTTACCTCTGTCTGCGTGGGTTCGAGTCTAGGATTCAGCAAATGTGGATATGTGAGAAAGCTTGCCAGTAGCTTCTTGTGGGTCGGTGGTTCTTTCCGGTGATTTCCCGGTTTCTTCCTACACCATTAATACTGGCCGCCATAAATAGCCTATCGTGTGCTGAAAAATGGCGTTAAGCCCAACAACAACAACAATAATGCAATGCAAGATCTGTAAAACAAGCCTCTGACAACAAAAACAAAACCATATGCAAGACATATTTCAGTGGGACTGCTGATAGACAAAAAATCTTCTCAAAAGGATATATTTATTGATACTGGGTAGGAAACTGATATGTAAATACATTCATATACACACTACAAAAGTATGTCTGACATTCCACTTAGATATTCAATTGTTATGTTTTTATGGAAGGTTTATCATCAAAAATCTGCTTTGGGACATTCAAGCACAAGATGTAACACTTTGATATGTTTAGAGACATTGAAGATGTTATCAGGATGCAAATGTCCAAGTCTATTGCAGTACTTATTTAAAACATTTTAGGGACAAATAAAATTAGGTTCAGCATCAACCTAACTGTGTCATTACCTAGTAGCAAGTTTTACAAACCAGCCTGAAGTGGTGCCTGATGACTGAAATTGAGAGAAAAACCAAACTAAAGCAAGATACAAATGTCAAAGTAAAATCTCTCAAGATACATATGTCACTTTAAAATCTATCTAAAATGATACCTGTAATGATTAAGATGCATTTCCCTAATAAATATCTTGATTGACTGGAACAATAGTTCATGAAATGTAGCTCATGGTGTCCTATTGCCTAACAAGAGCATCACCTTGTGAATGTGTGGAGAACTCACTAAGCAAACATAGGCTACATAAAGCAACTTTACTCAAGAAATATGTCACATCAACATGACAATAAAATAAGCTCTTGTACATATATAAGTCTTGTCTTGTTCATACACGAGTGACTGCTTAGTATTGGTAGAGAAAATCCAATTGGCTCAATCAGCATGAAAGGTCATGCATGGTCAGTCTTCTGACAAAATGTTACTGGGCTTGCTATGAGTGGTAAAGCATAAATCAAGATGGGTGCAAAGATGGCATGGAAGGTTTATGCCCTCTTTGCCTGTCAAAATGAAATTATTGCATATATATATCTTATAACATAAATATTTCAGACAGTGCCATTTTAAGGTAAAAGTTTGGTTTTGATTAGTTTTGGGTAACAAGATTAAGTGTTTTACAAGGGAAACAATACTAAACAATCATTCCTTAGAATGCATATACTTCATTCTTTTCCAAGATAAATTTTATCCATTACTTATTTTATCTATCTGAAGTGTTAATTGTTACATTTCTATTTTGTATTTGTATTCACCATCAAATTACAAATTATACAAATTAATCCGTAAGACATTTTGCAAATTTCAATAAGTTGTTTCATTGAAATTTATAAATCCTGTATTCTAAAATTATTTTGACATGCGTTTCAAATTTTTACCAATGGGAACATAAAAGTAAATCTCAGCTGCCATGATTACTACTTATCAGTAATAAAATGAAAGGTACACTAAAAAAAACCTGCTGACTGGTTAATTCATTTTTTTCAAATAGATCTAATAAACTAATCAAGATGGTGATCCAACCCTAAAATAAATTAAATCACAGTTTATCCAATGGATTTAAAGAAGCATAAAAAGAAGAAACGTAAAGCCGAGTAAAATTAGAAAATTTCTGACATGTCACATATAGTCAATGTAATTATATTATTATTATAATTATTGTAATATTTTTAATTTGTGCATGTAACCAACCATGAATTCAATTTTCTTTTAAAGCATTACTGCCACAAGTATTTCCTTCCATGAAGAGGAAATATAATACTGAGAAATACATAAACAAATTTACTCTGGCAATATTTGTCAGTGGAATACATATGAAACATAAGATTTCTAAGTTTACAAGTTAAATATTCTCATAATTTCCTGATTTTACAATAATAATAATAATAATAATAATAATAATAATAATAATAATAATAATAATAAGGGAATAATAATAAAAATAAAAAGAAAAAAAGAATTCATGATTAAAAATGGTGCCATTTAGATCATGCCATACACAAATTTAAAGCGCTCTTTTTGGAGGACAACTGCCATTACCTTTTTAGGTTTTATTGAAGACAATTATGAAAGGATACTTTTGATAAAATTTGGTCAAAGTCTATTCAGTGGCATCTGTGAAGTCATTTAGAGGTTTTTGTATTTTTAGTAATGATGACCATATCAGATGGAGGATAAGCTCAAATTGTTGAAACCTGAAATGTCATCATGAATTCTATTCAACAATTCTGAAGACATAATTTAAGGTTTTTTTTGTCATAATTGCAAATTGTCCATTTTTAGCAAGGATGATCATATTTAAATGCCAATCAGCATAAATTCATATAAAGCACTTCCTGTGAAGATGCATTCTTAACACTGTATCAAATTCTGATATGCAGTTTTTGAGATAAAGTCATATAAATGGTTTTTAATATTTTAGCTATGGTAACCAAATTGATGATAGATCACTAATTTTTTTAAAAAACTGGGATGCTATTCATTCAAAAATGCTCTATGCCAAACTTGGTATAAACTGGTCCAGTGGTTTTTAAAGGAACTTTAAAACAGCAATTGCTGACAGACAAGTACTTGATAACACATGACTCGAAAAGGGACTCGACATTATGCCATAAACTCACTTAGACATAAGGCCAGGTTAGCTAGCAATTAATCAAAGCTGCGTAAGTTGACTGATTCGGATGAAAACATGTACATTTAGTTAATGCATAGCATATGATGATATTTTTTTTAAAAAATGTAAACAAAAAATAACTAATTCAATTTTCCAGTAATTTAGAAAGTGTACAAAGTAAGAAAATATAATATTCATCAAGATCAGTATTGCAACATTTAACAATTGTCCATTATGAGAAACATGATTGAAATCAATAAAGTGAGTGTGGTCATGAAACAATGTGTTAAATGATCAAAGTTCTAATTTGTACACTTTTATATCAGTGCTATATATCAGTACAGTATTATATCTACTAACTGGTACATTATTAAATCAGTACTAATTGGTACAGTATTACAGTACAGTTTTATAAAGCAATACAGTATTATATCAGTAATAAATGGTACAGTATACAGTATTACATCAGTACTAACTGGTGCTATATATTTTATCAGTACTAACTGGTACAGTATTATATCAGTACTAATTGGTACAGTATTACAGTACATTTTTATAAAACAGTACTATATTATATCAGTACTAAATGGTAAAGTATACAGTATTACAACTGTACTAACTGGTACTGTATTATATCAGTACTAATTGGTACAGTAGTATGGTACATTATTATAAAACAGTATTATATCAGCACTAAATGGTACAGTATACAATATTACATCAGTACCAACAGGTACTGTATTATTTAAGTACTGAAAAAAACCCCTAAAAAATATAGTACCTTAGTACCTCCAATGTTTGGTGCTTTAAACACAAAACAGAAATATATAAGGTTTATGCTTTCTTTTCCACACTAAAAAGAGTAAAATCTGACACATTAGTGAAAATAAAGTTCATCAACATTTTTTCATTAAATAATTAACAAAATTGATCTATATCTTACTATTTGTAAATTTTAAAGCAATTGCTTTCTAAAGTGTTTTAAATATTGAATATGTTGACCAGTTCATGCAATATGAATACTGTGATTTCACTCATTTTCATGGTGTACTCGATTTTATGCATTTAGTTGTTGCTATGAACCATACATTTAAAGAACCAATGACAAATGAGGCACATGTGATGCAAAACGCTTTCCCAAAACACAAACTGTTTTATTACTGTTGCATTCTTAGCAATCAACAACACAAAAATCTGATGATGCAACATCATTACTGTAACCAAATATTATCTTCTACATTTGTTGGATTAATTTTAACCCAATTTGAACAAAAACAAGAATTTAAAAAGATTATACTGTTTCAATATATATGCCTTACATCTGTATGTACAGTGAGATTATTAAAGATACTGAGAAGAGAAATAGTATTAACTATTTAACTACTAGTGACTGTAAAAATTTGAAAATTCAAATCAATTCTTAATTGACATCAATCCTTCAATCAAGTGAACTGCTATCAAAAATATTTTGACAAAATTGTATTTGTTTTATTCTCTGCAATTCTCTGTGATTTAAGATTCAATTAAAGTTGTGATTCTTCTGACTTCATAGTCTACACATGACAAAGACAAGTGTAAATTTCTAACTACAGGTAGATGACTTTCCTTTAAACATTTAAATCCCCGTGAAAGTATTGCTTATTTTATCCATGTTTTTTTTAATCCCAAGGAACAATAAGATAACATAAACTATTCCCTGAAGCACAACTGCGAATTAAAGGCATTGTATATACACTAATTACAGAACAGTGCTAACTAAATAAAGTATATACATTAACTAAAGAACATTACTAAAACTCATATCACTGATGCTTTGAAAAATTATTCAGTGAATAAACATCTGACACACATTTGTTGCATAAATAATCCAATAAATTCAATGTCTAGATTACTCAAAGCCTCAGACAATTGTTTTTCTCAGACATTTTACCTTGAGCCTCTTTCCTCCACTGCACACCAAAGCCTGCTGAATGCACCAAGCAAGGAGCAGTTGGTCTTTAATAAAGCAGATTGATGTTCCAACTTTATGCACAGCAGTTTAAGTCAAAGATAATTTAGCTATGTTTTAATAAATACTTGTCTTGGTGTTGTTGGCTGTGTTGGCTCTTTTTGATGTCAAGAACTCAAATGAAGACATTTTAAGAGATTCATGACATGTTTGTGCTTTGCTGTCATTTTTTCTTTTGCATTTGTTTTAGTATTCGTAGATGTCAATCCAAATAACAAAATACCTATAACATGCAAACTTTGGAACAGGCAAATCGTCAAAAATTAGGTACCAATGAAAATGTCCCTTTTATTCATTCAATTCATGTAAATTGATATCAACAAAATAAACACAGTACTTTAGTAACTTTGGACAAAGGTACACATAAATATACGGGGCAAATAATGACATGAAACAAATTCACTGACCATAATATTTTCCTCAAATCTATTTAGGTAATATATAAAATAGTTCTTGAAAAATAAGCCATTACAGAGTAGTACTTCTTGCATAAAATGATGATTAGGATGATAATAATAATTACATACGTTATGCATTACATATAATTTACATAAATAAGATACTCTTACTTCCAACAGAAAATGCCCAACTTATATCAATCTCCATTTGGTATCCAACTATTTATAGCTGCATACCTCAGTGCAAACATTAACTGAAAACAAAAACACTAATTACTGATACCATAATCTGCATGACTTAAAAAGATCAACTCAAAATGCCTATAAATCCCACCCAAAAGCATCTCACGCCTACCCTAATATGAAAGATGAGTCTATAGTCAGACAAGTGCAAAATTCTTCTTAAAATTATGAGTACAATGATACTTCATTTTTTAATTTTTCATTTTGTGTTTAGTGAGCAAGACAAGACATATTTAAGCGTGACATGTCTTATGTAAACAGTGTTTATTGAAAAAGCAGACATACACATGGAAGTCATGACAATATACACAAGACAGCTTCAAGCGGTAAAAAAAACTTTGGTTAGAAAAGACCTCACTGATTACCAGCAAAAACAGTTAACAATTCATTAATGCATAAGTTTTACGCATAAGTTTTACACAGAAAGTTCCCTATACAAGATGAAATGAGAATTGCCATTGATACAATTGATACAAGGTAAAGGTAAATATATCATGATATTTGTATCCATTGCCATTAAACATGTGTGTGTGTGTGTGGTATTGTTGTTGTTGTTGTTGTGGGGTTTAACGCCATTTTTCAGCACACGATAGGCGATAGGCTATACATGGCGGCCAGTATTAATGGTGGAGGAAGAAACCGGGAAACCACCGGAAAGAACCACCGACCCACGAGAAGCTACTGGCAAGCTTTCTCACATATCCACATTTGCCAAATCTTAGACTCAAACACACCACACGAAGACAGCGGTGAGATGGCAGTGATCCGTAATGGACAGCGCTTTAGACCACTCGACCACTCGGGGTCCCTGTGTGTGTGTGTGTGTGTGTGTGTGTGTGTGTGTATATATATATATATATATATATATATATATATATATATATATATATATATTTGGTGATGTAATTTGTTTGATTATCAACAATTAACATAATAAAAGCAATAAAGAAAGACTTCCATCATTATATACATCGATAATTAATATATTTTATATACAACTACAGAACCTGAGAATGTAGGAGTAATAACAAAGATCAAGATATGTACTGAAAAAATGCTATCAGAAAACTGCACAAAACTTAATGCAGAGATTCTGCAAGGATTATATCTACAGAGGGGAAGTCCCCTCTTGTCACCAAAATAAAGGATAAGTTGAAGAAAAATGGGGATAGGAAAATATGGCAACTATTCCATATTTACCTAACACTAAAAATATTTCCATCTCTCTCTATCTTTCATCTGTTAAAGATCTACTGAAATCAAATCCTCAAAAGATGTCTCCTCTAGTTGTATAAAAAATTGACCTATTCATTGTTTCTTAGCTTAATCTGTTGCCTGTTCTGTACTGAGAACCTGCTGTCTGAAGGGGCGTATGTATAGCTAGCTTAGTCTGAACAAGTTGGGAAACTGTTCTTTAAGGTTATTATGTACAAATATCTCTGCTCTAAAAAAAAAAATTTGTTTCCGGTGACATGAAGTTCCTGAATTGGTGCTCTCAGACAACTTGTTCAGACAGGTTATTTTGATCAAAGGAATATCCTTTTTAATTTCTTTTACATTTTTATCTATTCAATTTATACCTTAAGCATGCTATGAAGTATTGGAGCACATGACCCCTCAGGTATGAATTGTTTGAGAAAAGAAATGAAAACTGCACACTACTTTCAAATCACCTGTACTTTAATTAGGTATCATATGCTATCGTTTCAAAGTTTAATTTTGAAATACTGCTGAATAGCAGGTAGACCAGTCTGTTTTATGCCCATACAGAATGTACATATGTGTAAGCTATTTTGATGTCGAATAACAATGTAACAAAAGCTAAATTTTCAGGAATATCTCACACACTTGGCAGCCCATAATGTTGCTTTTCTACAAAATTAAAGTCATAATGTTTTAATCATACTTAACTTACTCTGGTGTAATTTTTGTAACATATTCAAATTCTCACATAAGCATATAGACCTGTTTGCAAGTTTTGTTGGCCTTCATTTCTGTAGGCTGGAAAGTGACTGAAGCTAGGAATGCCAAAATCAATTTCAGGGCTGTTCCAGTAAAACATATACACCCCCCTGGAATGGGACTTCATAAAAACTTCTGTAGGGGGTTGTGTTTCAAACTATTTTGATTCTGATAGTGGAAGGTTAAGAAAATCACTTCTGTTGTGGGTTGTGTTAACAAAATGAGAAATTGCTGGCGGGGTTGTCTGAAAAAAAAAATGAATATATATTTTAAATCACATCTAACTGCCTCCAAACGGTCTATTATGAATAAAAAGGTGGTTTGGAAAATGATGCCAGTACATGCAAGTGCACCTAATTTGTTCGAATTCGCATACTTTTAAAGCAGTAATTTGCATTCCGCAAATTATGTCAACATTTTGGATATAAAATTGCTTTGCGCATTATGCAATTTTTATTCAACTTTTAACTTGAAAAGTGCATTTAGCGACGTTATTCACACTGCCAGTAGCAGTGTAGCAGAGCTTGATGTGACAATTTTAAGGAAGACAAACTTTAAAATAGCTGGATACTTAGATTCGACATGAATGGCTGTTAAACTAACTTTTATTAGTTTATTGGCTCTGGAACAAGCATTTATGGAAGTTTTAAACTTACTTTCATTATGTTAGTTTTACAATTTTGTGTTTCAAAAAAGGGCATCACTGGAAACCAAAAAGGCTGATTCACAACAGGGTTTGTTGTTAGACGTTGCTTTCAGTCAGCAAATACTGGCTGGTGATAGCTATGATGACCATGAATTCCATGTATATCAGTCTGTTGGACATTGGGAAAATGTCACTGGAAATACCAGATTTGAGCACAAAATTGATGTTGAGCACAAGTCCGATGTAAATGTTGGATGCACAGAATGCCGGTTATATTTATTAAAGATACTGATGTTGGAACAAGCAGACTATGGGAATGTTGGACTTAAAACCCCAATATAGCATTATGGAAGAGAAAAAAACCTAGCATAAGATGCAGAAATGTACTGATTCGTGAAAGTGAATCTTTGGCAGAGTTCAAGTTAGTGAAAACTATTCTTTTTGTAACAGAGATATCAAAGAGAATACCCAATGCCATGTAGCTATGATGTCATAGCGTCAATTTGTTTTCTTGTGGGTCCACAAGGATGGACTAAGGGTACTAATATTAGTACTAATGATCATGGGGCCATACATGTGAGATGTTGAAAATTGCACAACCATAAAGAATAGTAATTGTTCAGGCTATTTATGCATATGCACTTCAGACAGCAGACAGTGAAATGGAGTTCTCAGCACAGAATAATATTAGTACACATAGGAGGAGGATCATATTCAGAAACAATCAACATATTAATGCTCATAGTGTACATCAGAGAACTCCCATACAACATGAGAGAACCCCCATACAACATAATTAAGTGTGTGTAAATCTATAGTTGCCAGAACCACTATGGCAACAAAAGAATAATGAGACTCACTTTCACATCATGCAGATGTATTATTAAATGAAGTACATGCTCTCTATGTTCAAAATTTAAATGACATTAAGCATAAAAACTGACTGAACTGTATAAACTCGAAGCAAGATGGATAAAATTTGTCCTTTTTGTGTTTGGTTATTCCTATGTATATTTTGAGGATGATATTTTCTGCATACCTTTTGGCACTTAGTTCCAAGCCATTATTTGGTATTTGTATTAGAAATTGGATTACTATTATCTAGTACATAACATTTTGAAGCAGTGTTATTAACTAATGATGAAAAAAATATTTGATGTCATTCTGATATATGGATTCTTTACTACTATAACTTCTATTTTCTTACAATCCAAATATTTGTGATCATGTATTAAAGGTGTGACAAAAGTAAATCCACTAACCCATAGCCAGAAATTATGTAAAAAAAAAATATACTTCTGAAGTGGGCAGTGTTTTTTTTATTAAAACATATCTGATGGTGGATCATAATTTTTTTAAATTGCTTTTGTTGTGCGTGGGTTGGTTGATTTTGAAAGTGCCTTCCCCCAAGGGGGTATATGTTTTAATGGAACAGCCCTCAGCTGAAGTGTATTTATTAATGAAATGAATAAAAGCATATTAATGTTGAAGAAAATGTTTATACATCTTTGTTTTTGTTCAAGATTCCTGTCATCTTTCTAACCGATTTTGGCATTCCTGACTTCCATCATGTCCAAAACACAAATATCAGACTTAAACTGCAGGACATGACCTGAAATTCTCGGATATCTCACCCCTTCATGGTAATGAGACAGCACTTGAAAAAGTTGTAATTATTAAGAAACAGACTCAGTAAAAATACCAAAATAGATGGACATTTTAGCCCAATTTGTAAAAACATGATTGAAACTGAATGAAACAGCAGCATAAAAACAAAAAGCAGACAATTTTTGTAAACTAGTATTCTTTCTTTTTACCTATTAAATGTAGTCCTTTAACTTTCATTTACAGCCCAAATATGGAAAAAAAAAGAAAGAGAAGGCAGACAGAAGTAATGATGGACAACAGGACTGACAGAAAATACATTCCATCAATGATCAGCTATGCATAATTCACACTCTGGAATGTGCTGACTAGCAGAATATCATTACACCCTTATATGCCCATGTGTGCATGCTATAATGTGTCAGCAAAGACAGCAAAAGACAACTCAACCAACAAGAGTGCCAAAAACTTGGACAACATAAAATAATGTCTGTTCTTAAATTGTCTGCACCATTTTTAAATAGACAAGTGATCTTTTTTAATGTTTTACAAAATTTTAAAAATTTGAAGTGCAGCTAAAGTTTAATTAAACTATATAAACAACAATTAATTTTAAAAAAATCTGTTAAATCAATACTTTGGGGTTTTTTCTTCAATAATAAAAATATGAATCTATTTTGATATAGTATAGGAAACATATAGCATTGGTTTGCTATCTACATTTATCACAAAATTATTTGCCTCATGCCCTGCATGCTGCCTCAATATTATTTATTATTAGCTGCAGCAAACTACAGGTATATCTTTATATTTAAGTTCCATCATAAAAGTTTTGATGATGTGAAGATACATGGATAATGGCTGCACCTCGGGTCTGACTAGAGTAACCTCCCCCTATGTGAACTGCTCCATATCCTTGCTGAAGTGATCCAGCTGAGCCAAATGTCCCTCTTGGTGTTCCCTGTGGTGTTCCGCCTCTTGGTGTGCTGCCACCATTGATAGAGTAACCAAGACTGCCATAATGGCTGAAATAATAGCAATAACATTTTCATCAGCGAAGGAGAACTGAACCCACAAAATAATGTATTCATCCAGATTATGCATGTAGCACCACTTATCTGGTTCATAAGTTCTGATACTAACTTAATCTTTTAGATTGAAAACCAGTCTTTAAATCCCATAGTGCATCCGGCAACAAAAGAGAGAGTGATTAACAATTTCCATTAAACTTTTAATTTAGTGCAATGAGTCACTACTATATATACTCACTTGTAAGTTACATCCAACTACAGACTGCACCAACACAGATCTGCCATCACATACTGTACTGGCAGCACTGGGTCTAAGCAGTTTGTTAGGATAAATCAGTAGAACAAACAACACAGACCTTGATCATATATGAGGATTGTATAATATAAAGATTTTCATCTATATCAATTTGTGCAGTGTTGTAGACTTTAAAAGTTTCAGTATGTATGTAATATACTAGAAACTAAACAGTCTTCCCACATCTATACATGAGAACAATTGCTAATTTTAACTTAGCTTATTTGTAATGTAGAAGCTGTATACCAATATGTCATAAATTTGAACTTGTACATAGCAAAATATAACAACTTGCAATATACTGAATTTCCTAAATTTAGCTGTGCAGAAAATATACTGAATTTTATCTTCAATAATTATCAGCTATTTTTATAGACTTACTCAAATTTACATCTTTCTGCACTGTAAAAATTCTAATATTTTAAAATAAATAATGAGGGTTTTATTCCTATTTTGATTATGATTCATTTGCAAAAAAAAGCAGCTGAAGTATAAAAAAGTACTAAACACTCTCATATATACTAGTGAGTGACAAAATGCCAGCATACTGGACACATGCAAATGTATTTTACATTGCAAATAAAGTATTTGCTGTATCAAAAGTATACTTGACAATATATAACATTAAAAATATACTGGCAGTGTACTGGATGGATGTAGGGGAGCTTGAATCCAAGTTTATTCATTCCTAAAATATCTGAATTTCATCTATGTTGGGGAGCTTGGACATTGCTGGTATCTCTTAAGTTCCAGTATGCTGGACAGCTTGGATATTACTAGCACATCGGAAGCTCAAGTATGCTGAGGAACTTGGATATTAGTGGTAAATTGAAGTTCAAGTATGCTGGGAAGCTTGGACATTGCTGGTACATTTGAAGCACAAATATGCTGGGGAACTTGGATATTACTGGTTTATCACACACTTGAGAATATATTACAATCTGGATCCCTGCTTATTTTAAGTCAGAACCCTGCTCATATATCTAAAGCTTTCATCAAGTACAGTGATGGGCTTGGTTCATATTTCATTGTGACTTTGTGATCCAGGTAACCCATAAAAGCTATTAAAGTATATCAAGTCTTTGTCTTGTCATAATTTGCACTATCAGCATGTACATTACTGTAAAAATACAAAGCTATGATGAAGGTGCCACATTACATACTCTGAAATAATTTGTTTTTGTTAGTTTTCATGGTTCATTAAAACAAATTATATTATTGTCAATATTTAAATTCACAGACTGGAGAAGGGAAGGGTCAAGCTCCTATTTCCCCCACATCATATTGCAAACACTGTGTTAAAACCCAACAAAAACAAAACAAAACATATTCCCCAACAGGATGATCATTATTTTGTTGGGTCTTTAAATTAATTGCTTTTAATAACCATGAAATAGGCAACCAGTGCAAAATTAACTGTATATCCTTCAAAAGAAAAAGAAGATATAAACTAAACCAGAAATTAAATCATTGAGATTTGAATTATCTTATTACCAAAAAATTAATCTGTGTTTGAATAATGGCAGTGAGCAACAAAATCAATATTTCCGAAAGATTACAAAATTAAAATGGGCTTCATTCAATAACAATATATCCTTAAGACACCTTTAATTCTTGTTTAGAAACTTACATTATGGTCAATAAAACTGATAATGTCTGAAGTGTGCATGTTTTATGATTTAAAAAATATAATGCAGATAGTCTGAGACAATTTTCATGCAAAAACAGCCAAAAGTAATTTTCTTGAATTTTAACTTTAAGAATATGCAATATTGATGTTATTCTAGCTAGAGTCATTATGTTGACAATTATTTTCAATTAACTTCACCTAAAGTGGAACATTTTTTCAAGATGGAAGATATCTCTGTCTACCATGAGCATTCAGTCAACATGTACAGCCATGTAATCAGACATTTTGCCAATATTTTCTACTCTATACATCCATTAACAACATATATGAATATAACAAACCACTAACCTCCCAAGGCTATGATCACTGTGTGACAGATCTTCATCACTGTCATATCTCCGAGGATTGTCAAAAAAATATGCCTTGGTCCCTTGACTGTGTGTGGACAGGTCTGCCAGAGCCTGACAAAGAAATAAATGCATCCAGTTACAACTGACGATGAAAAAAGGGTACAAGACCACAAACAATACTGTCTGGCAGATAAAAGGATCTGACTGGCATATGCTGTGAATAAACAGACATAGGTCTGGATACTTCAAAAATATATTAAATATATTAAATTGTCTTTTATTGTTTCTCTAATAACAGTCAAATAAGAAATAAAATTCAAAGGTCACTGTCAAGTTAACAGTTTTTTTGGGGACAATCGACTAAGGTGCCACCAACTAAGCTCAACTGCCTGAAGACTATACCACTCACAGTAAACTGGTTAAATGGAGGTTAAATAGGACAACTTAACTGTTTACTAAGCAACAGTGTGGTAAGTTTCAAAGAGCAAATTGAAGTAATGATATTTGTTCATTATTCTGTGGTTTTTTAACTGGTAGGTTTTCATAATGAGACAACAAGACTCTTATTCTTTGAGACAGCCCAGTTCACAGCCTGTAAGATAAGCAGGATTGAAAAAAAAAAACTAAAAAAACTAGAGCTGGCTGATGTTTAACAGCAGCCTCAGTGCTATGATTTGGGAACACTCCCAAAAGAATCATAAAAAAACAACCTTATATCACTTGAATCTTCAAGCTTTAGGAAATCAGCACTAGTGGAGCATTCTGCATGCAATGGCCATTATCAGTAAAAGTAAAAATACAACTAAACACAAGCAGCTGGTAACAATGTTCAATAAAGTAATCAGCTGGTCACATTGTTGCTTATAAAATAATTTGAACCTTATTCAAAAACTGCTCACTTTACTACAATAGTGAACTAGTCTATCAAAAATTTGAAGAAATGAAATGAGTTTTCCTAGTTAAATGGCACTCTTCACCCCAAAGCTGTACCTGCAGGATGATGCCTGTTTGAGTCCGCTGCTGTACAACACCAGACATACAATTTAATGATGCCAGTTTGGTCCACTGCTGCAGGTCATCAGACAGATAATATTAAATATTTATCAGAGGAAAATATATACAATTCTATTGCAATTTCAAAAGTGATCATTTTTTTTCAAAATAGTTGTGGTTGCTGAATTGGCATCACATTTGGAAAAATGGTTGTCTGGTATTAAATTTAGTTGTTGACACTTCAGAAATGAATCTTTTTACCATTGCAATTACACAGGACTGCCAGCCGATAAATTACTGAAAAAACATTCTACAAAAGAATATTATCCAGCTGTCAATTGTTTTATAGAATTCACACAGATACTTGCAATTTCAAACATCTTTACTCAAGGTTTGAGAGTTCACAATGTTTTAATTTCCTCCTGGCAAATTATCTATATCAATGTCCAATATGTAACAGTTGCCCACATTCAATGTCAGAAGCCAGGTGTTTCCTAATTAAAGGCAGGTTTTTCATTGCCTTAAGCAGTTACTGACATTGGCATGGCTTCCCTTGCCAAAAGGCGGCAGAAAAGTGTGCTGGACAGGTGAATGAATGGTCAATTCAATACCATGCTGGATAGCTGGCTAAGGTCAGTTCAGTACCCAGCTGGACAGTCAGCCATAAAAATGTATGGACTGACTGTACAATGAAAAAATTGGACCGACTCAATTACATACAACAGAATGGCCAACCATTATGTGGCACAAGTTGCCAATGGTATAGACATCAGGTCACTAGTTGAAGGTGCAGGAAGCAGGCAGGCTGGACTGGCTAGTAGGCAGTTCAAGCAGCAGCATACAGCATGGAAAGATGATAGTACAAATTATAAATGTCAGAAAATTACCCCATGCACATGGCCTTGTCTCAACAAAGGTCTTGCTTGTACATGTGGGGAAAATTATGCCCAATGGGCTGTCAAAATAAGAGAGGACCCTCTCCTGCTAACTCCAGGCCACTAAAACAAACTTGTAATAAAATGAGGGACAAAAATGTTCTGGGGTTAAGTGGTTTAATACTGGTCACACCAAATGAACTAGTAAATATGGTTGATGGGTAATGATCTGGCAGTGTAAGGAGAAAATAATGGGTGAGAGATTCTTTTTATTGTCTGCATCAAAAGACGAAATGTTTGTTTTTCTATGAAGGCTAGATTGAAAGGTAATATTAATATGACTAGAGAATTATCCAAGGAAGAATAACAATTTCACAAAAAGATGTAGATCTCTACATGATGCCTCTAAATATGAACTTATGTGACCTTGCAAGTAGCAGTATCTCAAAATCCAAACTTTTATCTTGACAAATGCAAAGGTTAACTAAACAACTGGACCATGAAACATTGGGAAGTCTCTTAATTTTCATTCATGTCTTTAGAAGTTCTCATGACATAACTATATTCTAATTTATTTAATCCATTGGCAATAGTGCCTGAGATTTTTTTAAACCCAAAAAAATCACTGAACTGAAATAAAGGTCAGGGTTACCTAATTTTCACAGAAATTTGTAGAATTCCATTACCAACAGTTTCTGTGAAAATAAACTCTTAACCTAAATGTTGTTGCCAGATGGCCTCGCAGATAAGATCAATCTTAATGTGATAATTGCTACACCAACTGAAAAATAAGGCTTATGGGAGTAGCTGGGGAAAAAAATATCAATTCAAGAAAAGATAAGGTGAACTTTACATTATCTCTAAATCCAAAAATTATAAGCACTATGGCAACTATTTCACACAGGCCACTCAATTTAAGCTAGGCTACCAGTTTCTCTCTTGCATTCCACCTGGTTACTACCATGTTTTCTTTTAATCTGTCCGACCATGTGTTCAAAGACACAAAAGCAATGGCCAAAAAAGAAAAAAAAATCATTAACATTCTATTTTACAGTCCACGGTGTATACTACCATATCCATTGGATGCTTACAAGCACAACATAAAATACAAAGTCATTGTGACCACTAACTTACCATGCCTGTTGCTGGCTTTCGAACTCTGAAGAATATTATAACAATAAATGTTGGAATGATCTCCCAAACAAACAAAACAATTCCAAATGATAAGAATGCATAACCTTTGTCAAGTGTCACCATCTCTGCCTGTAAAATATAAAGAAAAGTTTTAAAAGTTTTTTTCTAGAAAATATTGCCATATAGCTTTTTTTGCAGCAATGATACCTTCTACATTTTAAATGACATTCTATGCCATCAATGCACACTCATATAATCAACAAAATGAAATCACTTAATTGTGCTCATAAACAAATTTAAAATAATCCATGGACTCAGACTTCTAAAGACAAAATACTGTGAGCTGCAGATGATAGGCCTATCAGAAGCATCTGCTATAATTTTTCCTGACTTATATATGTAACACATTATTTGTCCATGATCTATATCTGTGTCAAGTTAATTCCAAGATCAAGTCAAACCATTTACCATCATTATCCTGGACATTAGACATAGTCACTTTTATCCATTAAATATTATCCTCAACCAAGGAGTGCAACATTATGGACTGGACAAGAAATTGTTTGACAGGTTTATAGTAAAGATGGGACAAAAATCAACACTTTCGTCGTTGTCATCATCATCATCATCATCTCTCTCTCCACTTTCATCGTTGTCGTCATCATCATCATCATCTCTCTCTCTCTCTCTCTGATCATTAAAACTATCTGAATGAACCTGTTCATTGTACATACTTAAAACTGTACACTATTCTCACAATTATTTCAAATATTTACTAAATTTGAGTCATCAGATTAAATCAGTAGCATTTCTACAACACTGTTTATTACATATTCAGTTACACACATGTTTAAAAATTAAGATTATTTTACTGGAAGCAAGATCTTCCAAATCTGATGCATCTCTTACCTGATCAGAGACATTTATCCAGTTGTATCCAAATGATGGCATATTCTTCTCTCTGCTGATAGGGCAGATGGCCACAAAATTATACACAGCTCTGGATGTGTAGAGCAGGATAATCAAAACACAGACCACAACTGCTTGACACACTGTGGTCCCCTGTATGGAAGCAAACAAAAATCTCAATGGAAATATCTTGAATATAACAAACTGATGAATGACATGACAAAACAAAATAACTGGAAGTTACCGATGCCTCTTCCATGTGAAACATGTACAGCATGCAAGTCTAAATTAAATTGGACAAAAATGCTGTCAACATAAATTCCAAGAACTTATGTTGCACTTACTCCCTATCTTGGTACAAATCTTTTCACTTTCAAATGACTCTGACATTGCATGATAGCTATCCCTCTCACCATCTGAAACCTGCAACCATGGTGAAAAAACTTTAACCAAAAAATGGAACAGATTTTCAAATGACCTTGACCTTGCATGACCATCAGATACTGGGTTGAGCCAGCTGGATACAAAAAGGTAGGAGTGTATTACTTTTATAAATCAAGCATGATAATATCCTTTTTTGGGTTTAGGACTTATGAACTTAAGATTTTCAAATGATATTCACCTTGCCGACATCCCTGATTCAATAGTACGATAGGTATCTTTTCTGTGCTTGAGACCTATAACCATTACCTAAAAACCTCAACTGAAAATGTTTAACCAAGATATTCAAATGACCCTAATCTTGATTCCCAAAGAGAGAAAGAAGATGGAGATTTATAAAATTTAATGGACAGTGCTCATTGATTTTACTATCCATATTTGATAGCAATCCAGCTAACAGTTTAGGACTTGTGACCACAAAGAAAAACTTTAATCAGAAATTTAACCAACATGGAGGGTGGTGGTGAAGATGAATGTCCAATACTAACTGATTATATGGTCCAAGTAATAAATCAATCCCTCAAAGATTTATAACCATACAAAAAAATTAAATAAAATTGTAACCAATGCTGATGTTGCCAATGCGGCCATCAAAATGCCCCACACCCCCAGTGTAACCTATAATAAGCAACCCTGCATAATCCTTGCAGACAAATATTTAAAATAAAACCTGACCAAGTATTATCACCATCTGGCATCAAATCTTGGTATGAATGTGATCTCAGTAAATTCAGTCTTTCTGAAGTTACTGAGTAGAAACTAAAAAGTAGGGTATGATATATACCAATGTAGTTTTCAACAGACAAAAAGCACAAATACTCCAATCAAATACACAAATCACAAAAAGCTCTTGAAATTTGGCAACTTGGTTTTAACATCACATAAAAACTTTTGACAATGCATGCTAGTATTTGTTGTAGAACTTTTAATTAAAGATGTAACAGAAAAATTATGTGTGTTTAGAAATATATACCATGAAGAGTAACTTTTAAATAATAACTTTGTAAGAGAAAAAAGAGGTGACTTGTACATAATCTCATTATAAATATACATGTACACTCTTACAAAGTAGAGGTGCCTTGTACATAATCACATTATAGATCAGACATGTGCAACCGAGTACAGTGTGCGGGCCAGATAAGCAATTTTTAAAGCCAACCCTATTATGTAAATTAAAAAATTAAAAAAAAAATGTGGGCCAGATCTGACTTGCAGGTCACAGGTTACACATGCCTGGTATAGACAGATACATTAATAAAATTAATAAAGTATAGATGAGTTATAAATAATCACTTTATATATCCAGGGATAGCACAGTCTGTTCTGTTTGGAATATATTTATAATTATTTGTAATACAAAAATCCTATATACCTTGATTTCTTTCGTAGGAATCTGGAACGACTGCGTATATATATAAGTATTCTGACAATTTTTCATACGGTTAAGCGCATATTCATTCTGCATCTTAGAGCATCTAAGACTGCTGTTTTTTTCCGTCAATGGGTGGATATCCATATTTATTCTATGTACTGTGACGTTCTGTATGCCTAGCTATTAGTACTGCTAAGGCTGGAATTCTGGACATCTTATCCATACCTTTGGTCGATGGTCCTCTAATGCATATGGTAGATATATTCAGGTGCACCCGGACAGAATTAGCTTTGCACAGAGACAGATGTCAAATCAAGTGCCTCACTAGTTCATTACATGCTTGTGTCAATCAATACATTCATTATTCATTTGTTTACTTTGTGAAAGCATCACACAATTTTATTTTTATTTCTTTATGCTTAAGAGACACAGTAATACTGTATCTATGTTACACTGTCATTTCAACGGTATCATCTATTAGTGCACATGTGAATTCCTGACTATTGAAAACATGTATCTAACATTCTTACCTTCGCATACATCAGACCTTACCATGTAATTCAAATATATTTCATTTATTTCCAGGCATTATTCCCCTTATAGATCCTTACTTTACTTCAAATTGGGGGTCTCGTTACAGTCACACCGCTCCAAAGTCACAGTGCTACTTTCACTCATTTGGGCCATTGCCAAGTTTTCATTCATTCAAAAAACTTTGCTTTTGAACCCCAATTTGTGTCAGTACTTAAAAGTTCTCCACTATTATGCCCATATACTTCATACCTGCTTCCTTCAATGAATGTATGGAGTATCGGCTGATGTTTGTTATCATGGCATCCTCGGATCAGACTTGTGTTTCGGTTGTCATTGTCCCTATATACCTCCTGTCAGCCCCTGTTGGTTCAACATGCGGGTATTGGACCATCGTCCCTATATACCTCCTGTCAGCCCATTGCGGCCCCACACTTGCAGGTATCGGACAATTTTAACAACCCACAAACTCCAACATGCTTCCTGTCCTGAGGTATCCTTTAAAACAATCCAGATCTGGGCTAGTGCAGTGTGCTGTGACAGGATTTGCCCCCATTATGCCAAAAAGATTATTTAGATTTTATATGTACAATAAAGTGTCTATTGAACCTGTGTATTGTGTGTTATTTAAATATGAGAATTTTTTACTAGGTCGTCATGCGAGTGTGTCTGCTACGCAAGAGCTTATATAACACTGATTCAATGCCATCATTTTTTTGGTGATGCGTGCTTAGTCATGACGGTATATGGGCTGGTTCGTGCAGGCAAGGCAATGGGTGTCATTTACTCGCGGACCTTGGTTCGAAACTCCATAGAGTACGAATATAATTTCTCTAACCTGTATGATAGTATTGTTTGTATTAAACTATATATATATATATATATATATATATATATATATATATATATATATATATATTAGAGCCCCTAACAGAAGTAGAGTTACTTGCACAAGATCATAATATTTATCAATACCCTAACAAAGAGTGACTCATACATGATCACATTATATAATGATACCATTAAAAAGAAGAATGACTTTTAAATGACCACATCATACATACATACCTTAACAAATTAGAGTGACTTGTACATGATCAGATCATATATACATACCTTAACAAAGTAGAGTGACTTTTACATGATCATAGATATATATATATTTATATATATATATATATATATATATATATATATATATATATATATATATATATATATATATATATATATATATATACACCTTAACAAAGTAGACTTTTACATGATCACATTATAGACAGATACATATGAAGTGATTCCCATTTTCCATGCCATTCTATGTTTGCTTTATACAACAATTCAGATTGTTATTCAAAACAGTTTGTTTCAGTCAAGACATCAGGAATGAGAAATGAGAGCAGTGTACTTATTAGCTCAAGAGTTAGCCATCCTGAGTAAATTTAATTACTGTACCTTGAACTTGTTACATATCTACAAGCAGGACATCCTAAATATATATGCTGTGAATCACATGGTGGATAATTCATTTTAGCAAATGTTGGAACAATGCAGATGAAAGAATAAACTCAGATGATGAAATACTGTGGTTTCACTCATGTTTGTTGGTATAATTTTCATGGTCTAGCAAGACATTGCTATAGGTGCTTAATTTGTGGATTTATCTGTCAAAGTTTGTATATTTAGTGACATTTTATTTCAATGGAACTTAATCTTTGAATTTACTTGTGAAAGTTTGTATATTTACTTGTATTTCATTTCACTGGTTAATATCTACAAAAATCCAAACTAAAGAATACAAAAGAACAAAATCAAATTGTCAGTAAATGATGGTGACTTTAACAGTTAAAACTACACTATCTCTAGTACAAGCAAAATCAAACACCTATCAAGATCAATCTCCAACACAGTGTTTTCATTCAGACATCAAGCAGAACCAAGTAAGAACAATCCATACATTAAATAAAATACATGTGCATCTAAAAAGGTCTTTTGCATAAAGCACTGTCCATAAAGTTTTTCAACATCAGTCCAATTATGTGGATAGTGTCATCACTCAATATGTGAATCAAACACATGACCAACTGCTCCTCAGTGCAATCTACAGGTGGTGGTAACCTTCATGTATAGTGAAGGAAAGCAGCTCAAGATGAAGTTCGTTAGAGATCAGTCCTAATTACCTGTGGCTTTTAAGAAAGCTGGATTTGTGTTATAAGTTTGCCACTGTGTTATTATTAGCATGTTTACACTGTTTCACCAGGACATGTACTGTAATTAGTGTGTATACAGTGTTTATTTAGTACTTAAGATGTAATTAGTGTATATACAATGATTAATTAGCACTTGTGCATGAAGGAATAGTTTTAGTAGTTTACAGTGTTGTTCCTTTGAATTAAAATGTGTTGATAAAACAAGATGTGCTGTAAGGAGGATTTCAATTGGAAAGTTTTCTTTCTGTAATAAGTCACATTTCTGTTTACAAAAGAAACCACAAGCAAATATGGTTGATCAAATATGTCTTGTCCCCTTTAGAAAATATCAAGAGTCCATTGGCCCCATATCTCTAAATTGTAAGATGAAATCTTATGATGACACAAGTCTGCATATTACATAACTTGCAATCAGTGTAAGAAATATTTTGGGTAATCCTATCATATGAAAAATGCTGAAAAAATTATTCCACAAAATATTCTACGGTTTAGAGAAGCTTTTTATGTTACTTAGTTATTCTAAACACCTATACCATATTCTGTAGTCCTATAAAAATAATGTCCAGTAATTAAGGCTAATTTAAAAGATGATGGAAAACTGGAGAAGCAAAGCCAAAAGATGACAGAAACTATCTCCAGGGAAGATAACTTTAAATCATATTGGAATCATTTTACTTTCATGTGTTAATGTCATCCCAAAACATATATCATCTACAGATATTTTTTTCATATACTTTTATCTCTTAGGCAAAATAAAATGTGTTTCCTATTGCACTAGTTTTAAAATTAGGATAGGTAGGTCGGTAGGAGGGGGTTGAACATTAATTATATCATAATCATTATTATATATAATGTACTACGTTACAAGTACTGGACTAAACCATCTTAATTAGATGCACAAATCAATTTGGTGATTTATTTTATCTTCTTAATTTTTTAAAAATTCTTTTTACTTTTTCACTGTGTGGAGAAATGAGGTCTAGGGTCAACAACAAAAAACAGGGACAGTTGGCCAACTGGAAACATAATTTTTTACCTTATAAATTACATTTTATAAAGAAAACAAATGAATGGAAACCAGGCATGATTTCATTTCATTCCTAGAAACCATCAAATGTACACATAATGACTATACTCTATACTTACTTTGGCCTCAAGTACGACACTAGCAGATGACATCTTGGCCATTTTGAAAATGCAGACTGAGAGTATAATGGCCATTATAATGAAGAGGGAATCATTGATAGCAACACGAATGTACAGCAGGTATAACGGAACTGAGTGCTCTGTCTTCTCATGAAGCTTCACCAATACTGCACATGCTATGTTGGTAGCCAGAAACATTAAAACTGCTAACACTATTGCTACTCTAAGTGGTTTCCTGCAAAAGACAGCAAGAATACCATAAATAGTACATTATACACTCACCCAATTTTTAATAGTCATCTATGAAGGCATTAGCAGGGCATAGCAGACTTTGGAGATTATTGTCTAAAATGGGTCTAAATGACCTGGACTTTTGGTAAAGCCACTGTCTGAAAACAAAATTGATAACAGACATCATTACACAGTTGATCCATGGTGACACAGTGGCTTTCATGCTGCACCAGGACCCAATAGGATTCAGGTTCAAATCCTATTACTAGATCTGCCTAGGTCAGGTACCATAGTGAGTTCCTAAGTAAGGCAGTTTCCTCCAATTCCCTTGGTACAGAATCTGCTTGTGTTGGTGTGCTGTAAAACACCTAATGATAATGCATTCAGTGGAATTACCATATACTGTTACAATTTCCTACACTGGCATTAGGGTTACCCATAAGATTTTGAAAGTTGCAGTTCAGGACCCCATTCTTAAAAATGTTGCTGTCCAAGATGTAAAACTAAAAACAATTTTCCCTTGCAATAATTCTGAACATTATACTTGTATTGTTCTTTTGCCAAACTAAATATCAGATTGCTCATTCATTGTGAAATATTTATTATTAAAGTGAAAGAACAAATAATTATGGCAATGACAAATTATGATTGTGATGTTACAGTATTAACAATTCCCAACAGCTTTACCTTGCCATTTTTTAATTCTGTATGTAGCTAGAAGGAATCAAAGAAGAGATTATAATTTCTTCTCTATAGTAATTTATTAAGATTATATCCATTTCAAATCAATATATTTCCCAAGAAGAAACAAATGACCAAATTTCATTCACTTTTTTCATTTCATCTTTAACAATATAGTACATTATACTACATTCAGTTTTTTCATAAACAAACTTCATCAGCCTTTTCTACTGCAGATTGAGGATCAAACTTCTGTTTTTAAATATTCTGAGCACTTTGGTTTGATATGATCATGTGACAAGAAATCTTGTTCACAAGCACCTGTCATTATTGGTGAAACCTGCAACACTTCAGCTAAAACAGCCCTATCTTTAATCATGTCTGAGTGCACAAACCTAAAAATGTTCCACAGTTTTCTCTATTTATAGCCAAATATACTGGTCCAAGATTTTCCATGATTATCTGTCTCTTTAATGTTTTGCTTTCTTTTCAAAACTGAATGCATGAACTACTTTCTGTCAACCAGTCAAGTCAAGTAAAAATCAGTTTTGATATACAGCTTTATGCTTGACACTAATGAAATTCTTTAAAGTTGCCAATGGAGAAGTATATGTGATAATTATGAAAATTAACTTGGGAGTCTGTGTTCTTCTGATGAACAACATTAGACCTAAAATATCGGTATTTTTTTTTATAGATACAGTTAATGATCAAATTCAAGTGTGCTGAGAAATTATTAGCAAATCAATCACAAATTCATTTAATTAGTCTCTAAATCTGACAATCAATAAACACCAGCAGTCAATTAACAGGTGTCTTTACATCATTGTCTGCTTTGACCTATGCAAATTTACATCATCTCATTACAATCACTTAAACTTTGTTTGATAGCCTTCATTGTACATGACATACTTGTTTTGCGGAAACAGACCAAGTAAATAAGTTTGGCAACCAAAAACTTGTGTACAAAGAACCTGGCTATTGGAAGTTTCATGCATCTGAAATTAAAAATATAAATACTTTCACAATGGACATTCAGTTCCCCAAGACCACTATTTTCCTTCTGTTTCTCAACTTCCTCCACAGTCTGGTCATAAATTTTTCTCCCTAATATGACTGCTCTGACACTAATCTGACCTCTTTGCACTAACCACTTCAATAAAAATGTCAACGGTCATTGTTCAAAGTGACTCTTTCTGAGAAGTATTGCGGTATTTAGTAGGTTTTTATGACTTACTTAAATCGGCTTGGTTCATATTTAGCTCTTGCCTTGAAAACAACCTGAAATCAAAGGAAAATGATTAATTCCATCAGTAGTGAAAGCTGGTAACCCTTCTCTGATGAACATACCAGTAATTTTCTAGTCAAAATGGAAAATTATATTCACTCAAGTGGTAACATATGTCAGTACCTGTGTTCAATATTATCACTGGCAAAGGTGTGAGCATCATGTGGTTTACATTGCACTTATCTGACATGCAGGCTTTATGTCCATCACTTATCCAAATGCCACCATGTTTAAATTATAAATGTCTTAATGTAAAGGTGGTGCTCAACAGTTTCGTATTTAGCATAGGGTTAGAATTTTAAAGAAAAAGAATTTTCTATGGGTTTCCTCACTAGTTATACTGGCTATTTAAAAAAGACTTTGTATATCTTAGGCATTGTTTAAAGAACCTTAAATTCCCTTTATTTAGGTGCATGATTGATGGGTATAATATGGGTTATAGAATATACAGCCTGGCCTTACTCCAGATGTGCACATTTCAAAAAAGTGCTAGCTCCACTTGCTATTTTCACTTCCCAAATTTCTGAAGTAAATTGTAAAAAAAAAGAGCCAATAATTTTTTTTATATTTAATATATTTTGTAATTCATTCATTGCACTTTCAGAAGCTGATATTATTTAGTCTGGCAAAAATCATTTTCCCTATTTTAATAGCTGCCAAGGAGAGTGTAATTTGGATAAATTCTGGCTGATTTTTGGAGCACAAGGGAGCAGTCATTTTAGTTACCATTGTGCTAAGATCATTTACAATTTCCAAAAGTACAATATCCAAGCAAATGTCATGAAAGTAGCATAGAGGTATGCCAACATTCTCTCCACTGTGCATGTTTTAAATGCAAACAATTTCACCTTACAAACATCACTCTCTCAAAAGTACATACCATCTGGTAAGCACCAACTTAAAGAGTATATAGGTAACATTATCATATGATCTAATTTTGATTGTATGGCTGAAATATTTAAGTTGCAAGCATCAAAACAGTCCTTTTGAATAAATGTCTTGTATTTCCCGCCTCAAAACTGCATTTATTAGAGTCTGAACCTCAAACAGGCAGCACCAACCCTCCATATGATAAAACATGAGTTATTTTAAAATTGCGCATTGCATTTTGTTAACATTGCAACCAGTGTTATGCTGATAGACAGGAACATGAAACAAGTCATGTTTATTCTTGAAATGTCAACAATAAATTTTACAGTTAGAAAAGGAATGGAATAGGTGAGATTTATAAAGATCAAATGGTAAAATATTAACTTATTGTTTAATATGGAAGGAAGCAATTTTGCTTTGTAATCATTTATTTTTTTTATTTCATTGCAAATAAATGAAAAGAAACATTTTCACTATATATGTGTTGTTCTAAATGCAATCAGTTTTCAATTTAAGTTGACCTTATTCCTATATTTTAAGACTTCTAATTTCCCCATAATTACGGTCACTACTCACTTAAACATGTCTCGTGACAAATTATGTAAGCTAAATCAAAATAAGCATAATTAGCTTTTTATCATGAATAAAATTAATGTTAATGTACCATTTTATTCAGAACATCATCCATAATAATATGAAAATAAGAAAAATAATTGCATACATTTTTATATTTGTTTTAAGGTGGCGCTCTACAGTTCTGTATTTAGCATAGGACTAGAATTTTAAAGAAAAATAATTTCCCTAGATATCCTCAATAGTTATACTGGCTATTTCAAAAATACTTTGTATATCTTAGGTATAGTTTAAAGAACCTTTAGTTCCCTTTATTTTGGTGTATGATTGATGGGTGTAAAATGGGTTAGAGAGTATACAGCTTGGCCTTACTCCAGATGTGCACCTTTCAAACAAGTGTTAGCTCCACTTGCTCATTTTCACTTCCCGAACTTCAGAAGTAAATTGTAAAAAAGAGCTGATAATTTTTTTTACATTTAATATATTTTGTAATTTATTCATTGCACTTTCAGAAACTGGTATTGTCTAGCTTGGCAAAATTAATTTACCCTAGTTTAATAGCTGCCAAGGATAGAAAACTTTAGACAAATTGAGGTTGATTTTTGGAGCACAAGGGAGCAGTCATTTTAGTTACCAGTGTGCTAAGATCATTTACAATTTCCAAAAGAACAATATCCAAAGAATTGTTAGCCACATTACATGAAAGTAACATAAAGGTATGCCAACATTCTCACCACTATGCATGTTTTAAATGCAAACAACTTCCCCTTACATACATTACTCTCTCAAAAGTACATAATAACTGGTGAGCACCACCAAACAGTTTTCATCCAATTTTCATTCTATTTTCAGTAAAACTAAAACAACAAGAATTCACATGGGGTAGATGTCAATGTGAAATATGATGATTTGATACAAGGTGTTATACTAATGACTAAAGTGGACTAATATAATCAATTATAACTAACAAGACCTAAATCTTCTTTGGATCAAATTACAGGTTGATTTAAACCAAAAACCAAACTGATTTTCACCAATCATTGACTGAATTGCACAAAGACTGAAAAGCTATACACATCCAGTAAAAAAACAGTAATGTACCTTCTCATCACTCTCGGACGACCATCGCATGAATCCAATCGGGCGAATTAACTTTTTTTTTCACCATTACGGTCACAAATCCTGGAGACATGATCCATTTGAGGAAGTAGCCTATTTCTACCATGGGCTAAATAATGTCATTAACTAATATTACAAGATAAAATGTTTAACTTGTTTTTATTTCAGATTGCATCATTTTATAATTTTTTTTATCAATTTCCAGAACAGAAATGTATAGTTAAAGTTCTGATAGTACAAATAATGGCTGATGATGTCTAGACGGATAATGGACCTGGAAAATTCTGCGCCATGTTCAGAATGATTATTAGACCCTAACGCATATTTACTGCGGAGTAGAAGCTAGTACAAATGGGCTACTTCCTCAAATGATACATGTCTCCAGGGTTTGTGACCATAATGGTGAAAATAAAGGTTAATTCGCCGGATTGGATTCATGCGATGGTCGTCCAAGAGTGATGAAATGGTACATTACTGTTTTTATTAATGGATATGTGTAGTCTTTCAGTCTTCGTGCAATTCTGAAAGGATAAAAGCCGCGTGAGAAAATTCAAATCAAGCGAGGGTTGTGATCAAGTTGCATTCCTTTATTATTTTATAATATCACTAATGTGATTTCATGTACTCAGAAATTTTGCTGTGCTTTATTGATAAAACTGAAGACTCCTGTGCTGCCAGTAATTTGGTCCAAATTTGCCAGCATTCCTCTCAAGGGTGAAGCCAATGAAATATCAAGAAAATGAAAGCCTGTAATTTTGATGGAATGAAGCTTGATGTTTAGCTCCTCTGAAATAATCTTAAGTTAACAAGAACTGCACAATGTAATACTGGAAAGAATAGCCAAAAAAAACCCCCAAATGGATAGTTATGAGAATTACCTCTGCAAAAAACTGCACTAGTAAGCACAGTATTATAAACTGCAGACAGACCGGAAAACAGAACAGTAACCAATACAGTACTATCTCAAGGGTGTTCACCTGCTGACAGTCATAAAAATAGAATGAAAACAAGCTCGCTCTCAGGCCAGTCCAAATAAGACACAGGTACAAAAATACTGTCTGATAACTCAACCTCTTGTGTCTGTAGCACCATATCATCCATAGCTGGACATAAATCATTAAAAACAAGATCCCATAAACAGATATAAAGGTTGCTGTAAGCCCTAGTTCGGCTTTGGGGGTCAATGCAGGCTTGATCTTTTCGGGGCTGAAAGTTACACTCTCAACATCGTCCACAAAGCGGACGACTTGGTCACGAGACTGCGTAATCGTCTTTGGTATATCCAGAATTTCATTTTCGTTGTCACTTGTTGAGAACTCTTTCAATGAAAAATAAACTTCTTCTCCATTTAATTTCATGACTTTCAACTTTATTTTTTTGCAAGTGAGTGCATGATTTGTGATGAATAAATGTACTGCCCTTTGCACTCAAACTGTCAGATAATATGCGGAAGTGACTGACAGCTGTAAACCTTGACCTTCAGAAGAAAACATAAACAAAGCATACGTACAAAAATCAGTTCCGGATATACTTATCAATCGAAATCATGCAAAAAATAAAAACATGAAACGACTCGGAAGTCATAATCATTTCTTATATATCTATGTTCACAGAAATTGAATTTTTTAATAGGAAATCGATAAAGATATAAAATAAAATACTTCCTGTAATAAGATCTCTGGTTACGGAGACATTGTCAATCAATATTTGAAAGAATAATTGGCATTGCAATAATTTTTTCCTCTGACCTATGGTCCGGTGTCATAGACGTACTTACGCTTAGGAGTGCGCGTGGGGCATGAGGTTTTTGTGGTTCCCTTTATGGCGTCAATTCAACCATAGCATTTAAATGACTTTCGCTTTAATTGATCCTCTTGATATCATCTCGAAAAATACTCATATTTCAAAGAACTCAAGCAATGATAGACTCCAACAATTCTGTATTACATAGGTCAATTCATGATTTAAATTAGAAATAAAATTAGTTCGTGTAAAAAGATAAGTTGCATTTAATATTTTTCAAAAAGAATAAATCCTTTTTTTAAAAAAGTACAATTCCAAAATATCTGGCATAATTAACCAAAGCTAAAAATATATTCTTGAGTATTCATTAAAATTAATAATTTGTAGACCTGAGTTTAATTCGTTTATATAAATTGACCAAGTTAGAAGCAAATTATTTTATATTAGAGATTATATTTTTTTTTAAAAAAAATACTATCAATAATGACGAATACAAAGCTTCGCTTTTGTTTTCTAAATCTTACCATACTTTTCAACACTGACAGAATATTTTCGATTATCAATTGCCTCTTTCATTCATGGGTGCCCATGCAAGTAACAATTTGATTTTGCACCGGTCTCCAGTTGATGCTTTTTAAGCCTAAATAAAGTGTAACAAACCAGAATGTTCAGCCTACACACACACACACACACACACACACACACACATATACATACATACATACATACATACATACATACATACATACATACATACATACATACATACATACATACATATACATATACATATACATATACATATACATACATATATATATATATATATATATGTATGTATATGTATATGTATATGTATATAGATATATATAGATATATATATATATATATATATATATATATATATATATATAGTAATTTAATGCTGCAGATGAATATTAGTATGTAACTTTGGTTAATTAATTTTCTTCTCTTTAATGAATTTCCAATGCACAAATGAATATATTCCAAGCCTTGACGCCGAACCTACAAACAGGTCTTAAACTTCTTTATGTGCAATTAATTATATAAGCAAACAGCAATCGAATTATGAAAAAGGGGAGTTTCATAAAAAGATTAAGGAAATATTTCAACATGACCTTAAATATATATATATATATATATATATATATATATATATATATATATATATATATATATATATATATATATATATATATATATATATATATATATATATATATATATATATATATATATATATATATATATAATGGCAAATACAGGATTTGAACCTCTGCCGTTTCGCTTGACAGGCGGCAGTAAAGAGTCACAAAATGCAGACCTTCGAACAACTTTTGTATAAATTTTGTAATGAAGATTTGAGCAATGCTTGGAACGGATATTGAAACTGTTAGACGACCTAATTTTATCTGATATATTTTGATAATTTAACAATAACACTTGTCAAAATTGTAATGGGGTCGTCCATTAATTATGTCAATAAAATATGGGGAGGGGGTTTGAAAAAGTTTGACAATTGTTGACATAGAAACATAAATTGACATCAACAATGTTATTTTTTTAAAAAATAAATTTAATAAATCAAAATTAGGTCTATAAAGTCTCGATTTTTCCATGTATGCAATGTGTTATAATCAATTTGAAATCTGTTAAACAAGTATTAAATATATTAAAATTTATTTGGAGACCTTCTAATTTCGATAATTCTATTTTTAGCATAAAAGCCAGCCTTATATAATATTGATAATTTGTAGAGTGAGGGGGTTTTAAAAAGTTTTGTCATAATTTTGTTTAGGGAGGTCACTGAAAGTTTGACAGTTGTTGACGGAGGGGATGGGAAATGGCATAAAAATTGTTAACATAATTAATGGATGTCACAAATGCTGTATATACAACTAAACTTGCTCCAGACCTATCTGTCTCAACAATAAGCAATCAAATTTCTTCTAAATTTAACAGTTAACTGAAACACACGAATTTTAAATTGACGGAAACTAATACAGAATTTGGGATATAGCTAAATAATTATATAAGTTCTTTCTCCGTTGTTCCTGGTCTACTGCGCACGAATATTAACCACCCCTTTTCTTTCGCGGTTTTAATACTCCTAATTGAAATGACGTGGGTGAGTTTGGACATCCTGTATAAATGCTTAAAAAATTGTGAATTATACTTAAGAAAACTATTTTACCAGCCATAAATATTTTGTATAAGCCAAACAGCATTCCTGCTGTGTAAAGGACCAAATTTCTAGGTCAATCTTTATTGTTAGAATTAATTATGGTAGAACACACTTAGTCGATGATACATGTACCATTAACGAGTTTTATAGGGAAATGGCCACATTGTACGCGCCATAAATTACTGATTAGTTTGGGGCACGGCCGGAAGTTATTAGTTTTTAATTAAGGGCTTTGTTTATTTAAACTTACCGAACGAGGTTTAAGTTTCGTTCTGCTTGGAATTGATAGTAGGAGAAGACCCCAGCCATAGCCATTTGTTGACAGAAAGAATGCAGTGTTTAGGGCCAGGAAAGCTGGGATTACTGTAAATCTGATTTGTCACGCTGTGGTTTAAAACGAAAAAAACAAACAACTTAATTGTAAATGCACTGGTAGGCTTTCGAAAATTCAGTTTGCATCTATCTTCAAGAGGGGGAAAAGGGAGTAAGATCAAAAGACTCATGGGATTTTAAAAAGTTCTCGTCACTAAAAATTTTATCCAACGGAGAGAAGTTTATCTGAAGAATTGGAAATTTAGATCAATGAGCAAGAGAGACATAATTTTATCACAAAACTCAAAAGTTCCCTAGATTGAAGTTCTGTCGAACCATAATTTCACTTTTGACTTGAATTGCTGGATGCCAGATTCAAGCATAACTGAATGGAAAAATCCAAACATAACATTTATCCGTTGATCTGACTGGATAGATTTGGTAAGGCCACATTAAGTATTAAAAATAAACTTATCAAAAGTTCTACTATAGTTTTAGTTTTAATAAGTTACTTGACTTGGTCTTAGGTAAGGGACCGACACAATCTATCATAATTCTGTTAAATGACTCCTCAAATACAGGGATAGGTTGCATATGAGCTTTAGATATCTTCTGACAGTTTTCCTACCATTTGACAAGTATGACAAGATCTGCAGTATTTATAAACATCACTTCTAATTTTTGGCCAATGGAAGTGATTCAAAATCTTGTGACAAGTCTTTGTCACGTGTGTTAAGCCCCAGGTATAAAGTCATGTATAAGTCGAAATATTACTGCGGCCATGTGTTTGATGTCTAAATATTGCCGCATGATAATGTTAATCTTTTACGCAAGGTTACCGTGACCCGCCAGCCAGGACCCGGAATCTTGAATCGGTACAGGAGATAGTTCGTGCCAACTGGACAAAGGTGTGCCGTATCACACCTACGTATTAAAGGCTTGTTAAGAGATCAAAAGAAATCCATCGGAATGAATGGGGATGTGTTCTCATCCATCCTCACGTTGACAGACAACGAGAAAGATATTGTCCGCTAAGTTTGATTGGATCGATTCACAGCGACATCCAATCAATCGGAATTGAGATAGAGGGTGTGATTACAATTTAGATCCGAATACTAAATTTCAAACTTGTAAACGAAAATTTTGTTTTTCCTAGGAAGATTTCTGAGACACTCGTAATTTGGCGGTAAAATTTAGAAACATATTCTAAGGAAAGACACAGCTTCAAAAGGGTAGATTTATAGGGGACAGAACTTCCGGTTCACCTAAGTCCAGAGTCTCCAAGAAGGGAAACGGAAATGAGACTAGTCGAACAGTCAAGAGTCGACAAAAGTCTAGCTGGTTTAGAGGTTAATAGAAGGCGGAGTAAGAGGGAAAGGAGCATGGAGGAGAAAGTTTAGGGTTTAGCAGAAGGAGTGTACTTGGGAAATTTTAATCAATTGACTATTGAATTGCTATTAAATTTTTATTAATTGAATTTCAACATTTTTGTATATTTAGTCATTTAGCCGTCGCAATTTTGTATTCATGTAGGCCTACTGAAAATTGCAACTGGGGCCCAAAACTTCTGTCTGCCGTCCTCTGCACCTAGGTCTGGTATTAAGACAAAACAAATTGAATTTAATATCATATATCAATATAATATGCCATACATTGAATTTGTACTAGGGTTATCACAATGCCAATATGAAAAAATTACAAGAGTACGCAACTTAAAAGCCACCTCACCAAGTTGTAATTTGGCTTCAGGCATACTAATTACATATGAATATTGCTAAATTGAGATTACCAAATAAAAGAAACACTTACGATGTGAAGACCAAATAAACAAGGATGGATGGTTTGTTGGTCCACCTCTTGGTAGTTCTGGAAGTTTTGACCTGGTATATTTATATTGCCAGAGACTCGCAGCAAATCATTAAAAACAGTTAGCCAAATACCCCCTTTAAGCCAGGAATGATTCCCCTTTTAGAAAACTATATAGCCTCTTACAAATTGATAGATTAAAAATATGCAAAAGAATAAGATAAACAATTTTAGGGATTGCTTCAGCAAAAGACATGTTGCCAAACGATAAAACCCATGAAGGCATGATTAGTACGGCTAAAGATTCGGTTGCTATATATAACAATCATAGAAATGATGATAATGAATATTTTGATTCATTTGCCACGGATGACATTATTAAAAAGTATATGATGCAATGCAAATCACCAATTATTTATAATAGTAAGCATATACTAAATATTGATTCAGTGATGGATCGTAATCATCAGCTTCCTGTTAATTCAGACAAAATCCAACACTGCTTCCGGTCTTCTGTGTAGTAGTATAGGAAAACCAGGTTTTCAACTCACTTTGTTTTTTTACCCTCCAAACAAGTATAAATTATAGTCCTAAATTATCCCCCACCCCACCCCCTTTTTTTCCAAAATAAAACAGGGTTTTGACTCACCCTCCCCCACCTCTTTTTTTCCCCCTACTACTACCTGTAAACAGGTATTTTGTAACCAAACAAAACAACAGGTGTTGGAATGCGATAAGCTCTTTACACAGAGGTGACTAATTTGTTAGAACAGCGCATGTGTGGAATACAATTATTCTAAAGACGGCAAACGGGTTTTACCACAAGATAACAGGATGAAAATTAAACTGTGTTAGAACGTTTCAGTTAACAAGGTGGAAATTAAACTAGCATTAGAATGAAAATGATATTATTTTAGTTATATTATATCTTAAGTTTAGATAAAATTTTATGTTACTCATATTTTTTGTGATATTTTTTTTCATACTTGCTAACCCTCATTGGTAGAATGTCTGTTAACATATTGTCAATAATACGAAATTCACGTAATAAATCATCCATATTATATTTGACTCCTCGTAGGTAAGACCGGATCTGATCAAGTAGTTTCTTGTAAGTTTTAATTGATGTTAAACATCCATGCTTTTTTATCAAAAGTCTTGGTTCTACTTTTTTACACGCCGCTGTAAGTGAAACACCAATACCAGATATAATTAACAAAAAGGGATTTAACGATATCCCACTTGAAATTATACCGGAACTGGTCATTAACAATGGTAGATATGATATTACTCGAAGGATCTTGTTGTAGTATTTATAACATTTTTTAACGCACCAATGTTTTTTGTGATAATATTTGTAGTATTGTATTAGTGCGTCCACATCTTGTTTTGGAATATCTTTTGAAATATGATTGAAATCAACTATACTTCTTTTCATTATAATATTAGTTCACATAGTCCTATGTTTGGTTAATCCATAATAAGAGCTGGTTGTTCAGCTATAAATTCCAAATACCAGAGAAAATTCGCTAATTTTAAAGTTTTATCAACTGGTTCAAGTACAAATTCTTCTTCAGAATTTTGGTTTATTATTACAGATAATACTCCAGATGAGTCATCATTTGGATGACGAAATGGATATTTGGTAGATATTCTAAACTTTGCACTGCTAAGCACTGACAATCTATACACACCGGTAACTTCTGCAATATATTTAATAGAATTATTTTTTGGTGTCCACCTAGTATAACCGGATGCAACAGTATACACAATATTTTTAATCTGTTTGTGAGGAATTTTAACCATACTCGTTTTCTCAACAATATTCGGAATTCCACTAATAATATCATTGAGTTCTGTGTTAATATCATTAAATTTTGTGTTAATATTAGCGAGTGTAATGCCAACATTTGATGGATTTCCAAAAAATTCATCTCTAATTTTGTTTATGCTTCTGCGAAAACTTAAAAATGTGTTCACGTGACTGGTAAAATCAGTTTTGAGCGCTGTGATTTCATTAGTAATTGAAGCGTCCCAATCATTGACATATTTTTTAGTGACAGCATCCCCATCCTCAGTTGGGTTTCCAAGATCTGTAATCTTATTTTGTTTCATAACAATATTCCCACTAAATACATCACCATCTTTTTTAACAAAATCATTAACTGACCTACCAGAATCTTGTATATTACCTAGATTGTTAAAAGTAACGATATTATTAGCAATCGCAGCAGTATTTCGTACAACTACATCTGACAGTTTTACATTACTCGTCTTTAATCGTCCTTCTTTGTCCTGGAAAATGACAACTTCATCTGGATCTACGCTGGTAAGATTTAGTAAATTATTGATTTCATTTTTGAGCCGATCAAGAGTTGCATATTTGGATAAGTCACCTTTAAAACTTTTTGTGGATAAATCTCCTAATAATGTTCCAAATTTTGTATAATAACTCATTATTTACTATCCTAGATAAAATTATCAACACTAGTTTAATATTATACAAAAATGGCAAAATCGTTGATATTAAACTTTGATACAGAGAGACTAGTGAAGCATAAACATAACAATGAACTTCCTGATTGTCATTATCTTACTGTTGGGCGAACTGGATCGGGGAAAACAAATTTGCTTATGAACTTGCTTCTTGGTGATAATTTTAACTACGATAGAGTTTATATTTACACAATCAATCCACAGCAAGATAAGTATGAGTTATTAAGTGAGTATAATGAAAAGCTTCGTGATGATCTTAAAGCTGGTGAAGATTTTTTTATAATTAGGCAGCCAGAAGATCTTATTCCAGTTAATCAACTTGATGCAGATGAACATAAGATAGTAGTTTTTGATGATATTCCGCTAAACAACATGGAGATGAACAAAATAAGATCATATTTCTCACTGTCACGTAACAAACAGTGTAATTCTGTTTATCTCGCTCAAGGATTTTATAATGTTGATAGGTTTATTAGGCGAAATACGGGTTGTTTTATTTTATTTCCAGGACTGGATAATGTTGACGTTAGAAATATTGCAAGCGAGCAATGCGGTGGCGTGACAAAAGATAAGTTTATTGAACTTTACCGTAATGCTACAAAAGATAAATTTAACTTTTTCTTATTTGATAAACTTACAAATGATCCAACTAAAATGTTTCGCTGTTGTATTAACACTTACTTACAATAAAGCGTTTCAATTTTATAAAATTTATAATTATAATAATGGACAAACGAGCAAGATACAGACAACACATAGAAGATCTAAAAAAACTTGCTCAATCTCAGGCATCACTTAAGCAAAAAGTACAAGAAGCGCGACGTGGGCAAGTAACTGCTACAGAAACAACAGCTACAATTTTCAAGCCGGTTACTGAAGCATTATTAGGTAAACAACCTGAAACTAAACCACTGTCAGAAGAAGAACTTAAACAACTACAGGAAAAAGGTTTGGTTGGAATTGTTAGAGAACAACAGGAAGCAGCTGCTGCAAAACTTGTTACTAGATCTGATGAAGAAAAGAGAAAACTGATTGAGGCACTTACAGCAAATATAGCTGATCCTGCGGCTAGACAAGCAGAAACAGATCGATTGATAAACAATCCGCTGGAACTTGAGCGAAGATTAGCAGAGTTAACAACGCAAGGAATAACAAATATTATAACAAGTTTATCAGGAGACATAAAAGATATCAGAGAGGAGCAACAAAGAGTCGGTGATCTTACTGTAAAATTTATGGAAGTTGGAGATCAAAGATTTTATTTTACAAAAAGAGCAAATGATGAGATAAAAGGTAGTGAATATGATGATTTTTTAAACAAAGAAAATATAAGGGGTATTGATGATATAAGCAAGTGGACTGATGCAGAATATCAAGCATTAATCGATAAATTTGATGTAATATTTAATGACGGAGCTGCTGCTAAAGATGAATTAAACACGGTTACAGAGATTGATAATATGATTCCACTTTATGAAAGAATGAGAAAGGGTGTCATTGCTCTCACGTTTAAAAAAACAGCAGAAAATAGCAGAGCAAAACCTTTTGGTAAAGGGTGGAGTTTTAAAAGAAAATTTGATAAACTCGATAAATCTCGTGTAGAAAAATATAGAAAAGAAAAAACAGGAACTGGTGTAAAAGTATTTACTTCAACTACTGAAATGATAGGTAGATTAATGTTATTAATATCATCAAAGGAAGCTGGGAATGTTAGTGTTGAACTTGATAATGAAATCATTGACATACTTGATCATCTAAGATCGAGTGAATTATTAACATCTGACGAATATGAAACTTTACACCGCGACTTAATCGCGGCGACTTAATTTTGTAAAATGATATAATATTAAAGGAATGCAAACAACATTATTACTAAACTCTAGCGAGTCTACAGAAGATAGCGCAAATTTTTCAGTAAATTATATTCCACCTATAGAACTAGATCCTGCAAAACAATATGAAATTGGATTAATTTCTTGTACTTGCTGGAATGCTATACCTAACGTGAAAAATGATGTTAACGATGAAATGTATTTTACTATGATTACAACATCTCCAATATCTACAACAAAAAAAATAAAAATTCCGCAAGGAGCTTATAATATTGAAGATCTAAACAAGACGATCAAAGAGCTCATAACAAAAGCTAACGGTGTGGCTGATAATTTTGAATTAGCAGCAAATTATAACACATTGCGAACTAGGATAACTTTGAAAAATATAGCAATCAATCTTGAACCAAGAGAAAGAAGTATTGCACAACTGTTAGGATTTACTGAAAAAACTTACACTGCACTTGATCAGCCTATTACATATGACAGTGAACTGCCAGCAAATATAACGGAAGTAAATACAATATTAGTTAATTGCTCTACTGCTTCTGGCTCTTATACATCAAAAGGTAGCAAAGGTCAAACGATTTACAGTTTCTCACCAGAAGTCCCGCCAGGTTCTCTCATGCAAATAACTCCACGACATATTATATATTATCCTTTAAACGTTGAAGATCAAATATCAAGTATAAGGATGCAGTTGACAGATCAATCAGGAAAACAGTTACATGTTAGTAATGAAGTTGTAACTTATTATTTACATCTACGCGAGCAAAAGTAAAAATTATGAAACATCAAATATAATGAAACAAAGAAAAAAAGTTTATCGAAGAAAAATAGTAGGAGGATTTTTTGGAAATATATTCACTAAAGTTATTAAAAATATTCCAGGACTAGCGCGTAAAGTTGCACCAATTGCTATTGACGCGGGTAAAGCTTTTGCAACTGGGGCTGCATCTGCCGCTGGGACTGCGGTGGGACAAAAAATAGCTAATAAAATAAAAGGAGATCCACCGACTGCATCTGAAATAAAACAAGCTATCTCAGAAATCGCTCCAACAAAAGAAACTCAAAAAGCTATGATAACAACAACAAAAAAATTATTATCACCAAAGGGCGAGCAGATCATACAAAAATTAATATCTAAAGTAACAATGCCGCAATAAAATTTTATATAATCTAATAAAATAAAATGTCTACTAAAAATTATCTCGAGTTAACAGAAACTTATGACATCGACAACGATGTGACAGAATTCGAGTTTGTTGAGTACCTTGATGAAAATTCTAACGAACCAAATAAAACTGGTATTAGAACCTTTAACACCAGAGACGAAGATGTATTTCTACTGCCACATAAGGCTATGTTAGAAGTTCGTGGTCAGATTATGACAGTAGCTAATCCACCTGCTGCAATTGCAGTTGGAGCAGAAGTAGCTCTTATAAATAACGGTTGGAGTCTATTCAAAAGTGCTAGATATCAACTGGCCAATCAAACTGTAGAAGATATTTCAAGTCATCTACAAGTTGCAAGTACAATTTTCAATATTATTTCATTTTCCGACGATTACTCGAGATCAACTGCAACTAATATGATGTGGTTTAAAGATACTGGACGGGGTATAGCTGAATCAACAGAATTTTTAAAGAGAGGCGCTATAGTACATGGAGCTAATGCTGATGAAAATACTGTAATTGTGAGAAATTTTCTCATTGCTAATGCTGCTGCACTAGATATTGTCGCACCTGCTGCAGATGCTAATGCAAACGCTACAAGAGTTTCTCTTACAGCAGCTTTTAATAATCTAAATATAACACCACCAGCTGCAGCTGCAGACGGTACTGCGATGTTAAATTTACTTCTTAACACACTTGATGTGAGAAATCCACGCTATAACGAAGGTTTTGCTAGGCGAAGAAAACTTACAGCAGGATCACGTCAAATTACAATGATGCTTCCGCTAAGCATGGTTTTCGGCTTTTGTCGCGATTATGATAAAGTATTTCGCGGAGTAAAACATACTCTTATTTTAGATCGAGCAGACCAAAACGATTGCTTGTTTAGATCTGGAGGGGTTGATGTACAGTTTATCATAAACAAACTTTCTTTGTGGATGCCACGTATAACACCATCAATCACTAAAATGTCAGAATTAAATAGTACGCTTGATAAGCATACAAACAGAATTTACTTTAAGCAGCATAAGGTATATCAGACAGCGGTTCCAAATACTACTGACTACACGTGGAGGGTCACAACAACATCAAGCGAACAACTGCCGAGAAATATCTTTGTCGTATTTCAACAACAAGCTCGACGAGGTAACCAACAACAAAATAATGCAGTATTTGACCACGCTGATGTCAGACGAATATACACTAGATTAAATTCAAAGCAATATCCAGAACGAGCTATCGAGTGCAATTTTACTGATGATGTTAATAAAAATATTTCTCGACCGTACATGTACCTGCTTGACGCAATGCAAAAATATCAAGATGTTGAAGATGGAACTCAAATATCAGCAGAGGAATTTCGTACGCTTTATCCTATATTTCATTTTGATGTTAGTAAACATAACGAGCGAGCTGTAGACAGCACAGCGGATATTGAAATTACCTGGACACTTGGGGCGGTTCCAGTAGCACCGTTGTACGTATACGCATTAGTGATTAGTGATAGATTTATCACGGTAGATTCTATTGGAGGTAAAATGACAGTTCAAGTTTAATCTACAGTTGTTATATAAAATGGTAAGGTATATTGTAAAAGATTTATACTTAACTGATGGTCAAGTTAAAAAATTAGTAGCTGCTATTGCAAAGCGAGAACAGGTATCATTAAAAATCAATCCTAATATTTCTGATGGTGTTTTAACAAAATTAATGCTAACAAAAAATCAAGTAAAAAAGTATGATCGTAAAAAAACTTTTGTTTTAAATTTGAGTGCTGCACAAATGACAGCGATGGCAAAAGAAGGTGGTTTTCTTGGTCCGGCATTATCAGTATTAACTAGTACAATAATACCTAAACTTTTACCAGTCTTAGGCACATTAGGAATAGCAGCAGCGTCTGGAGTAATATCTGGCGCAACGGAGAAAGCAGTCAAAGGTAATGGTATCATTCGTGGAAGTGGAATAAAAAAATTGTAAATTTTATGTAAATAATATATTATAATGCCACAAAAGAAAAAGAAATCACCAACAACAAAAAAAAGAAAGTAATAAAAACAAAATCACCAACACCAAAGTGCAAATGCATATGCAATCAAACAAAACAAGGAGGAATTATTCCGTTCGCTCCACTTTTGGCGGGACTAGCGGGAAGTCTGCTGCCAAATCTTTTAGGAATCGGACGTGGTCTAACATTACCAGGAACTCGTCGACCCCGTTGAGTAATTTTGATATCATTGATAAGTTAAAAGCGGTTCCTGGATTTCACGGAGTTTATTCTAAAGATGAGCTCGCAGCAATAAAATCACCATCTGCTGTAAGTTCATGTGTTATTAATATACAAGATTTTAATGACGGATCTGGTACGCATTGGGTAGCAGTTTATAATAATAATTATTTTGACTCGTTTGGACTTCCTCCAAGCGATGTAATAAAAAAGTATATGAAAAAAAAATTTACAAAAGTATATTATTCGTCAAATCAACTCCAACCTGTTGGAACGTCTGCTTGCGGATATTATTGTATTATGTTTATCCGACAGATGAGCAGAAATCTTAATTTTTTAAAATTTATTTTACAGTTTGATAAGCAACCTTCTCACGCTAATGATGAGATCGCAATTAATTTTATCTAAACTTATAAGTATAATAATGTCAACATACTGTCTCAAGTGTAAAACTAAAACAGAAGGTATTAATGAAACAACAGAAAAAACAAAAAACAACAGGATAATATTAAAAAGTATTTGTGCAATCTGTGGAAAAAGAAAAAATACATTTTTAAAGAAAACGTCCCCAGCGATAGTATCTCCAGCGACGTCGCTAGGATCTGGTTATCCTAATATTATTTTAGTCGACGACTAAAAATATAGAATGATATGCAACTGTGATTCTGACAGAGATTTGTGTATTGAGCAAAATAAAATTGTCGCATACTGTCAATGTTGTAACAACAGAGAAATAATAGGGTCAGGTATAGATATACATAAACTAATTGGAAAATTACCAAAACCAAAAGGCGGTTGGACATTGCCAGGGCATCGGTATACTGGTCCATGGAATCCGCTACATCAACAACTAGATGAAAACGACAATCCATTGCCAGGCCAAGAGCCTTACAATCAAGTGGATGCAATAGCAATGCGTCATGATATCTGTTATCGTGATCATGAAAACTCAAAATTAGATTGTGATAAAGTAATGTTAGACGAATTACGTGATATGAAGCCAACAAATCTACGAGAACGTTTTGATAGAAAATTTGTTCAGGGAATAATTGGAGCAAAATATAAACTTGGACTCGGAGAGTCTCGTCAATCACCTCACGATCGGGGAAATAAAGTATACGATGATCTTGCAGTCGAACTACACAAACCTAAAAAAAAAAGTTTCCACGACGTAAAGTTGTCGCTAATGGTGTAGATGATATCTGGGCAATAGATTTGGTGGATGTATCTAATCTAGCTCAGTTTAATGTTGGCGCTGATGGCGCTCCAAAAAGGTATTTGTTTAATGTTATAGACGTTTTTAGCAAATATGCTTTCAGTGTACCTGTTTCAGATAAGACAGGAACTTCAATGACCGATGCGCTAAAGCAGATAATAACGAGTACAGAAAGAAAACCAAACAAAATCTGGACTGATCACGGATCTGAGTTTTTTAACAAAAAGTTTGAACAGTTTCTAGAACAAAATAATATAAAAAGGTATGTTACAGGAAACGAAGGTAAAAGCGTTGTTGTTGAGAGATTTAATCGCACGCTAAACGAGAAAATACACAAACATATGACAGCTAAAAACACCAACAGGTACATCGATGACCTTTCTCAAATCGTAAGCGAATATAATAACACGAAACATCGAACCATCAAAATGACACCTAAAAAAGCTGTTAAAAATCCAATATTAGCAAATGAAAACATGTACCGCAGACATAAATTTAAGGTTGGTGATAAAGTTAGAATTTCTTTGATGAAAAAGGTGTTTGCAAAAGGATTTACTCCGAACTGGAGCGAAGAAGTATTTGTGGTTGATAAGGTACTTTTAACATTACCTGTAACATATGTTTTAAAAGATCTGGCAGGGGAACCGATTGTAGGTAGTTTTTATGAACAAGAACTACAGAAAACTGAGCAGGATGTTTTTGTTATCGAGAAAGTAATTAGAAAAAAAGGGGATAAAAGTTTAGTCAAATGGCGTGGGTATAGTGATAAATTTAACAGTTGGATCCCAACCAAGCAGATTATGATATAATGCTATTATAAATTAACTCATACTTTTGTTTGACAGATTTACATTTTACTGGTTTACATAATGATATTAGATACTGCTTACGATCGTTAGAGATCGTCATTAGATTAAAAATCTTGACAAATATGAAATCGAATTTGATATTTTTCTGTCGGCCTGGGATCTTGATATTTAAAAAAGGTTTGATTAACTGCCAGAACAGTTGTTGTTCGGCAACGGTAAAATTAAATTTAATTAGCTGCTTAGCAATGTGATACTTGACATTATACCGTTTAGTTGTTGATCTGCTGTAATTAGATCTGTCAGCAACAGTGACTATTTCACCATCATCATCAGATTCATTGTTATATAAAATATCATCTTCGCTATAACCAACAGATTTGTCTATAAAATCTTTGGAAAATGTAATACTATGTATGACATCATCACTGACGACCTTATCACTGACGACCTTATCACTAGTATCTTCTTCGTAGAGTTCAGCGAGTCGTTTCATCAAGTCCATTATTATAATATATTTTTATCTAATTTATTATTATAAGATGACCGATGAGATAAAATATCACCAAAAAGTTAATATAGTAAATTATAACGAACTAGCTGAAGCGGTAAGAAAATGTTTGTTGGGTTATAGTGTTGATGTTATTGTAATGCAAGGTGATTCTCATAAAATATTACTAACAGAAGCAGAAAAAGATAAAATTAATGAAAATGCAGTAACAACGTTAAAATTTAATCACGATGATATCATAGCATTTGCTCATCATTGCTTGACTAAAACCGAGCTATCAAATATCATATCTAAAACCAATTCTAGCATCGTATTCTCTTGAAAAAGTTGATTTTGTTGCTCCATCAGCTATAATTTTTACGACTGCGGGATTTATCTTATAATATTTCGCCGCAGCTGAAATCGATTTGAATTCGATCTCCTCATCCGTTTCGAGGTTTTTTGAAATAACAGGTTTTATTGGGCATCTAAAATTAATACCATTACTATTTTTTCCTTTTCTCACATTTTCCTGTTGCGTTACTATCTCCAGATTTTCCAATCGATTATCAGTTTGTATATTATTGATGTGATTAATAACAAGACCATTGGGTATAGATCCATTGAACACCTCATAAACAAACCTATGACCAAGATAACGAACTTGATTTGTTGATGTTCCTCTAACTGTTACCCTGATATATCCCATATTGCTAATATTACTAAGAACTTTTTTAGTTTTTCTATTTCTAATAATACCGCGATCGTTAGCCTCGTATAAATCAAATACTGGGTGCGGCTGAAACTCATCTTGTAAGGATAAATTTTCAATATTATCATCAGTGACTTTACCATTATAATGATATACACGCTGTCCCTCTGGAATATCATCGCAGAACAACGTGTAAATAAAATCTTTTCTAAATATTGCAATCCTCTCGGCATTATCTCCCTTTACACTAATATTATAACCCGCTGACGTTAATTTGCCAACAGGTATTCTAGTTTTAATGTTAATAACCGAACCAATTACATTTCCAGCGTATAAGTTATACTTTGGGTGAATTTGATAAATCTCTTGCTCACGTGCGCTTGTCAGATTTACTGTCATTATATTATAGGTAATATTTTTTATCTCTAATTGATTTTTAGCGCATGCGCAGTGTGAGATAAAGTTATATTTTGGGTGAACTTGATATGTTTCTTGCTCACATGTGTTTGTTAGATTTGCTGTCATTATATTATAGGTGATATTTTTTATCTCTAATTGATTTTTAGCGCATGCGCAGTGTGAAAAAATTATCAATTAGATATTACATTATAGTATAATAATGTTAAAATTGCGTGATATAGCTAAGAGAAGCTTTATGGGAGAACCTAATAAAATAGCGACTGCTTTTGCAGGTTTTGATAATAGTCATCAGTTTGATAATCAAATTGTTTTAGTAAATTTTACTGCAACTAATCTTTACCACCTATTACAGACAATTGTAAAACGTGAGCTCGAAAAACACAAAAGTATCAGATTATTTGTGCAATATCATGTTATATTTTCAAAGTTAGTTATAATGGAAGAATTAACTAACAAGGAAATTGCAGAACCTTATATTAACGCAAAATCGAGACGTGTTTTGCTTGGGACTGATCTGTTATCACTATCTGATGAAATACACCAAGAAATTGGAGAAAAAAATAGAGGAATTTAGTCAATTAGGTTCGGGTTGGAAGTTTGAAATGATCAAAGGAATATTGTTTCACACGATGAAATATAATGTATTACGAGGTAGTTCATACGTCGACCTGCCACCAAAAATAAAAAGTAAAAGATGTTGTATAAACATCAAAAACGTAGATAACAAATGTTTCCAATGGGCTGTTCTTTCCGCACTATTCCCAGCAGAAAAAAACGCTACTCGTGTTGAAAGGTATATCAGTCATGTGTCTAGATTAAATTTTAAAGATATTAACTTTCCAGTGGCAGAAAATCAAATACCAAAATTTGAAAAGCAGAATAATGTTTCAATTAACGTTTTCGGACTAGATGAAAAGGAGGACGTATATCCGAGATATATTTCAGAAAAAGCTTCACAATCAACTATAAATTTACTGTACTACAAAAATCATTATGTTTGGATTAAAAACTTTAACGGACTAGTTGGTAGACAGTACAATAAGGATAAGAACAAAAAGTTCTTTTGTTACCGCTGCTTGCATGGCTGTACAAGCAATGAAACATTGCAAAAGCATTTGCAGTACTGTAGTGATGTGCAAAGAATAACAATGCCATCTAAAAAAGATAGAGTGTTACAGTTTGTCCATCATAATCACAAACTAAAAATTCCTTTCGTCATATACGCTGATTTCGAATGCCTACTTCAACCTGTACTTGGTGTAGAAAATAATCCTAATCAATCGAGTACAAGAAAAGTTCAAAATCATGTTCCGTGTGGAGTAGCGTATAAGGTAGTTTGTTGTACTGATTCTAGATTATCTAAATCAATCAAATTATATCGTGGTAAAAATCCAGCTGTTTGGCTTCTCAAGCAGTTGATTAACGAAGTTGATAATATATTTACTCATTTGAAAAAAGTAACGCCAATGTTAAAATTAACACCTCAACAAGAATCCAATCACGAGCAAGCAGAAATTTGTCATATTTGTGAAAAAGCTTTTGACGATGATAAAAAAGTACATGACCATTGTCATTTGACTGGACAGTATCGTGGAGCGGCTCATAATCAGTGTAATTTAAAATTTCATGCTCCAGATTTTATTCCGGTTATTCTTCACAATTTTCGAGGATATGATAGCCATATTATAGTAAAAGCTTTTGGTGATCCTGATATAAAATCTCGTCTAAAACTCGATAACATCATCAAATGCATCCCAAATAATTTTGAAAAGTACATGTCTGTTACGCTAGGTAAATTACGTTTTATTGACAGCCTGCAGTTTATGGCGGCATCGTTAGATGAGCTAGTAAAAGGTTGTAGTAAATTTAATAACCTAAGAGACTGTTTTGGAGATAAATTTAATCTACTAGCTAAAAAAGGAGTTTTTCCATACGAATACCTCGACGATTGGAGTAAATTTGATGAAACATCTTTACCTGACAAAGACAAATTTTACTCACAACTTAAAAATGAAAATATAACTGATGATGAGTACAGGTATGCACAAGATATTTGGAAAGAGTTTGATTGTGAGACTTTTGGTGATTATCATGATTTATACCTGAAAACTGACGTGTTATTACTAGCAGATGTTTTTGAAAGTTTTCGTGAAGTGAGTTATAATAATTATGGACTAGATCCTTGCTGGTATTATTCTGCCCCTGGGTTGTCATGGGATGCTTTGCTAAAGTTTAGTAAGGTAAGGTTAGAATTACTGACAGACGTGGATATGTTCAATTTTATTGAAAAAGGTATCCGAGGCGGTATTAGCGTGATAACAAAAAAATATGCTGAAGCAAACAACAAATACCTGAAACAGTATAATCCTGACCTTCCTTCGAAGTATATAGTTTATCTAGATTGTAATAATCTTTACGGTGGTTCGATGGCAGAACCAATGCCTTTTAGCGGATTTCATTGGATCACGGTTGATCGATTTCTATCAGAGACAGAAAAAAAGATACCTGACGATGTTTCCTATTTCGTCGAAGTTGATCTTGATTATCCAAATTCGCTACACAAATTACATAACGATTACCCTTTCTGTGCGGAATCGATGGTTATAGATTATAGTTTGTTATCAAAAGAACAACAAGCGTTAGCATCACCAAGGCAACATTCCATGGTCAAGAAACTAGTACCAAATTTACTTGATAAGAAAAATTATGTTTTGCATTACAAAGTTTTAAAACAAGCAGTCGATGCTGGTCTTGTGTTGAGAAAAGTTCATCGTATACTAAAATTTAATCAGTCGCCGTGGATGAGAGGTTATATTAACTCCAACACTTCAAGAAGAGCTGCAGCGAAAACAGAGTTTGAGAAAAACTTCTTTAAACTGATGAACAATTCCGTTTTTGGTAAGACGATGGAGAATATTAGGAAACGTGTAAATATTGAAATAGTTAATGATGTCAATCGCAGAAACAAACTTGTGTCAGACGATGATTTTGTGAGCATGAAAATATTTAATGAAAATCTTGTTGCGATACAAAGAAGAAAAACAAATCTAAAACTAAACAAGCCGATCTATGTTGGAGCTGCAGTGTTAGATTTATCAAAGTGGCTGATGTACGATTTTCATTACACTTTTGTTAAAAATCAGTGGCCGGCTAGTAGATTATTGTTTACTGATACTGATTCGCTCGTATATGAAATCGAATGCGAGGACATCTATCAGGACATGTACAATAATCGACATCTGTTTGATCTTTCCGATTATCCACGTGACAGTAAATTTCATGACGACATAAATAAAAAGGTTATTGGTAAGTTTAAAGATGAAATGAACTCGAGCGCTATCAAATATTTTATCGGATTACGCAGCAAAATGTATGCCGTATTGTTAGACAATAATAAAATAACGAAAAAAGCCAAAGGTCTGCCTCGTAATTTTGTTAAAAAGTTTATGAAATTTGATGACTACAAGTACGCGCTTGATGGTGGTGTTAGTTTTATGAGAGCTATGGCAATTCGAACTAATCATCATAAACTCGAAACAGATGTCATTATCAAACGTGGATTGTACAATTTTGATGACAAACGCTATTGTAAAAATGGGGTAGATACATTTGCCCTTGGGTATTGTTATGATGATAGATCTATACTCGACATTATCTTTTCCAACTGAAATTTTATCTAAACTTATAAAATAATGTTTGAAAATTTGACAATGACAAATAGCTACAATAGTAACATCAAATATCTAATGATGGATGGTAAACAATTGACAGTTGAATTTAATAATGAAACATCAGGTATATGTTTTAATGGAACATGTGACAAGTTAAAACTTTCGCTCATCAGATCTGATGACAGCATGTATTTCAATTATCTCGAACAATTGTATCAAAAGTTGCTAACGGAATTTAAAAACTTTCACAGCCCCATTAGCCAACAAAACTATACTAAACTCACAATTGATCTCGATCGGTCAAAGGTATATTTTATCAACAAAAAATATCCTCTGAACAAACCAGAAATGAAAGATCTGTTTGAGTCCCGTCGCTGTGTGAGTGGTAAAGTAAAATTTAGTATCTATAGTCGTGATAGTGAAATATTTTTAATATCAACAGTTGAAACATTAATCATTGGTAACGAGATATAAAATAATACCATTTTCATTCTAATGCTAGTTTAATTTCCACCTTGTTAACTGAAACGTTCTAACACACAGTTTAATTTTCATCTTGTTATCTTGTGGTAAAACCCGTTTGCCGTCTTTAGAATAATTGTATTCCACACATGCGCTGTTCTAACAAATTAGTCACCTCTGTGTAAAGAGCTTATCGCATTCCAACACCTGTTGTTTTGTTTGGTTACAAAATACCTGTTTACAGGTAGTAGTAGGGGGAAAAAAGAGGTGGGGGAGGGTGAGTCAAAACCCTGTTTTATTTTGGAAAAAAAGGGGGTGGGGTGGGGGATAATTTAGGACTATAATTTATACTTGTTTGGAGGGTAAAAAAACAAAGTGAGTTGAAAACCTGGTTTTCCTATACTACTTGTGTGCATCTTTATCTTCCTTCAAAAAATTGATCATGGGCATTACTACCGCTCAGAGAGGAAATTAAAATCGAGGAGCTTAGTTATTTGGGCGAAAGAAAGAGTTAATTGATCAGTATAACCGTTGTCGAAAATGTAAAATCATATTCTGATATCTGCATTAAAAATAATATAATTTATTGGAACATACATTTGATATGTTTTAATACTTTGTTTTCTCAGACGCATTTCTCTACAATTATATAATCCAAGCACCTCCATTAATACTTTCAAATTTTATTCTTGACCACCAGGAATAGAAATTTACTATCTTCTGTAATGCCAAATAATGATATTGATCTATTCACTAAAGAATGTTAATATATGAAACCCGTACTAAACTGCATAACTATTTACATTTCGATATCTTAATCATCCTTTTTTTTCTAATACAAATTTCAGCCTGTTTCATAAATTCTCTTAACTACTGTTGATGGCCAGATTGAGGAAACACCCAAATACCATGTTGCAGAAATTTTGCTTGCAATTTGCTATTCTTCAATTAAATGCACAAAATAAAAATCTAGGTTTTGTTTCAAGATTTTTATTTGTCGAAGAAGGATGAGCAAGCAAAATCATTTGATTTATATTTTTCTGCTGATCGGTCTATTTCGTTTTATTTTTCTAATGATAGGTTGACCATTGTATTGGAGAACCACCCCAAGGCCTCCTTACAATCAAATATAGGAAAAACGAATGTAATGTAGAAACAAATATACACACACAGGGCGCACACATAAACACGTGCATGTAATACGCAATCTTTCATAAACAAACACAGAAAAACAGCATCTAGATGACACTGATATAGTCTGATTTGTGCGCAGACGCATATACCATAGCAAAAGCGAGTACAATAGAGCATGCAGAGTTTCGCGTGATAGCCAGTGCTTATTTGGAAACTTGTTAGACATCAATCGACATTGTCCGTTAAATAACTTTATATGTTTTTAGTCTTTCTATTTATAAGAGTTTAAAGATTAAATTTTTCAATTGACTAAACGTTTTAAATTATATAATTCTTTTTTTTTCTTCTAATTTTGTTATCTTTGTAATTACAAAAAATTTTTTCCAGCTATGTCTTCGTAAAATATTGAGGACAATTTCTCTAAACGTACAATTAATGCTTGTTGCCGACTTCATGGAAACTAATTTGATAAAAATGCGGACCACAAACAACATCTACGTTAGTCTTTCTGCGATTGTGTCAATTGCTTCAAACATCAGCAATTTTCTGATGTAACCGAATAGGGTTCAATCAGAAATTAGTCAGTTTTACAAACTCGTACATTTGAACTCAAATGGTGAAATAAAATATTCTAAATTTCATACATGATAACATTTTATTTCAAAAACACTAACATTTTTTTTTTTTAAACAGATACGTTTAACACTAATTTTTATTTTCCCCGCAGTTGCTCCTAAAATGTATAACGTGTTTCACTTTTAGTATCTAAACTTTTTAACGCTATTAATTGAGATGTCCTGCTCATCGGATGTGAATTAGAATTATAGAACTAGCCAAGTTTTAGTGTAAATTTATCCCAAAGAGTAAAGTTCTTGGAATCCGATCTTCTCATCCCGTTTGGCATTTGAATCGTTTTAAAAAGTGTAATATATAGAAACAAGGTTTTTAATCAACAAATATTTCCAGTGAACAAATGATAGTGATTTCCAAATTTCTTCTGTTAAGCCCATTTCCTGCCATTCCCATGTTCGCTTTCTATCCATTCTGACACCTAAATATTTCTTCTAAAATATCTTTACAAGTATGCAACCTCAATCTATGTACAGCAGACCAAGTCTAATTTAGTTTCAGGTTTCTTGAGCAAGGAAAATGAAAGCTCTAAATTAAATGGGAATCCTAGGTATTTAAAATAGGAAATAGGTAGCATAAATATGAATTCGTGACCTTTATTCATGTTTACCCAAGCAAGTGTTTTTTGAAATGCTTTATATCGCCTGTGAATCCCAAACCTTGTCAAGAAATAAATTCTCTGCATTTTATAGTAAAGACACAGTAATATTATATACACGTTTGAGAGAAATAGGATCACTAACAAGAACCGAGTGAGGAGACCCTAAGAATGATTACAAAAATATTTATTTATAGATGACATAGTCCTACACCCAAACTGTGCGCATAAATTCCAAGAGTGAATATTTAACACAATGATAAGCACGGAGTCAAATAACTGGACAATATCTGAAAGAATATAACGAAAAAAAAGATACGGTTTCTAATTTGTACGAATTGCAAGATGAAATATTAAACAGTCAATGAAAAATGAAATAAAATATTTAAAAATTAAGAAGAAACTAACAATGTAATCATTCAGACAATGATAAGTGAATTGCAAAACTATGGTTTCAATCGAAAAATTATAACTGATTTAATACAAACTGGAAATTTATTTTGCGGATTGCAGTCAAAACCACAAGGTAATTTCATGCTCCACCTCTGTGTCCGATGGTCAAGGATCCACCACGAATGGCCCACCCACTCCACACAGTCATTCTCAAGATCTGTAGAAACTCTTCCTCCCTGCAGACACATTGGGCCTGACGTTTTGGTCCCACACACATGATATCCATTATCTTCCTCAGGGCCAACGGCAGCACATCGGAATATACCAACCCAATAGTTAAAACGTGGTACGGTACAGACAAAGATACAACCTAGCTCTGTTACTATAGTTCTATCAATCCGTCGTTCCTTCAGTCCTTCACTCTTTTCCAGCTGAAATTATAATTTCTAAAATCATGGTAACAGTGACAACGTCAAGTATCGAATACTGTGAAATACGTGATGCATGCACGTAAGTGGAGATGATCATTTTATAAATATCTTATCATCGTGATTGAAGTATAAGGTTATAATCCGGTTCATATGTTAACTGACATATGTTAACATATGTTAACTTGTATCAGACGAGAATCTATAGAACTTAAAATACAATTCTTTCGTCAGTAAATTCATGAAATAGTGACATAAATACAATCTTTATGCTCAGTTACACACTGTTGGACTTGAAAAAAATATATCTATAAAAAGTGCACAATAAATTTTAGAACAATAAAAGAAAACAACTATATTCAGTAATACAGATAGGAAAATACGAATCATATATTGCGCCATAAAGTGGACCTCTTATTGATAAGAGTTTCCCTAATATGAAATCTTAATGTACCAATAGTTTATATCTACAACAGCTGTGATGCAAGGCATGTCCTTGCGCTCAAGGTAAATCGGGTTTCCCATCGCCAGCAATTCGCTCGGGTAGCATGGATGGAGTGAACCAAACTCGGTACCTCTAAATGTATCATATAGATAAGCCACCCTCAGACAGAGCTGTACAACATAAACGAAAATCGAGTGCATTCTATTCCAAACAGTCGCAAACAATCCATATACACTATTCCGTGATAATCACATATCGAGCATATGTGGTTTAAAATCTCTAATATTAAAATTTCTTAATATGGCACATTACAATTGTTAATGATATCATCGTCACAAATGATGTATGTTGAATATAAACTTCCTCAAAATCGTCATATCAATTCATTTTTGAAAATTATTTTATAAATCTCACTTTTCCTAGGCAAGACAACAAATGGCAGGTAAATGCTTTTGGCATCCTTGGGTAGTTTTTTTTAATGGTTTTAAACTCTGAAAATCATACTACTTATTCCAGATTTCGGCATTTCTCTGTAAAGATTCTGCAACTACCGTTTCGTTTTGCACAGGCACACGCATGGTCTCGCGGGGCATCCTGTCTATCAGCGAATCTGGTACAAACCTTTCTGGTGTGGAAAAGCTGGCAACGACAGCATACCATTATTTGTGATGTATAATGCTCTAGATGACTTGCCATAAGCAGTATGGTATCCAGACCTGTAGAGGGAATGCTGCTCAGACACTGTACTGTTTTTGAAGAATAATTTAAACTACCCAATGGCCTATTGGCACCATCTTTCGTTCGCGGATTGTTTACTACCATTCCCATTAATTTAAAGAAACTTATTTCCAGATGACAAGTTATTGTCTCTATTGTTGTAAGTTTTATGTGACTTGTCTTGTGCAATATTTGATCCAAAACTGTGAAGGGACTGCTCTTCATCTTTTGTCTGTATTGATTGTAAAGTGTCATACAAGTCGGCAGTTGACCTAGCGACATAAACTCTTGATTCTTTGACCTCTTGTTCATCCGTAAATACATTATTATTGCCATTACTTTATAGAAATATTTGTCCAGGTGATAGGTCATTTTCTTTTATACCATATTCTTGCATGAACTTGACTGGTTCATCACCCGTTGTATGTGAGAGTTCTGCAAGATATTTGAATCAACTGATTGACATGGAAGCATTAAATATACTATCATATTTGTTACTTTACATTAATGTTTGTGTAGGTAAGAGTTCTTTTTTTTTCTAATGCCAATTCATTAGTCATTTTAAATTGCTTTGCAGTCCTTGTTTGAGCAGATTCTGAGAAATTATTTAAAACATTATGTTTATTGAATAGGATTGATTTTGCCCGGGCAAGTGGTCGTTTTGACTGTTTAATGTTTTTGTGTTGAATCCTGTATCCAGAATTACTCAATTGTTGATCTTCATTTGATGTATGCAAGGGTTCTGATAGATCGTTTTAGCCACCAATGAGCCATTGAGTGTCAATTCTTGTTACCATGTCCGCTTTTTCATCTGCGAATATATTATCATCTCCATTAGTTCGAATAAGTGTTCGCGCTCGTGATGGGTCATCTTTTCTATTGTCAGATCTTTCGTGTGACCTTTTGCTGTGCATTACTTTGTCTAGACATGTAGTCAGACTGTTGTTCGATAACTCTCTGAGTTGTTGCGAAAGGATTATTAGAATCATCAACTGACCTAGCGGAATCTTTTTTTTTATCTTTTAATTGGTTATCATTATCCTGTTACAGGCAATAGGCATAAACATATTTATGCTGTCAAATGTTTCGGACAACTGGAGCCAAGTGCAGAAATGTAGAAGTACTGCTCTTCTTTGGTTAACTGTGCAAGTATAGCTGGCAAATTAGCCACGCTACAAAATTAATGTATAAAGTTGTCTATTGATTCCCTTGATGATGGTTTATCTGTTTTGCTATGTTCATGTGAAACTAATGCTTTTTAATTGTACTGGTCTGTGAGTATGCTATCAGTCTTCTTACAATCTATATAATAATAATAATAATAATAATAATAATAATAATAATAATAATAATAATAATAATAATAATAATAATAATAATAATAATAATAAGAAGAAGAAGAAGAAGAAGAAGAAGAAGAAGAAGAAGAAGAAGAAGAAGAGAAAATATTATTATTATTATTATTATTATTATTATTATTATTATTATTATTATTATTATTATTATTATTATTATTATTATTCAATAACTACAATCATCACTAACTTGATTTTGATTGTGATTTTTTTTTTGGTTTAGGTTTCAAAATATATATGGTATATTTTTTTTTAACCATTTACTAATCACATGTCAATATTAAACAGAATGCATGTTGATAACAGCAACCAATGTTGTAAATTCATAACACACAATTATATCAATAATGCATGAGAGGGCTTTTTAGGATAAGCACTTTAAGAATAATAAATGCAGATAGTAGTATAGGTCCTCAAAAAAATATGGTCTGTTTTCTTTTTAAAGATTGGGTTTCATAACTCCAGAATTGTTATGCAATCTGTTCATCACATTTGTGTTCATGCCATGATTTGAGAAAATTTGCGTAGATTTGTTTTACTCTTAATGATAAAAAGGTCACATAATAAAATATGCATGAAATTTCAGTTGGTATATACTGATGTCTTTTACATTAAATGCATATTCTATCAGAGATGATTTCATTTAAAAAAAACAACAACCACCGTATCTTCAGTACATAATTGATACGTTGAACCTCCTATATCGCTAGCATTCTATATCCCTCTGATACGTAATTTGAACGGTTACTGTACCAGTTTTATTGCCGTAGTATAGTGGCCGAGTGGTCTAAAGCGCTGTCCGTTACGGATCACTGCCATCTCACCTCTGTCTGCGTGTGTTCGAGTCTAGGATTCGGCTAATGTGGATATGTGAGAAAGCTTGCCAGTAGCTTCTCGTGGGTCGGTGGTTCTTTCCGGTGATTTCCCGGTTTCTTCTTCCACCATTAATACTGGCCGCCATGAATAGCCTATCGTGTGCTGAAAAATGGCGTTAAGCCCAAAAACAACAACAACAACAAAAGAGTTATTCATAGCCGTGTTAATGAAATGGAAATGTGAAATAAACCTGAAATCGTTTCATAATTTGATAAAGCATATTACGATTCAAAACAAAACATTTAAATAAATCACAATTTGATTCTTTCAATGAAGAATCTTTTATAACAACTCAACAAAACATTTGTTTCGTACAAATAAAATTCTATATATTTATTAGTAATTTCATCCTTGCAACAATGAGAAATATCAAAATAATATGTGCAGAAAATTAATTAATTTCCATGACCCATAATGGTGATTCTTCTTGTCATGTATGTCTGTGTTATATGTTTATTTTATACATGATCGTTGATAGTCAGGATCAACCAATACATAACATATTAAACAGCTAATTTTGTTTTCGATTGTGAGTTTGTACTAGAACATAGTGTGCTTGTACTTTAGGATGAGGTCATTTCGTTTGGTAAAAATGTTATTGTGGCCTTTTGACCTAGTGATGAGTGTGAAGGAATTACCCCCTGGAAAACTAATAGACCTAATTTCTGATTGGTTATCTGCTACAGGACCTGACCTTGTTGAGAATTAGAATATTCTAGAAATAATTATTCAATCCTCATTCTTGTTCTTTAACGAAGTCTTAGTTTTTTTTTATAATTACATGATAATTATTATCCTGGCATCTTAGTGGAGTCATTCCGTTGTATTCAGTTGAGGATTTATGTGCAGATTTATTTCGATTATTTTTTGGAATTACAATGTGCTTATAATTTAGGATTTAGTACCCTCTTTAAAAAACTCTGAATTCATTGAAAAGATATTATGACTATTCATTATAATATATCAAGAATATTGGAACATATGCACAATATATTGAACTTCATTCGGATCAGCACTAGGACTCATTTGCAACACTCGAAATTCTAATACTTGTGATAGAATGTTTAGTACTATTGATGATTGCATTCATATTACTGTTATTTTCAATTTTTAATATTCTATTGGGGAAATACATTTGTTGTTCAATTATACAAAACTCGTTGGTTTTCACTATTTCCTGTTACTTATTGTTTAAAACCAAAGAGACCTAACATTCTAAAAATGAATATATTAGTATGGTGAAGTTGTAATTCCCAAGACAGGTATTATTTTGCGCCTGAAGTCACCTTTTTAGATCACACGAAAATTATGTATATGACTTTTTTATTGGCATATCTGACGGCTATAGCAGTAGAATGCAACATTGTAATTCCCTTTATGTATAAGTTGGAGGGCATTTTATTATGAATTGCCTTATCGAAATGAATCTAACTAAATTACTTAATATGGACATAGTACTGTAGGTCTATATTATTTTTCAAGAGCAACTTTTGGAATGCATTATATCAATATACCACCCCAAGCTAACTGGTTCTAGATCTCATGTGACCTTAACGGAGTAACAACGTGGTTCAATTATAGGTTTTCTTATATTGTAGTTTCTGCTTCTTTTATGTCAAAACTTTAAACTACTTTCACAAATGCAATGGATTCATGTAGATTTAATTCAGTTTATCTTTTGGCATGATAAACAATGTCCTATTAAAAGTACATAAAAATATAACCATTATGAAAGACCAACGCTAATGCCTTACAATAATGTCGCATATAGACAAGTGGTCTCCTTTGATAAGTCATAACATTGGAAAATCAATAAATCCAAGCATTGAAAACTTAGCCTCTTAATTTTCGTGACCTGTCAATGCAATAACATCTCAGTACAGGTTATACTGTAATAGTTTTAATTATCTATGCACAGGAATTTTATTAAACAACAAATATGTAGAGAATTTGTCTTCTTATTCCACGATGTATTGTCTCTATATGCAATACACTAACGCACAATACTAACGTTACATAACACCCACCCCACCCCCCATATATATATATATATATATATATATATATATATATATATATATATATATATATATATATATATATATATATATATATATATATATATATATGTATATATATATATATATATATATATATATATATATATATATATATATATATATATATATATATATATAACAACATCGAGTCACATTTTGTACAACTTCTTGCAAAAAATACACATTAATTAAAAAAAATAAAATTTGCACTTTCTTCATTAACCTATTTTATCAAATGTAATAACTAATTCGACCCTTCTCTGAATTAAATTCCATCATGTAATATCTGTTACACACAGTCAAGTGAAGATGTTCATCAGAGGACAATTAAACAACAATATATGTATTTTTTGAACACAATAACTTATTCCAGAATGTAACCAAAGGGTTTCTGAAATATATGTGATTCTGGATGGCAAATTCAATGGGAATCAATCGTATATAGTTATATGCTAGAACTGAAACTGGTTCAAAGGTATATAAACCAGGAGAAGAAATAACTTTAAATATAGAAAACGTATCACAAAACAAGGCAAAACAATTTAACATCAGATCTTATTTGTACAAGTAAAACTGCCTGTGTAAGACCCGACCAAGCTGAGTGTGACAAATTTACAATTAACCAATTCTTGCAAAAGGAGTGCAGTTATGCATATTTAATTTGCATTGTTCGTTTATCAGTGTTTTTGTTTCATTATGTTATTGGTAATCAATGCTTGTATTTTGGTCTTGATCTTGTCAAAAATTCAAGTTTGTGTTGTTTTTGACTGAATGAATAGTCTTGTCTTCTATTCTAGAAACAACTAATATATATATATATATATATATATATATATATATATATATATATATATATATATATATATATATATATATATATATATAATTATTTTCTCTATATGGATAACTAATAGGATCAGTATTTTAGACCAAATCAAGGACATTGTGTATACCATATTTTATATTATAACTGTAGCGATAGAAGTTTTAATTGTAACTAAGATTTTGTTATGCAAACAAGTTGAATCTTCCAGAATGAAACTTTCCATGTAGAAATGGTTTATTTTAGAAATGTCAATTGTGACCTGAGGTCATGTAGAGGATTCTATAATCTTGTTTCTATTTTAAAAAAGTGTTCTGCTATATATTCTTATGAAATGCCATTTTAAAACTGGTATTAAATGACTATATGATACCCTGATTTTCTACCTATTTATCACCAATACCCGCGTGCTAGCTTATTCGTGTGCTGAAAAATGGCGTTAAGCCCCAGAACAACAACAACAACAATATATATATATATATATATATATATATATATATATATATATATATATATATATATATATATATATATATATATATATATATATATATATATATATATATATATGACAGCATTTTAACATTTTCCCGATATATATTTTATTTTGTTGAACTTAATTTTATTATACATTGTTGGAAGGATTTAGCTCATTACATTTTTTGTGCGATTCGTCTTTTCTTTAGCTTAATGTTTTGTTGGCACTACTGGGCTACTTCGTCAAACACAAAGCACTTTGAAGGATTGTCGATTCCTAGCACCGGAAGTGTGATATAGTTTTCAGCAAAATTATATTTTTATACTGCGCATGCTCCATTCCGCGCGGTGTATTCGAACATCAAAACATTTCTTTTATCTCGAATGGTAACAAGAAACTTTTTTTGTTCAAGTTAGGAAAGAAGTTTTTCTTTTAATTGTATAAAATCGTTTAATATAGACTTTAGTTCCAGTAAATGATATCAATATAGGTGCGATAAACCAAAGATAGGTTAAAATATGGCAAACATTGTTTCCCTTAGCACATCAACATCGCATTCCAAACTTATACAGCAACGATTGTAATGTAATATTTACGTTTCTTGTTTATATATACATACATGACACATCACGTAGGCCTAGATAATAATCGCACATCCTAAATAATACAAGTAAATATCAATGTCAAATGTTAAAACCAATATGTGGCGTTCTATTCACATGTGGCGTTGTCATATAATGTATGAATGTTAACTCTGCTATGTATATCAGGATTGACGTAATACATTGTAGGAATTAGGCGCTGTGTATCTTATCTTGAAAATACTACTGGTACAGATGCGTATACCCCATCTGAAAAGACAGCAGTGTACATGAGCAATGCTGATTCTACTGCTGGAATGTAATGTACCTGAATTGTAAAAGCGTATTATATGGTACATGTACTTAAATGAGTTTAACCCAACAGCTTGAAATAATCAGTATATATCATCCAGAAAATACTCATATATCAAATATCAAGGGACATATCTTGCTCAGTCAAGTTGCCTTATTGGTAAGCAGAGTGAATCAGAACTCTGGCGCAAGATGATCAGAATGTTTTGGACCTGTAATGCACTCATTGGATAAAGTGAGGATAGTCTCAACTGTTGTTACATGGCTGTCATGTGAGTTTCTACAGCTGCTTTATGAGTAGTAGGTATCAAAACCCCCTTGACAAACAATCTATTTTTAATTTTAGTTTTCACAATAAAATATATTGACAAGTCCACATCTATGACCTTTGACATCAAATTACCTAGTCTTTTTCCTATATCCTAACACGGTCAGTGAAGAAGAAAAACTGGTTTTGCTCAAGAAATTTAGTTCTACATCACAGTCCCGCCCCATACAGCTTTTATAGCTTTATTTTGGGTAAGGAATCAATACATTTATTTTGGGAACATAAGGGCAATGGTCATTGCCTCTCTCATAGAAAGAAGAACTGGTTTCTGCACAGAACTTTTAGGTATCTGGATGGAGGACTATTACAAATAGGGTAGACACATAATGTGCTGTTCATGGTACTTTTGTTCCATTTGAAGTCATATAGCCAAATTTCATGGTGTTATGTATATATAGTGTAATGATTAGTATATATAATGTACTAAGTACTTTATTTACTGGGCCAAAACTGCACAAATCAATTTCAGAATATTTTAATTTTTGTTTTAAATTTTTTAAGTTGGGGTGGGTGTTAGGGTTAGCATTGAAAAAAAATAGTCAAACAACCAGAAACTAATTCTTTTTGGCCTTAAACAGGAGGTGGGTACATCATATGCCGTTCATGGTACTCTTGTTTCAGTTGAAGTCATATAGACAAATTACATGATGTAATGTAGTTTGTTGGTATTAATGGCACTTTTAAGATATTGATGGTTATTATGCAGAGGAAATTTGAACTGAGTACCTTTCCCAAGGACACATGGTGGCAGCTAACCCATGTTAAATGCACAGATATTTACCCACATGAACCTTGGGTTTCAAGTCTGACCCACTATCGATTGAGTGACCACAGTTCCCCACATATAGAAATGACTTAAGTGGAGTTAGGAATCTTAAGTATGTTATGGCCTACAGAACAACATACTATACTAATCTGTCACAAATAGGCGAAAACATGATGAGAACAAGAAAATCAGGGATAAGTGTTTTATTTTCTACATGAACAAAATAAAATTGTTTCTTAAACATCAATCATAAAATTTCACTTTTATCTTTTTATTTGCTAACAAAGGTTAATCAAAAACATTTTTTTACTGTCATTGATAATTATTTGCTTTCCATTACATTTAATAATCAAAAGCACTTTGGTTTGGCAGTTGTGAATTTTCTGTAAACACATACATTTCAGAAATGGGAAACATTGATTCATGGACGTGTGCCTCTTAAGACAACTGTAATATGTATCTTCTAGCTAAACAGTGTATCTCCATGACATACAATTGTATGCACGAGGGACAAAAGTGAGGCACACTTGTGCATTGCATCCTGCTGTGTCTGGAATTACAGGCTTTTGTAAAAGAAATTTAATTTGGAACCTTTAGCTCTGAATGCCATTGATTTTATTTCTATGTCAATCATTATGCTACTTCCTTGTTAAACTTGATTCCTACAATTGATTCCATGATTATCATATTATCATTTATTTCTTAATGTGGTGTCATAGGTCCTCAGTTTCAGCCAATCAAAGGTACCTTTGCTGAGAAACTGATAAATTGTGTAAAATTTATAGTGAAATATTTTCTGCATTTATATCCCTTTGTCAACTGATAATTTGTGCATGAATTTTATTCTAATTTCAGACCCATGGAGTCAAAGGCAGGCTTAATACGAAATAATAGACGTCAGAAGTCTGAAGAAAGAACATCTTCTGTATGTCAAGAATATGGTTTTCTTTGCAAGATTTCTATAAAACTTGTATAAAACTAGAACTGAATCATATTTTTATTCATGGCAAATAAGATCTCTCAAAAACTGTGATAACTACAAGTCACTAACAGCTTGAAAATTTTGCTTTTGACTCGCTGGTCCAGGACCAGCAGGACCCAAAATTGCCTAGGTTTACATACTGGTCCAACAGCTAAGTCTGACATGCAGATGTTTGCTTTAGTGTATTACTATAAATGAAAGACTCAAAATAACAACATTAATGCAAACTCAAAATTTGCACGACTTTATTTTTTATTAAATAATTGATATATTTTTCCTAATCATAACATTTTAATATTTTCAAATCATGTAACCATTTCTTCTATAGGTGGATCCTCTGTGAATCTAAGTGCTGTAGTTAACTAAAGTTTTATGTCTAAATGTTCTAAACAAAAAGATATAAATTTATAAAATACCTAAATAAAACAAAACACATTTGCAGTTCAAAGGTTGTTCAATAAAACATGGGATAACAACCATGAGTCAAAATATATGCAGTCAGTAACAATTCAATGGTATTGTCCAAGTTTCCTCTGATCTTTCCCATCCATTGGATATTTTTACATTTTTGTTGTCAAACATGAGGTGGGAAAGGTCCAATAAAACTCAGATTACTGACAGATTCGTCAGTTTCCATGGTTCTCATTGTGAGTATCAAATGCTATACTTTCTCAGGAATAAAAGAAAAAACTGGGAATGATCTCAGCAGGACAGAAATCGGCTAGTTCTGGTCCCTATGTCATAGCGAAGAACTTGTGTACTCAGCTTTGTAAAGGTTCATGGAACCTGTTTCTTAATGATTGAGTGTGGTATGTAGGGCTGTAAAAAATCACAAAAAAAACAACCCGGGTACCCGTTGCAAATTTTAACGGGTACCTGGGTACCCGTTAGCACATGAATGACATGTACAACCGTAGACCAACTAATTATCTCCATTTCTTTAATATTTTTTTTTATGGCAATAGAAGCTAACCGTGTACTACTCGGTCTGATTCGTCCACACCGACGTAGCTGTGAATTGTCTGACCGCCGCTGTTAATAAATTTATTTAGATTGACCTTTGTACACAGATGGTAGGTATAATCCAACTTTGAATGATCAGTGATCAGCCACATTGAAAGCTTTAGAACACTCGCATTTTTTAAAGTATAAGTCCTTGTTAAAACTGACCACGTTTATTCATCTATTTTTGACCGCAGATTTGAATTACCCACGCATGCGTGCCCCAGTTATACCATATGACCACGCAGTCATATAAGTGTTATTATTTTGGAATTATAATTCTTAAGATAGTTATGGTAAAAAACGTAGTAGTATCAAAAATAGAAATATCGGTATATGTATGATGGCTAACTTTCGAAATTCGCAGAGCTAGTCGACTAGAAAAACAACGAACAAAGATTACTTTAAGGCATTACAAAGATTTCAAGTTGGCTAGGTAATGATTGTTCATAATATAAATTGTGGGATTGCCTTGACATGTTTGTTCAGAAATTAAAGGATCCATCTGGATTTCATTAAAAGAGCATGCAATGTACCGATCATTTAGCACCCACATTCCATAGTTATCATCTGCAAAGAGGTTTATTACCTGTAGAACAAATGTTTTAACCTTGGTATATAATGCCTTGGGGATAACGGGATAACGGTTTGTCCTGTTGCACAACGCCAACAAATTTTATTAATCCAAACAGACTGACCTATTGTTTATTTATATTAAGCAGAAATCTGGTTTCTAATTATAGCCATAGCTGTCACACCTGTTTGAAGTGGTTGGCGAGTGTGTGTCGATTTTTTTTTTTTTATGGGTACCCGTGTTTACTTTTCAATACCCGGGTTTTTTCTATATGGTTGGGTCCCCCGGAAACCGGGTACCTGATGACAGCCCTAGTGGTATGTTTATTAATTGTCAATAACCAATCTGGTCTTTGTTTTCTGTGTTATTAATTGGCTAGCTATAAGATTGGATGTGCTTGTGAATAAGGTACTTGAATGATTAGTTTACTCTGTGTATGCTGTACATGTTGAACTAAACATAAATGACCTTTTGTCAACTTACCCAAGTTTATCCAGTGATCCTGGAAAGTCTGAATATGTTTGTTTTTATCATTATTTCAGTCCTGAGACATTTGATGCCATGCATTGCAACATGTCTCAGCAGACAAAATCACTGCGGTAGGCACTTGTCTTTTGTCTTAAGAAACTCGTAGCATCTAGAACATATGATAATCCAATACTTTTTTTCTTAGTTTTAACTTTGATTGAGAACAGACAAATGTTGGAGTGACAAAGATTAATCTTTTAGACTGGTGATTAGTGTATTACAGGCTATATTTGCAGATTTCATGTCAAATTTGACACCTAGAGTCTCACTCTTGATTTCTGCTTGCATAAGTATACTTTTTAAACTTTTAAGATGTTTTAAAAAGTACATTTTTTTTCAATATTTTGAAACAAATAATATTAAATTAACATCATAATAATGCTGCTTTCATGACAGGTCCTTGGCTGAAAACATTTGGTCCTATATGTGAAACCATTATAATTTTCAGCCCTGACTAACATACATCAATCACATATTGCCTAATGAAAAAAAATATCTGAATTTAGGCATTGAAAATTGCAAAGAGAATTTATTGTGATTTTTTTCTTCTTTTTTAAATGATATGGATAAACATTTTGTTGAATGTTAATAAAAGTTCTTTCAGTGGAGATGCTGGATTTGAAACCTAACAGTAGTTTATAACATCAAGTGTAGAAGTCAAGTTATTTGTAAAGTTTTCAGTTTGAGTTATCTTTCATTCATTTTTTTTTCTTTTTTTTTTGTCTTTTGGGCCCCGAGTGGCTGAGTGGTCTAAAGCGCTCTCCGTTATGGATCACTCACTGCCATCTCACATATGTCTGCGTGGGTTCGAGTCTAAGATTCAGCGAATGTGGATATGTAAGAAAGATTGCCAGTAGCTTCTCTTAGGTCGGTTGTTCTTTCCGCGGATTTCTTGGTTTCTTCCTCCATCATTAATACTGGCCGCCATGTATAGTCTATCATGTGCTGAAAAATGGCATTAAGCCCCACAACAATAACATTTTTGTCTTAGAAGATGCTCAATGAAATAATGAGTTAGATAAATAGTAATTATAGTACTTTTTTGCCTTATATATAATAAATGATAAAGGCACATTGCTTAATGATTATAATCTCATTTTTCTGTGAGAAAGCTTCTTGGATGTACACGATGAAAACATTTGTTAATATACAGATGTGCAAATTTGAATTACTAAATGTCATTAAGTTTATTTTAGTTTCTTTTTTGATGATTTAGGTTTTAAAATTTTCATTCTGATTTGTACAGATTTTAAAGCCAGTCTCAACTGAAAGAAGTGCTTTGACTGATGTTGATCTCAACCAGAAGGTAATTAATACATTAAAATACTTTTTGATTCAGTAAATGTGATTATTCCAGTTTTTGTAAAGCCTGCATTTAGATTATATTTATTCATGGTTATTTTGAAGGTCATTTAGAGTGTGTGTATATCTTGGTAAGAATTACCAGCAAGTCAAAAATGTTTGACTGTCTTTTTTGCCATGCACAAATACAAGCAGACAGCATGACAAAAAACTCTCTGTAACTAAACATTATACAAAATATATTTGGCATGCAATTTAAATTCTTTTAATTATTAGTTTACACCTTATGCACAAAAGCATAAATTACAGGTATATATCCTTTATAATGCCCATGAGACAGGGTATCTAGAGTCTGATTTGTCGATTTGTGTGTGTTTGTGTGGACAACTTTGGTTGTATTTTTACAGCACTTATAGCTCAGTAATCTTTAGCCAGTTCAGTTCATATTTGGAATATGTCATCACATGCACCTCTTTTTTCAGTAATGACTCTTGCCCTTGGATTTTATTCTTTTTGAATATGTAGGATAAAGAGTTATAATGTAGACACATTTTGTTTATTATTTTATTTCTCAGTTACTTGTACCTTAGCAGTACCTTGCATTCTTCACCTCATATTTGGATTAAATAGACACACCCTTTTATCACCATTTCTGACCATGGGATCGAGGTTTGGGTGGGGTCATGAGGTCAAGAATTTTAATGGGGACACATTTTAGTTTAAGAATTTGCTTGCAGTTTTTTCATTACTTATATTTTTTTAACTGCTTGACCAGTACACTTCATGTTTGGTATCATCACATATCCCTCTTTTGCTAGTCCTGCTCATTACATTTTACCCTTATGTGGTGGTTCAGGTGGTCACATCTTGTACTTGAGATGCAGTTTGGTTAATTTTTTTCCCCTTGTATACGTGACTCAGTAAATCCTTCTGTGCTTCACTTCATATTTAAAATATATTATCAGATAAGCAGCATATTTTTGTATTTATTTACGATTCGGCTCAAAACACCTTGAGAAATTTGTAAATGAGTTCAAATTTTGCAAAAGACAATTTCATTTTAAGAATTTGGTCCAAAGGTGTCAGTATATTGTTCATAAGCATAGTTCATGTTATATGATGGCATATCAATATGAACAATGTCATCAGTTAATGTTCTAGCTGTCTCATGCATGTTTAAAATGATAGTAATTAGGGTTTTCCTTTAACCCTTACTCTTAAGTTTTGACACATGGATTTCATATTTGACCCACAACTAACATGTGAGTTCCACCCTTTGCATCAGTTTTACTAGGAATTTTGCCCTGAGCATCAAGTATTATAATCAATAGTAGATAATAATCTTTGATCTTGTGGTTTTAAGGGTCAAGCCTATGCACCTCTGACCTATTCATCAATAAGCATGGTTTTACTAACAAGTTGTAAGGGTAGTGTGGGATTGTCTGATATTTGACACAGATGTTGATTTAATATATTTTGTTTTGATTTGGGAAGGTTTCAAACTTGCGACCTCTCACATCCAAGGCAGATGCTCTAACCACTAAGCCACCAGAGTGGTCTTTGTGTGAGAAACTTGGTTTGATTAAAGTATGCAAGTAATACGATATAAAGAGGAAAAAGAAAAACATAATAGAGCCTGATAAAAGTCAGAGTACTTGGCTTTTATTCTACACTGCTGAACATGACAGGGTTCAGTGGAAAGAGTTTGTTAAACAACTACATTTTACACTAAATCTTGTTTTACCAGTATAAGCACAGCTAAGAGAGGAGTCAAATGTTTAGTAAAGATGGTGGTATCTTTGCTAGTCTATGATTCAGTTTTGGGATAAAGTTTTTGCCAGTCAGAAACAGTGAGACTGCATCATGTATTTGTTGCATTGTTACTACTGTTAGTACTAAGTCTTTACTATGACAGATTGTGTGAGTGACACAGATTGACTGAGATGGAATTAACCCCAGTATTAACAGCTGTCTGGCTATGTGCTCAGCATGAAGATGTTAGTGTTAGGACTGGTCTACTTTGTGTCAGGATAATGTGACTTGGAGGGACATCATGCTGCAATGCTAGATATCACTATAAACTGCCACACTACAGACATTGTAGTGATATGACTGAAAAAGTGTTACATCTGCAGTTAAAGTCCAAATCACACACACACACACACACACACACACACACACACACACACAAGTATCAATGGTTGAAATAATGTTTACAGATTAAAATTTTATGTTAAATAAATAGATGTACAGAAGGAAAATTGAGAACAAGAAAACTGTAATCTCAACCTAATCATATTTTTATTTTAACACTGCTAATGGAAAGTTTTCACATCTTGTTGCATGCTTTATCTCTGCATAAAATGAGCTTAAATGCATTCTGGGAATATCCAGTATTTGTTGGATTATTATAATGACTTATTATCATTTGTAGGATGGTTGTGATATTCCAATGAAAAAGGCCAGAAAGTCATCCAGAAGAGTTAGTTTTGCTGAAACATACATAGTCAAGTAAGTAATTACTGGTAGTTGAATATGATAGCTGGATTTTCAGCTTTACTATCAGTTATGGCTGCTCATTTAGTGACAAAATGTTATGTCACTGTTTGTAAATGTCATTCTTTCTGGGTATGCAAGTATATATTTCTTTTTTCACACAAGACAAGCATTAAGTAGCTTTATATATACATCTAGAGTACCACACAAATAAGTACCTAGGCATTGTTTATTAATAAAAGATTTATGAATTGCATCTGTTACTATCTTTGTGAGAAAACGTAGTTGAGGAAGAGAACAGGCACATGAAATGTGATTTAACATGCTCAATGCTTTTGTAGAAATAATTTATATAAGAGTTTAGATTGGGTCGTAGCTGAATTTTGCACTGTGATCACTTTCAATTTCTGTGTGAAGATTATATATTAAAGATTAATTTGTTTTACCTGTATTTTGCATTATGACCAGTTTTTATTATAATGTGAACATTTTATATAAGAGTTAAATCTGAATTTTGCAATGTGACCACTTCATACAGCCTGGATTATAATTTTCTAACTTTTCCCAAGGTTTTAATCTGCAAGCATATTTTCTGATTTTAAATTGTTTTTGATTAGTTGCCCTTTTCAAATTTTTTAAAAACTTGTTTTGCAAATTTCCAACTTGGAACTCAAAAAGATGCATGAAATGAGCGGTAAACATAGTCATAACTGATGCACTAAACCAATTATCTAAAATTTCCCATGTAGAAGTTGGAAGTCAGAATACTTGAAATTGTCCAATCATAAATTACTATGAAGAAGTGATGTAGAGAAAGCTTAGAATGTTAAAAACAGTGATAGAAGTTATTTCTATTTTCTCACCCTTGTGACAGAAATTTTACAGATTTGCCATCCTTGTTTTGATCTCTGTGTTATGTTTTGATGATATCACAATCAAGGTTTGAAACTCTCTTTGGATAACTTAATAATATTCAGCACCATTTACATGTTTGCAGTAAAAGCAACTGAATTGCATTCTGAAATTTAAAAATGAAACAATCAGTGGATAGATTGACCAGGAAAAGATAATCCCAGTTTTTAAGTTACATTTTTGTTATGCAGAGTCCTGAAGAGACAAATAATGAACCCCTCAATTGGGATTTGCTCAGCTTGGTGCCTAACACAGCAAAATCAGTTAGGTTTACCTGTAGAGCAAATGAAATGCAAGAATCATATAGTTATCATAGCAACAATTGAATCACGCTAGTTTAAATTCTGTTTCAACATTTGAAGATATTTTGCATCTCAGTTATGTAAAAAAAACAAACATTTATTTTGCAGGGAATACATTCGTGAGTCACCACATCCCTGGACAGTTGATAATGAAGGTAAGTTTGCTGATATGAATTGGTCCATTTGTTGTAATTAATAGGGAGTTCAAATTTACATATAATGGACTGAAGTGATAATGTAACTAGTATGTAACATTCATGCTTGTTTACTGATATGTACATGACCCATATGCTGACCTAATTAATGTACAGGTAATGCTCATACTGATGAATATCCAGGGTCAGGCTAACAGGTTAAGTGGATGACTAAGTGGCCTAAAACTGTAAACTTTGCTGCTTTTTGTTAGGAAAGCAAAAACAACTTCACCCTGTGATTTTTAAAGAGGTACATTGACTAACTGTACTTTTTGAGATGACTCCCTCGTCTTAGCCAGGTAAGTTCTAGAGTTGTAGCAAAATGTATTCAAGCCATAAAAAGCTAGGCCTAGTTTTGATACCAATTATGCTGACAAATTCTTACACATTCACAAGAATGTATTACAATAGCTGATTGACCAATAACCCTTTCCAAAGTAAGCGACTAGGTTCCTATCACTTTCCAATTTATACATGTATGTTATCATTTGATGATAAAAACACATAAACTTGTGTTTCAAAACTTTAACAATACACCACTCCCTCGATAACTCGTGCCCGGATAACTCGCGAACCCGCTTATAACGCGGTGTCAGGCATGGCTCCCGATTTTTTTTCAAAGAAAATATATTTTAAATGTGTTGAAAGTGAAAAAAGTCATGATAAGAAATAGTAAATTGGTAAATTAAACCTTGATATATAGCTCGTTTTTATCATCAAAAATGGTAATTGTTGCCCGTAAAGATAGAATCCATATTGTGAAATTTGCAATTTCTAATAAGATATCACATATTATGTTAGTTTTTTTTTAAATAGAGAAATAGTTGTCAATGCACTGTAAACAAACAGCGTTCAACGAAAAATTCAGGTAAATGCTAACATGTGACAACAGAGAATGAAATAAACACCAATTAAATGTCATATTTCGTCTCAACACTATAATCGAAACATACATATTCTCTTATATGAAAAGTGTCAGTCAACCGTCACATCAAAACCCTGGAGTACTTCTGTGAGAACATAATTACCTGCCGGCTTTGTTTTGATCTACAACTTGGGAAGTGTTTGTTGCAATGAAATAAACACCAATTAAATGTCTTGCTAGGTGAAATTCACATTATAATCCTTTAATTTCGTCTCAACACATACATATTCTCTTATATGAAAAGAGTCAGTCGACCGTCACACCTGTGAGTACTTCTGTGAGAACATAATTACATGCCAGCTTTGTTTCAATCAACAACTTGTGGAAGTGTTTGTTGCAATAAAAGAATCAATTAAAAGAGACCTGTGTTGTTTTATCACTTTGAATATGTCATTTGTATCAAATCAATCAAGTAAAATAAAATAAAGTTCAAAAGCATGTCAATAGGAGCATACGTTCTTGTATTCATTACTGTTATAAAATTTCGTTTTACTTGACCAATTGAAAATGTTTTCACATTTTATGTATTAACATCATTCAAGTATATAATATTAGTAATGTATCCTAATCATTTGTAAATGTGACCATGGAGAGCAAATGATTTATGCAAAAGGCGTAGTTAGTGACTGAAAAGCTGTGCATCATAGTGTTCATAATGAATCGAGATAAAAAATTTGCCGCGTCGACATTTAGAGGATGGCTTAAGGATGAGCTGAAATTTAGAAATTACATGATGCTGATTCAGATGAAGGGATGATACGAAAACGAGCACGGACTGCAAGCGATAATGAATTAGATGATGCTGTGTACGCATGGTTCATACGTGTCACAAACCGTAAGTGTTATGGTGTTCTAATTTATATCGTTTTAAATTTTTAGACTCATTAAATTTGTGTTGGTAATGCTTAACCCTTATGAATTTATTTATTTTTTTTTTCTATTTTACTTCTATTGCAACAAAAATCTAAACATTGTTCGATCAACATTGTTTTTTCAAAATGTGTCGATCTTTTGCATTTAAAAAAACCTCTACTTTGGATGAAACAATAAAACTAGAATGCATACCATTCACAGCAAAAATTAGTGACATAGTACACAACATGAGTCGTACATGTGCTAAGTGAATGGAAACCACGTGTAATAATGTTTTGATGATCAATATACTGCAAGTTATCCTGAAATTAATATTACTCTGTGAGGAAAAAACTAAACAAAGTACACCGATATGAAGAAATATTTATTCACTGTTAATCTTAGCACAATTATTAATTTAGTATTCAACACTGTAACATGTCAAGCCACCCCCACCCCCTTTTGCCTATACGTTGATCCCTTTGTTAGTTTTGTTGTTTGTTATAGGGACCTCGATAACTCACGCCCTCGCTTATATCGCGGTCGATGTTTTTGGACCCCGATATCCGCAAGTTATCGAGGGAGTGGTGTAGTATGTTAATAGCAATACATGTTTTAAGAACAGAATCAATGATTTGGATATTTTAACTGCCCCTTGTACACTTTTAGATGGTACATACAAATTTAAAAAATACTAAAAGAAACATTATTAGGGCTATTTAATTAAGCATATTTACTAATTTGATATTATGATAATATAATCTGGTTACTCAATTAAAATTTGTTACAATGTTGTTTCAGTTATTCTCTTTAGGGTAATATGGCCATAATAACTAAAATAAGTATTGTTTATATCAGTTAGAGCATCTACCTTGGGTGCGGGAGGTCGTGGGTTCGATCCCCAGTCGAGTCATACCAAAGACTTACAAAAATGGTACTATAAGCTTCCTCTCTTGGCGCCCTTTAAGAGGTTAGTGTTAGGACTGGTCGGCCTGGTGTCAGGATAATGTGACTGGGTGGGACATCATGCTACATGTCTGCAGCATGATGCCCCAGTGCTAGACATCACTACAAACTGCCACACTGCAGACATCGTAACGATGTGACTGAAAAAATTGTTAAAGCTACGCTAAAAATCATAATTACATCCATATTGTTTATATCAAATTTTAAATGCAAATATGAATACCAGGAAACAGAGGGCATAATTCAAACTTTTATGTTTTATATATATATATATATATATATATATATATATATATATATATATATATATATATATATATATATATATATATATATATATATATATATATATATATAATTTCTCCCTAACATTCAAGTTTATTTGTATGTGCTCTTAACTAGTGTTTGTTTTTACTATCTGCTTTGCTGTATGATGCAAATATCTCATTTTAATTAAGCAAAAAATGATGATTTGTTTATTTTTAAAAAATTACAATCAGTTCATTAATGAAATAATTAGTGCCAGTGGTGGCACAATGGTCAAAAGGGCATGAGAGCAATGTTCTTTAGTGGTACCTCAACTGAGGCACCCAAGGTTAATGTTCTTTAGTGGTACCTCAACTGAGGCACCCAGGGGTAATGTTCTGTAGTGGTACCTCAACTGAGGCACCCAGGAGTAAGGTTCTTTAGTGGTACCTCAACTGAGGCACCCAGGGGTAATGTTCTTTAGTGGTACCTTAACTGAGGCACCCAGGGATAATGTTCTTTAGTGGTTCCTTTACTTTGCTCCACAGAAAAGTTATTATGTCAGTTCCTACCATTCTTAAATACATTTTTTTTTTAAAATTGCCCATTTGACTAAAGTAATGGTGAAATTCTATGTCAATATGAGCTGCAAGGAAGTTTCTGGTGCTGGGTGATAAATGCTTGCTTCCAACCTTATCCTTCACTCTGCCAATGAGTGGTGCACAAGAGTTACAGAATTGAAATTTGATTAGTTGCACAGTCAGACAGTTTGCATGTTTATCAAATAATTAGTAAAACTTCAATTTTGAATTAATTTGTAATAAAACAGGTTTCACTCTGTAAGTTTTTAAATTTTGTCTTTGAAGAGAATGTTCATTATATTCATTTTTTTCTTTACAGATGAACCTGAGGAGAATGAAAGGTATGATTTGTTTTGTCCGTGCTGTTTGTTTCTATTGATGGATTTGAATGGTGTCAAGACTGGAGCCCGTTGTTTAAGTTCATACTGTTCATTTCCCCCTTTATACAATAGTACAAATTCAACTCTGACCCTTGTAATGTTAAAACTATCACCATGTTGTGAAATGGTTGGGTTTTTTTAAAGAGGTGTGCAAGCTTTGATATCTGTTCTGATTTTTGGTCAATAATCAGTACAGTAATTTGTTTTGGATATTTTGTTTAGCTGTAAAATTATGATTTTCTCCTGAAGATGTTTTATTTATTACTACATAACAAAATTTTAATTACATACAACAGTAAAACAAAGATGCCAACCCTTAAAAATGTCTGTGATTTAACATACTATTGGCACCTTTTACAGATACATTGCAAAAAAAAATCAAAATAACAAAGTTTGAGAAATGGTCTAAAAGCATTAACTCTCTGTTGCAATGATATTTTAGTTTTTGTTGTTAATTATGCAATATTTTTGTAGTTGTGGGTTGTTTTCAGTTTTGTGTTCTTAAACAGTAGTATGGGTGACTGTTGTTTTCACATAATGCCTGATGTATTTTTATTTCTGTAGTGATATGACTGACAAACTTAAAACTATTTTAAAAATCCAAATCACTAACACATGTTGCTGTCATCAAAACATGGTCATATGCTCCCTGTCCTCCATTGGTTATGTCTAGGGAGGCAGCATTGCAAAACCCAATTCTTGCCCTAAAAGAATATCTGAAACATTTTCAACTTAAAAATGCTGTGAATACTGATAATGCGTATTCTTATGGTGAACCTGGGATTTGAGGGTATAGTCATTCAAGCTTTTGCATCATGACTTATGTTTATAGTACATTCATTATATTGAGAGATCAGATATCCATAATAAATGTCTTGAGTTTTGAATCAAAGCCATCTTCGTAAGCTTAGTGTTCAAATGGAACATTACGAGTGACTTAAAGAAGTCATTGGCAAGCAGGCACATTTGACCATCTGTAGCTTTATCTGTGTGATCCTAGCTTCATATAGACAAGATTTGAATTTGGTAGATTTGATGACTTGACCAGGCCATCAGTTTAACTCAGTTTACTAAGAATTTTTACTTTTTATGGAAGCTCCCTGAGTCTCTTTGTTTGGTGTGGGGTTTAAAGCCTAAGTAAGCATAGTGGTGATGGTCCTATGTTAAAAGTGCAATTTATCTTCATGTGGGGGAATATAGTTTTCTTTTAGGGATTATAGGGGTAGACAATTGGCCTTGCTTTCTCTTATTACTTATTCTAGTACTGCTAATGTGATCAGGAATATATTCAACGGAGAATGTAAATCTTTTGGTAAATTATGCTTCATAAGCATGTAGTGGCTGTTAGGAGAGGTAATGGGTATGAGTTTCATCCTATTGTATGTAATAAATATATATAGCTGAGACATAAAAAAAAATTTTGTCTGCTGAATTCAACAGGTATTGAAACTTCTTCCTAATGTTATTGTGGTCAGGTAGGTATTTTAAGAGAAGTATAATTTACCCAAGTGTTTGCAATTTTACTTTTTAATCGTACTGAAATATTAACTTTTTCAGAGACACTCCACAGGAACCATATGAGCCAGGAAATCAAACCATTACAGGTAAATGTAAATTATGCTAACATTTTAAAAACACCATTCCCCAGAATGAACTCTTTCTATGCAAATCTAAAGTCAAGCATATTATGTTATGGCAGGCATATTATGTTATGTCAGGCATATTATTTTCTGGCATTGTCCATCCAATAATATTTACTTGTCTGGGCCATAACTACTTGAAGAGATTTTAGGAAACTTTTCCTAGTTATATATCATAAGGAATTGGTATGTCAAATATGAGTCATAGAATACCTTGTCTGGAATATAACTTGATATTTTAAAACTTTAGCTAATTATATATTATGCATAGACAGTGTGTTGGATATGATAGCCACATCCCATCTCAAGGTTAAGGTCATGAAAATGTTACTGTTTAACTTTTATCCTAGCTCACACTCGCTTGCTCATACCTTGTTATGCCTCCAGTGGCTCATAAAGCTTCAATGAGAGTATGCTCTGCTTACAGATTGCAGCTTATGCGTAATGGTGTTCCATGTCAGGCTTCATTCCTGCGTCTCTTTTTCTTCACTGTTCGTATACACCTTGAGTGTCCTTGGGTTTGAAATTCCTTTTCATATTTTTGAATATGCTTGAATTGTAACCTAACTTTTGTGTCCTTGAATATACTTGACTTTTGTGAAAATGAGAACAAAGAAAAACATTTAAACCTTGTTTATGCAATTTGTTTACTTTATTGTTCATATTTTGAGAAAAAATTAGTGTTAAATATTTTAGTAGACATCAAATTAATGTGTTATCTGCTAATTGTAAGCAAGTAGTTTCCCTTGTACAACATTCTGGAACACAGGTATTTTATTACTTCACAGATGGTGTATCACACGTTCATTTACTTGCAGACATCTGTTTTTAAAATAGCAACAAATTAAAACAGTGACCGATCAATCATAACTGTCACTAAAAATGAGGTTCTTGTTGCTTTCACAAAACACAGTTTGAAAGGTATGAATTTAGAGATTTGCTTCAATTATTCTTTTTGCTTAACCTATGTTAGAGGTGCTTTAGCTTATATCTTGATTCTGTGTTACTCCTTGAGAATCTGGGTATTTTCCTTGAATTGTACTTGAATTGTCCTTGAATTATCCTTAATTTTTTTTACATAAACCTGTATGAACCCTGTCTATAGTCCTCTTCCAAGTCTATTTAGGTTGACCCTTCTTTCATCTCCTGATATTGTATAAAGGGCAGTCCTGGGAGGTGCATCTGATGATATTTGACATATGCCTTAACTGTCACCATCTTCTTTTCTTCACAATCTGGACTGAGAACATTCATTCTTTTCTGTGATGCAGATCATTTTGTTTATCCTGCTTGGCCAGAATCTTCCTCAGACACTTGTCGTGGAAGATTTCAAAACTTTGGTATTAATTATAATGTTAGCTTCCAGCAATCAGTGCAATTCAGTAGCAATCCAATGACATTGTTTGGTTCATCCTCAGCTTGGTCTTGTGTCCGAGTCTTTTGGATCATATTTGTTTCAGCATACCTTTGCTAATTCAGGTTGCTGCTTTTCTTGCTGAATATATATGTGGACACTTTGCTTCCAATGAATTCCTCTACCTCATTTATTGGCTCATTATTTGCAGAGAGAGGATCATTGCTTTTATGGAGGTTCCTCATTGATTTGATTTTCACTGTTCAATTTCAGTTTTATCTTAATGAATGTTTCGCTGAGTTTATTTGTCTTATTGTATAACGATATGCTGATTTGAAAACAGTCTAATATCAATTGTGTAGTCAAGGTCTTCTAGAAATGAAATGAGGGTCCATCTAATTCAACTTTTGCTGTTCATGGTTGTCTCTTTCATCAATCAGTCAATAATGGTGGTGAATAGTAAAAGTGCAAAGATGCAGCTTGTTTCATGCTTGTGTTGATGCTGAAGCAATCTGTGAGGTGGTTATCACAGATGACTTTACACTGATAGTCTTGGTGCAAATGTTTGATGATGTTTACTATCTTCATTGGGTTGTCATAGAACCAGAATATTTTCTTGAAGAGTAAAAGTGAAGGCTGTCAAAGGTCTCCCAGTCTATAAAGTTGATGAGGACAATACTGTTCCATCGGATGATTGCTCTAGTATCTCTCAGTGTGAAAATCGCGTCAATACATGATTTTCTTTTCCTGAACCCATGTTGTCCCTTTCTGCGTTGATTCTCTTGAGTGATTAAGATCTTGCAGGTGAGGGATAGCAGGATGATGACTCTTAACATTCCCTGAGGTCAATCTTTATTTTTTAGATAGCTTGATGTTGATTCCTTTCTTCCACTTGATATGGATTTCTGCACTTTAACATATCTTTCGGAATATTTCTCTGAGGATCTTTGTAGTTTCTTCATCTTCTGATTTGGGCATTTCTTTGCAGATGTGACCCGAATCAGAAGTTTTTCCATTCATGAGGGCTTTGACAGCTTTCTGATTTTGGTCTCAGTTCTTTTCTCCAAACTGATGTCAAGGTCTCTCTTTGGCCTCCTGGATAAAGGCTGTAACCTGTGGTTTGGTCTTTTCTCTATCTTTTGAAAATGTTCCTTTCATCTTTCCATATTTTCCCTCTCTTCAGTTGGAAAGGATGTCCTTAGCTGCAGTCTTGAGAGGAAAGTTTTGACATGTAGTCTTTAAGCTTCTTTTGATCTTTTACAGAGTCTTCATGTCACTTTGTTACCTTAATATCAGTGATATGCATGTTATTGTTGTTTTGGAGCTTAATGCCATTTTTCAGCACACAATAGGTTATACATGGCAGCCACTATTAATGGTGGAGGAAGAAACCGGGAAGTCACTGGAAAGAACCACCAACCCACAAGAAGCTACTGGCAAGCTTTCTCACATATCCACATTCGCTGAATCCTAGACTTGAACCCACACAGACAGAGGTGAGATGGTGGTGTGATATGCATGAAACCAATCTTAACAAACCAACTATTGCGCATTGGCAAACTTTATTAAACCAGGCGGTTTCATTAGCCAGCTACTCAACCACTGTCTACAACTATGTAAGGATTTAAAGTCTGTGGATTCCAAATAATTACAGGTATGATGATCAGTGTGTAACAGTTAACATTTAAATAGTTGTTCTGTATTAGTTAAAATTAGCTTTAAAATGTAAGTTTTCACAATATCATCCTCTGTACAAGTAAATGTGCAAATGGCCTTGACACGTTATTTTTTTTACTTTACCTAGACAAGTATTTTCTCAACCTCTGCTTGCAAGAATAAGATTTTCTTATCCCATGCAAATGGATTTTTCCAGTCCTGTTGAACACACATTGAGCATAATCTGACAGTTGCAAACCCAGATAAAGGAGGAAAGAGTTTTTGAGAGAGACAGAGAGAAAGTAGTTTGCCAATGAAGTCTTGTATTGAAAGTTTTAAAAATCCAGACAAAGTATGAAATACTCAGGAACCCATGTAAAGATTCAAGGCATCATTAGAAATGTGTCCACTTTTGGAGAAAACTTTACACCTTGTTTAATTAAAGACTTAAGTTGGTACCTTCATAATTACTTTAATGAAAGAATATGGTTTGTACAGTGAACCAGATACTCTTAATGGTGACAACAAATCTATAAACAGATAAAGGTCAAAGTGCTAAATTCTGGGTGCAATGACCTTAAACAAAAATAAGAAACCAAAAAACAAAAACTTATGAATCATGCACCCATTGAGCTGCAGCAAGGATGACATAGAGGAGAGACATTCCACAATGTGAATCATCTAAAATACCCAAATGCCAAAAATTCATTTCAGCTTCAGTTTCCAAAACAAGGCCTTTGGAATTTTTTAATAATATTTTTTTAAGGAGCAAGTTTAAGTCAAGGAACTGTCAGTTTGCCTGTAAATATTACTGAGGAATGGAATTATGTAATATATCTAAGCATAAACCTGACAAACATTTGCAACATAAAGGTAGACATATAACAGAGAGCAGATGCTCTTTTGGCTGAGGCTAATTTAGAAAAATTACATTCTTGTTACTATGTTGTTAAGACTTTTCATAACTAGGTCACATTCATGGAAGTGTATGTTTACATTTTTAACCCCTGCAACTTTTCAAATAGAAACAAAAAGAGAAAAAATGGAACAATATTGTCTGGAATTTTTTTGGTTAAAATTATCTAAATGATTATTTAGTGTCTAGTCTGCATGTTAGAAAGAGACCATATCTTCGATTTCTTAAAAATATATCCTTAAATTATCCCCTTCATTGCATCAATAATTTCTTGTATTAAATGAAAACAAACAATAGAAAGTTTTAATATATTAAATTGAATGTATTATTGTTAGTGTGAAATTTGCCCTGAAATTTGCCTGGAAGTTGAGTGGCTATTGAATAAGAAGGATGTAAGGAAAAGGGTCACTTTCTGGTCCAAAACCAATGTTCCATTTCAGAAAAGAAAACAAAAAAACTCCGCTTGCCTGTGACCATAGTCTAAATTCATTTATCTGTTATATACATTTGTAAAAATCTGAAGTTAAAGAGCCAATCATATCTGCAATGCAATCAGACAGATGCACAGTATATATCTGTCCATAGCCCGTTACATACATGGAGATTTTTCTGAGAACTTCAATATCTTTTATAAAACACTAAATCCTAATGATTTTTTTAAAAAGTATATATTAAAAATTGGAAAGTGTGTGAATACAAAAGGGATGTTTAATAATTAGAAAACCACAAATATTTTGTTCTGAGCCAGGGGAAAGAACTCATTTGATATGGCATAGGAACATGTGTCTAGCTTGAAAATCTTGACATATTCCTACACCATATCAAAAACGTGTAGTTTTGTCTATATATGACATATGCAGAGTGGAACTATTAGATGTTTTCACTGATATCCATGCTTCTGTATTTGATGCACAAAAAAAAAAAATTTGCTCAATGTTAATTTTTGGCCCTCTTTGATACTTGAAATAATTAGAAATATTAAAGAGAGGGTATATAATAAATCAAAATTAAACCAGATTCTTGTTTTGTTATGATTCAGAAAAAAACCTGATGATCTTGATATTCCTTTGGGGGTGGGGGCAACTTGGAACAAAACATGTAATTTGTGTAATTAAAACAATGATAGCAACAGCAGTAATACATGTCTCACATTATCCATGTAATAGTGGCTTTCCTTTTATTTTTTAGGTTTTGACAAGTTATTAACAGGAACTATATGGACTCAGCATGACACAGGAGAGGTTGATCAGGTACCTGTTTGTGTTTTTGATTAAGACTGAATGTGACCTGTAGAGCTATATATTGCAGGAGCATGTCACAAAGTATTTACAATATATTAAAGAAATATGGTATTTTGTCCAGAAATATTTTTGAAATATCTTGACACTCATTTCATGGAAACATACTGTAGTAATTAACTGCTCTTCAGTTTCAGGAACTTTTGGAGTATCCCCTTCCACCTGATTCTGATGACTCCATCCATGCATCCCACCTCTCCACTATCAGTCAGACAATCCTTTGTAACTCATCTATGGATCTTACAACTTGTGAAAATGTTCCACCCGACAATGTCTATGACACTCTAGCCCCAGATGACTTTGGGCACCAAGAACAAAAAGAAAGGGCTTCATCTGTCTTGGAGAGAATTCTGAATCATGGGTAGGTGCCTAATTCTTAATTACTAGTGGTCTATTTCATTATCTTTCTCTGATGATATGCCAATGTTCAAAAGTATGCTTACTTTCCTGCTGATCTATCTCTCCAGAGCTAAAAGAGATCTTTGGGATTTTTTTTAGCAATTCAAGTGTTAAAAAGTCGTCTGATTGCAAAGGTGAAGTCAAATAAGAATGGTCTCATCATGGATAAAGGGATTGGCACCAGTCCAGCTACTGCTGATCATGCTAGCAAATATATTGTAAGATTATGGATGTAATTTCCATACACATTTTACTCATTATTATTAGCATCCACTTCTCATTAATTTCAGTGTTGCACTTCACCGATTGCACCTGTGTATATCATAATTTTGTTGTCCCTTTTGACAGGTTTCAACACTGTGCTCTGGCTTAAGGCAATGTGACCCAGCTATTGCACGTTCTGTTACAACAAATTCAGATATAACATGATCATGACATGGCTCCCGAAATTTCATTGAAACATTTCTCTTGTACATTTTGGGCAAGAGATTGCATATGAATTCTGATATAAAATGATTGTAGCATGGTTCCAGAAATTTCATAAACAATATTTTTCTTGTACCCAGAAAATATTTTGCTCTTCATGAAAGTATGAAAAATAATGTTTAAAAAATTTATTATCATTTTGGAAAAGAGATTTTATATGAATTCTAACATAAGACGAATGTGGCATGGTTCACCAATGTCACAAATTGCAATCTTTTTCCTTATTAGCAACAAATATACCATTTGTTAATTTTTTTGTGACAACTTTGCTGACTTTTTAAACATGTAAATGCAAGTTTGGGATGGAGAAGGAATATGCAGACATGGATATAAAATCACTGGAAGTATCTGTTGCTATGTTAAAAATAATTATTTGTTCATATTGACAAACCATTTTAACAGTGCATTGTTATACATAATCACTAATGCTGATACATGACCTGAGTTCTGTATGCTGAGATACACTCAAATAGTTGTCATGCTATCAGGCTATTTACAATCAGCTTCCTCTGAAGGCAGGAACAGGAATGATTTCAATTGACCAAATGACCACTCATTCTATTTTAGATGTCCATAGGAAAAATAATTTTGTGGAAACTTGAAAGTAAACTGATTTCCTTTGAAGCACCAATCATTCTGTATCAGTACTAAGAAAAAGAAAAATGACAAAACATTTCATGTTTCAGTTGATGTTTTACAGTTATTTGATGATGCTGCCACAATAACAAAGGTGAATTTGTTTGATATTTTTGTACAACACGGGGGAAAAAGGTTTATTGCCGATATAATTTGACTGTTGGACATGTAATGTCATTGACATGTAGGTTGCAAGATTTGTGTCATTGTATGACTAGAAATGCAAATGGTGAATTCCATTTCAAAAATCATCAATGATGTAGTTTCATCTCATCTGTCAGCAGTCTAAAGACATGACAATTATTTTACTCATGATTTCTAAGAAAATAAATCATGTTTCTATCAATTTCAGGCAGGTGTGTGACTTAATGTAACATTGTCTAAGTTTGCTAGGACCTCTGGTAAGTGGCTACCATATGTTGCCACCACTTTTCAACTTTTTGTTTGGCAATTGACTATGACCCTGTACCCCGAGATAAATGTCAAAGTATCAAAAATGGGTTGGGAAGGAGAAAACTCGGATTTACAGTCTACTAACAATAGCATCAAAAATTTTGTTATCATCAGTCATCAAAGGTCACAAATAAAAGCCATCTGTCTTTTGATCTTGGTTAGTTTGGGCAACTGCTTAATCAATCATTTAACGTGTGTACACCTGTTTTCGTGTCTAATTATATCAACTGTCCTAACAGTCAGTCATGTGTTTCACAATTACATGTAATTTTATTTAGGAGCCATTTATACTGATGAGATAAAAGTTTGCATGTGTGTGTGTTTGTGTGAGAGAGAAATATGTATAAATGAGTGCTTGTACAAAGTTGTAGTTTCTTGATTTGATTGGGTGTATTTAAATTATCAGATTCATTTTACATCAAATGACAAGCAGTCTTGTGCTGATAAATAGTTATTTCTCTACAGGAGAAAATAACATGTTTTGTCATTGGTAATTCAACAAAAATAACTAATTGAGGATACAGTATCTTTGTGTGGAATTTATTTTCTTCAATTGTTATTTTTCTTTTTGTTAAAAAAACTAAACTAAATGTATCTTTTGGTAGCATATTACTACTGGTAATAACAATTCACAGGAAATAATGATAATAATGCTAATGCTTATCAATTCATAGAACCAAAAGTTGTGAATGGTGTTTGAAAGCTAAACCTGCCTTTAGAGATTACCTATCTATAAAGATCACCTTTGCATTTTCCTAGGGTGGCTGCTGTAGACAGGTTTGACTGTGTATTTAATGTAATTTTTTGGGGAAAAAAATTGCCATGGGGGAAAAAAAGTGCTACTGTTGGCAATGTGAAACAGTCAGCTGACCAGAAACATATATTTACTTTTTGCCTAATTAGCTATAAAAGATCATAGTTTGATGTTGTAAATTAAAATTTTACCCAATAAGTTCATACATTTTCACTGCAGTTTAAACCATGATGGTATTTATATGATGACTGAAGAAAATATGCATTTGTATACTGTGTTTTCTTCTGTTAAATGTGAACATGTTATTAAACTAGGAATTTTTCTTAAAGAGCAAATGTAAGGCTTTCAGTTAAAATTTAGTAGCATGTCTGGCTAGCAGTATACTTGTCATGTGTAGATGAGATGCTTACTGAAAAATAATTTTTATTTTTTATTTTATTTTCTTTTCCTTCAGCCTCACATGTAGTACCCATTGGCTGAGGCAGTTTTTATTTGGGAAATGCTAGAACAAATTTTAATTTTTTTTATCTGTTCTGCATGATAAGCCAAGTTTCCTCTGCCTTATCATAAGACCTTATAGATTACACCTGGGTAACTCCTATTGATTATGAGGCCATGATGTAAAAGGTCTTGGTCATTGATATAAAAGTCAGGATAAAATTTTGATCAAACTCCATAGGTAGCATGCACTTTGGCACAGGTAAGTTCTTCAAAAGGTTTAGAATGCACAGATCAATATCACAGAAAGTAAAATTGGCATTTTGAGTTCTACACAAAAAATCACTTTAGTCAAGTTTCTTGTACACAATTTTGATAAGCTACACAATTAAGTTACATTTGATGAAGGACAGCACTCTAACAAGCCTGTTATTGATAGATCAAAAAAAGTCAAGGTCAGTGGATAATTGCAAAATTGTTCGCTGTAATGCTGTTGTTGAATAATTTATACTAATTTGGATGAATTGAACAAAATTCAGTTAACAGTCCAATCTTAATGTCATCCAAAATGATTCTTAAGTACCAATTTTTCCATAATATAAGATCAGAATTGAAAATTGTTTTGTTTACACCTATAAAGATGGAAATAACACATTCTCCATTTGGACTAAATTTGTAAACCACCATAAATGCAATAATATAATTAAAGCCTCTATATATTGCAGAAAACAAGCTCCCATGCAAGAAAGAAAATTAGTTCCAGACCTCAGAAGAAAAAGTCGGTCTCCCCTTGAAAGTCTAGCACGCTGTTCAGAAAATGATAACCAACATGTTATTTGCACAACTTCATCCCCCGTTCAGCCTTTCTGGCTAAGAGTTGACCAATCTGACGGTGATGAAGACAATGACAAGAGCTTTCTTAGTCATATGTTTGATACCAGAAAGAATGCCATCCCAAGTCAAGCTAGTTTTAGCCAGGATAAACAAATTAATGAGATGAATGAAAATGCATGCCAAGATGATGCAGTGACCATGGAATTAACAGAGGTATTTCCAAGCTGTATTCAAAAGGAGGAGGAAGACTGTGGTAAAATATCAGTACAGAGCCTCCTACAGAAATTTGCTAAGCCTTCTCAGGTTGCTGATGAAACTAATGACCCTAAAATTTTGGATAATACTATAACTGAGACATATTTTGGCCAGTCAGACAAAACAGTATGTCATTTAATTGGTATGGAAATGACGGAATGTCTTACAAATGTAATTGAAACCAAATCAGAAAAGCAGCAGGTGGCACAAGGAAATAATATTAATATGACTTCACATCAGTCATTTGGGATGGAAATGACAGAATGTTCAACCGATATCATCAATAATCAGGCTGACAGCAGCAAGAGAAATGTTCAGAAAGGCCAGGACAAAACTCTGCATCAGTCGTTTGGGATGGAGATCACAAAATGTTTGTTGGGTGTAATTGATACTACAGCTGAGAGTAATAAAAATGTTACCGATAGTGGTCAGAACAAAACACTGCAGCAGTCATTTGGGATGGAAATGACAGAATGTTTATCAGGCATTATTGATACCAGAGCTGACTGTGGTGAGATAATTGGTGAGAAAAGTCAGAAAAGAAATCAGTGGCAGTCATTTGGCATGGAGATGCCAGAGTGTGTAAAGAATGTTATTGTTACTAAAGGTGATTGTAATTTGTCAAGTGTTATTGATACAAGCACTGACAGTAATAAGAAAACTACTGAGAAAAGCCAGAACCAAACACTATATCAGTCATTTGGGATGGAGATGACAGAATGCTTGTCAGGTATTATTGATTCTAGAGCTGATAATGGTAAGAAGGTTACTAAAACAAATCAGGATAAAACTTTGCGGCAGTCATTTGGAATGGAGATGACAGAATGTTTGCCTAGTGCTATTGATTTTGGAGCTGACAATAGTAAAATTACTAAAACAAATCAGGACAAAACTCTGCGGCAGTCGCTTGGGATGGAGATGACAGAATGTTTGCCTAGTGTTATTGATTTTAGAGCTGACAGTAGTAAAATTACTAAAACAAATCAGGACAAAACTCTGCGGCAGTCACTTGGGATGGAGATGACAGAATGTTTGCCTAGTGCTATTAATTTTAGAGCTGACAGTAGTAAGATTACTAAAACAAATCAGGATAAAACTCTGCGGCAGTCTCTTGGGATGGAAATGACTGAATGTTTGCCTAGTGCTTTTGATTTTAAAGTTGACAGTAGTAAAATTACTAAAACAAATCAGGACAAAACTCTGCGGCAGTCACTTGGGATGGAGATGACAGAATGTTTGCCTAGTGCTTTTGATTTTAGAGCTGACAATAGTAAAATTACTAAAACAAATCAGGACAAAACTCTGCGGCAGTCATTTGGGATGGAGATGACAGAATGTTTGCCTAGTGCTATTGATTTTAGAGCTGACAGTTTTAAGATTACTAAAACAAATCAGGACAAAACTCTGCGGCAGTCACTTGGGATGGAGATGACAGAATGTTTGCCTTGTGCTTTTGATTTTAGAGCTGACAGTAGTAAAATTACTAAAACAAATCAGGACAAAACTCTGCGGCAGTCACTTGGGATGGAGATGACAGAATGTTTGCCTAGTGCTTTTGATTTTAGATCTGACAGTAGTAAAATTACTAAAACAAATCAGGACAAAACTCTGCGGCAGTCACTTGGGATGGAGATGACAGAATGTTTGTCAGGAGTAATTGATACTATAGCAGAGAGTAATAAGATTACTAAAACAAGACAGGACAAAATTGAGCAGCAGTCGCTTGGGATGGAGATGACAGATTGTATACAGAATGTTATTCTGACCAAAGATGATAGTAAAATGATAATCATAGATACAAATCAAAGCAAAACTTTGTACCACCCCCTTGAGATGGATTTGGCTGAATGTTTGTTTGGTTCTGGTCAGGCTGAAAAGCAGAATTTAGGACACAAAGCAGTTCATTTGTCAGAAGGAATGGAAATGACATCATCTTCAACTGAAAATATCAGTAATAAACAGGATAGTGCTCCAGATAAGTTGAGGAAAGCTGATAGAACAAAGTGTCATTCTTTAGATTTGGAATCGACTGTGTCCTTGCAGGCTTCATTCAGCAACGATAATCAAGATCATAAAGACATTTTGGAAAATATTGAGAGCACTCAAATTCTGCCTTTAGGTATGGAATTAACAGAGTGTCTTACAAATATATTTGAAACAAGCATTGAAATAGATACATTGCAAGCAGAGAAAAATATAACCCAATTCCAGTCATTTGAAATGGACATGACTGCTTGTGTTGGGAATACACAACTAGAGTTTGAAGATAGTGATAAGGAGAGGACATTGAAACTTTCTGAAACTAAAATGTATACAGTTGAAATGGAGATGACAAATTGTTCTGAAGGGATTTTACACCATACGGAGAATGAAGAAAGCTCTTGTGAAAAAAATGAAGAACTGAATAAAGAATGGGAAACTTTGAATAAAGAGAGGTACACAGCCAAAGATGATGAAAAGCATAGCCCAGAAAAGGTTAAGTTTTCCAGAACTTACACAGTTAGCGGCATGACTGATACAGATGTGTTGGCTCATGTTGGAATGATAAGAAATTCTGCATTACAGGAGGATAGAACATCAAATGTTGAATCTACAGTCGCGATGGAGATGACAAAATGTATTGAAGAGTTTGAGAAAGGAGAAATCGCATCTTCTGTGGATTTTACCAGGTGTGAAGGAATCATAGGAAAAGATACAAAAGTAGACATTGAATTAGATTCAGAGATAACGAGTAGCATCAATAAGAGCATTGATTGCCTTACCAAATTACGTTCAGCACTCAGGACACCTGGTACCAAATCTAAGCAATCGGAGGTAATTGGGCCATATTTGGGACAGGAAAATAACAATATTATAGATTTCACTACATGTGCTGGTGGTATGCAGGAATCAACATCTACTCTCTTGAAGGATGCTCTCACTAATAATCGAGTCTGTCAAAAGGAGTTGACAGGTGACCAAATGAAAGATACTTCAAATGTTCCAAAATCTGAGGAAGACAGAGACGATATGTTGGGGAATCTGAGCAATTGTGAGAAAAGAGAAAGTCAAAAAATATCAACTGATGAAAATATTGTCACTGACATGAAACTATTACATATTCAACACAAAGAGGCCCAATTGTCAACTAATAATGGAGAAATGGGAGATTTTCAGCTGAGAATGTTAAAGACACCAAATGAGAGGAGAACATCATCAATTACTTTGAAAAGAAAACTTCAGCATTTGGACAACTTTGTCTTGAAAGGTAGAGGAAAGACATTGAGGAAGTCTGACATCATTGGAGCAATGCCTAGCTCAACTCCCAGCTTTGTAAGATCAAAATCATCTGGAGATGGACGGTTAGGTGTATTTGAGAGTGGCACCACTCTGCCTGAATCATGTAACATTGAAACAAAGGCTGATGAAGTGATACACCCACAAGTAGAAAAAGCCACAAACTTTCAAAATAATGAGCTTGGATGGAATAGTTACAATTTAAAGAATATACAAGATAGACTAAATAGCAACAATGATGACGTTGGAAGTCTTTGGAATAGTAGCTCTGATAAAGATTTGGAATCTTTGCACCAGAAAGAAGTTCAAAGAAATACCAGTGCAGGTAAATAATTGCACTATTTTTTGCCATACATCATGGGCATAATTTTATAAAATTCAAAAGAGGTTTAAAAAATAATTAAAATATTCAATATTAAGCTAACCATGTGTTATAATTAAATTGTCATATGTAGTTTTGGTGATGAGTGAGTGCACAACTATTTTTTTGGAGGTAGTAAATGAAAAGCTCCAGAGGTTCAAAAATGGAAAGAAGACAGACCAAGTCTGCTCTCCTACGTCATAATGTCCATTAGCAGTAGCTGTCCCCATTTTAGGGACACAGACTGCTTGTGGGAACAACCAAATGGGGCAGGAGGAGGGAATCTGGCAGTAGCAACAGGTAAATATTACATTGTTAAATTAACTTTACCCTCTCTGTTGACTATATTTTAATAAGAATAAAACCGATGCCTCTTGTGATTGCATTACTGAATTTGCCATTGTGGTGGAAGGCTGATAGTCACAAAACTGTCATAAAAAAGGTTATACTGACCCTTCTGTTAGGAATATCAAGAAATGTAAGTTGGTATCAGATTGGGCCACTTTTTGTGCCATAAACTGGGGCCCAAAGAAAGTATGGTAGAAGGTGAAGAAAATACTATATGATTGCCAAAATGTAGCTTTCATAACCTCTACCATTGATAAATAAGTTAGACAGGTCAGTGAGGTAGCAATAGCATATGCATAAATGAAAGGTTCCTCTCAGTAAAGAACAGATATGCCCTCTTATTCATTAAAACAATCCACTGAAATATCAGCAGAGCCCTTCTCTTCAAAAGGTGTTTCCTACCCTTCTCCATTTTGCGGCAGCCAGATAGAATCGTAAAACCCATGGACATAAGAGCCAATTTTGATCATCCTCAGCAAAGATACAACTGAGACTAGATCTGTACAGAGAATGGACCTAACAAAGAAAATATTTTTTTGCTTAAAAAAAACAACTTGATTGACAAGAAGGATAACAGACTCATAACTGCTGTTGAACCATAGAAACAATTTCTAATGACAGGGCATGAAGCTAGTTCCTGTATTTCATAGACTTAGGAGATTAGGAAAAAAGTTTTAAGGGTAAGGTTTTCTAAAGAAGCTTTATCCAATAGTGATTTTAACAAACCACAACATGTATGTGAGAGTTTATATTGGCATTAGTGAGTAAGACACCAGTCTCTGCAACTGAAACCATCAGGTCTTTTGAGAACTTGTTTTGGAAATGGCTGCCCCATAGCCTTTAATAGTAGAACCCAAGCATTCTCTCTTCAAATGGGAATAGAAGAAAGTCATTTACTGCACTGATAGAGGAATAGCTATTATTAATGTATTTCCCCCAGCATCACTTGCAAAAAATTATCTATCTTGCATCATACACCTTCATACATGCCAACCATTATGTTTTTAGCGAAATCATGATTCACCAAATTACATTTTATGCAGGACTGTATATGGAATATGTTTTTTTGGTTTATTAAAACTTTTAAAAAAAATATGTAATAAATTTTATTATGATCTCTTCAATTCCACTGATATAAACTTGAGAACACTCTTAGAAATATGATTGCTGCCTAAAAATAGCATAAGAGTACTTTCCTTATTTGCTATTTATAGCAACTGTATATGACCCATTTCTGAGAAAACAAATGGGTTTCATCAAATATGAACTTTGCCTCACAGTCATTATATTGATCATCTAGTTAGTGGACCAGTCTATACTTTAAAGAAAATGGCTCCAGATGTTATATGATGGAAAATGCTAGAGCAGAAAGATCTTTTTAAACATCAAATTATGTGAGATCCCCAAAAGAAGGACAAATCAACATCGCTTTACAAACTTTGAAAGAAGAATATAAGAGTAAAGTAATACAGCACTCCGAGCACTTGATCGTGCTTATAGCAGAATTTTAGTTCAAAATCATTCAGGGAAAGTTATACATGTAGACTAGTTAAATAGAGAGTGCTGATTCTAAATAATTTTTCAGTATATTATGTGTTTGTATTTTGACTGGCAGCAGAACCAGGTTAATATGTACAGTGATTCTGGGATGTAATATATAGGTTACACTTTTTACACCCAAATTATGCTTTTCTGCCTCTTATAATGCTTTTACCTCTGCATGTATGCAACTTTGACGAGGAATGTCTACTGGTCTGAGCTATACAATTGCCAACCTTGTGTGTCCACCAGAACTGTCTATTAATCATTAATGTTGAGTGAGATTTTGTTAGTGTTTCATCAAACCAGATGTTTTCAAAATATATGCATACATGCATATGCATATATGCATACAAAATGGAGGTATACCAAAATAAATCGGGAGACAATACATACCCAAGTGTCGAGAAACAACCAAAATTGATTGAATTATGGTAACTTTGAACAATTATTGCAAGTAAGGAAGGACATAAAAAGTGCACTACTGATACAATGTAACAACAGTGTGTGAAAGATCACATAAGCTTAAACTAAGAATCAATATACAGTAGAGTGGAGTTGTGAACTCTATGGAAAGTTTGTGTAGGACTTGAATTAAAGGAGAAACCTATTGGTTTTGGGTAAATTATGAACAGTCAAGGATAAAGAAACCTGTATAATTTGGGGTTTGGAGGTCATGGGTCATTGCTATGGCATGTCTAATAAGAAAACAATGGTTTTGGGACATTAACTTTACTTCATATTTTGATCAAATGTTGATGTTATTGAGCCCCATTTTTGATTTACAATCTCTAGAGTGAACTGTGTCGGGCACACATCATACACAGACAACTATTAAACATGGGGCAAGTGTCTATTGATGGTACTCTTGTTAAAATCATGGTTTTCATCAGCAACAAAACTCATGAAAATTCATGCCATATATGTTCATAGTGTTTTGTTTATTCTTTTCAGAAACCTCTAATTTGGAAGATGAAGTTCTACAATATCCTTGTGGACTTTCCCTGTCCACCATCAATGGGAATGAAACTCACAGCACATCCACATCTTCTGAGTCAGGAAGTGAAACCAGAAGCGAAGAAGCGAGTCAAAACAAGTCCATTCTTAATGCTTTGGCAGGACTGTCACATTCCCTGTGCATATCTGTAAGTCTGATGGTATTGTCCTTAGTTTTATAAATAGGCATGCATGTGTTCCAGATCAGTTAGGAATTTATTATTTACTTTTCTGTTTCCCCTCATTTTAGTAACCATGGGTGATACTTGTATTTGTACTTTCCTTCAATGACTACTACTGTATTCTGTATAAGAATAATTTCTGAATAAAAGCCACATTTTAAAGCACACAAAAATAAAAATAAAAAATCAAAGGTAGATTTTGTTCTAATTTCTTTTTTAGAACACATTTGGAGACTGACTTAAGAAAGAGTCCAGTAGAGAGACTATTCTTATATATTTCTCCAAATTTAGTAAGAATAAAGTTTTTAACTTTTATAAATATATTAAAGAAAAAGGGTATCCAATATATAGTTTTCATCTTAATTTTATTTTTTCATCTTAATTTTATTTTTTCAAGTAAGTTCAGTAGCTTATGTTTTTAAAGCTTTTCCAAACAAACGATGAAAAATTATCAGAAGCTTTTATTAGTTCATTTAAATTTAGCACCAATCTGAGACTGGATTTGTCTTCATCAAGCAAATTTTATGCCCTACAAAGGGTGGAAGGTATATTATCACATATGCTTGTCAGTATGTCTTTAAAGTCTGGTCTTTTATGTTTTGTTTTGTTCCTGCACAGTAACTTAGAGACCATCTACTTTTACCAAACTTTTTGAATGGCTTGAATTTGAGGCAAGAAACACCTGTTGACTTTAGGTTAAGTATGTCAATGGTACAGTGACTGAGATGCCTTTTCTTCTGGATTTTGCTGAATAAATTTAAAATTCATGTAAATTCAGCATTATAGAGTACTGGCTATATAGAAGAAATTCTGTAAAAACTAAATTTTACATTATAAAGTTTTAAATATAGGAATTTTCTGTGTGGACACAGATAGGAAGAAAAGTACTCCAGCAACAGTATTGTAGACAGGTACATATCATTAGTTTTTAAATGTCAAAAGAATAATGTTTATGAAAAGAACCCCCATATATTAGACTGGTAGCAGAAATGTAATTGGTGAGGAAATTTATTTTTAATGTGATTATTTTGACCAAAAATTTTAAAATAAATTCAAGGTTTTGGTATTGGAAAAATGAATGTACTACTAATTCATTGTTCCTGACTGTCAAAGTGTGTGTATATAGTTGTAGGAAGATGCAATGTGATTGTTTAAAAATTTATGAATTTTAATTTTTGTTATCCGTTTTGGATGGGTAATGTAGATCTGAAAATAAGAGGCTATTATTGGGTTGGCATATCTTCACTGATCCAAATTTCATGTATGTACATTGATTGCATTGCCTTAAGGTGCAGCTGATTATGTTATGGTATCCATCCATTCCTTTAGTTTCCATACATTATGGACCATGACCAAACTTTGTAGATGACTTGCTTTGAAATAACTGAAAAGCCTATAGATGGTGGGGTTTTAAGCCCAGGCCATTTTGGCTAGAGTGGTTTTTGCATAATAACTGTACTTCTTCAGACAAGGTCCAAACATTGTGGATAGTTTGCAGTCAGGTAAGGAAGAAGCCTGTTGATTTTGGGGTCAAATGCAAAGGCTAATGTGGCTGAAAGATGAAAGACAGTTTTTTGCATGAAAACTTTATCTTTTGACCATGTACTTTCCTCTTTGCTAATGGTTTAAACTGTAAGAAAGAAACCTATTAATTTTGGGGTCTATAGGTCAAAAGTTGAAACCCACTGTTGCATCCAGATGATTTGCATAATAAATGTAGGAGTGTGCGATAATATTGAATACCAGTATATTGTGGTATTAAACTGATGATACAATAATCGCAATATAAATTTATTATATTGATTTAGTACGATACTGATATAAATTTTGATAAAATGTTGCAAGCAAAATCTCTTATTTGTATACATTAATATTAGTGATATTTCACTACTTATAATAGTTTCTGATTTACAGTAACCTATTGAATTCCATACTTCTAAGACTACCTCCAGTAATCTGCTTCATTAAAATTTTCATTTTGTTTCCTGGAAAGTTGTATCATGGGTAATCAGGTGTTACATGTCTGTGAATCTTTATCCTTTTGAAGCTTAAACTTCTGTTTGTCAATAAATAAGTACCTTGCTGATACTGATGACTAATTGACCTTGAGCTACAAGTATTTCAAGTATGGCTGAGTACAACCTAGTGATCCATACTATTCTTGAAAAGGTCTGACTTTCAAAAATTATCAAGATAAAAGCTGCACTTTCCAGAAGCAAAAGTTACTGTACATTAGTTGATTGGTAGGTATTCTTTAGAACTCGGTTGTTTATCATTCTAGGAATCTGTTGTATATCATCCTTGATCAAATGCTTTGCCTTATCAACATGGTAAGTTAAATAGGGCAAATTCGTTGAAGTAAAAAGTTTAGTAAGGATAACATGATATTAAGAACTGTAGGTTAATAAATTATCACAAATACATATGTTCACCTTTTGTACATGATTCAGAGTGGCTTAAAAATGTTCCATATTTCATTTAAATTTGTATACCCACTTTTTCATGGAGAATGCTAGGCTATAATCCTGTCTGCAGGTCTATCCTAATGTTGACTTTTTCTTTTCGGCATAATAAATTCAGTTCTGCAGTAATACCAGATTTTATAGATAAGATTTTGGACGAAAGAAAGAAGCCAGTAGATGTTGGCATGAACAGGTCAAAGGTTAAGGTTATTTTTCTGAAAGTAGCAAAATGGTTTCTGCACAATTTTAAATTCTTGACCAGTACCTTCACTAATATTTGTGGTTGCTTAACATGTTGTGTCAGAAAGAAGCCTACTAATTTTAACTGCAGTAAATACATGATCTGCAAATATTAATTTTCAATCCAAGGAGATTATTTCCTTCTTGAATTAGCAGTTAGATGTCTACAGCAACAAAAAAAAAAAACACATGATCAATCTCATTCCTTAGTTGTCTCCTTCAGTTAGATTATAGCCATTCTTTCCTTGGATTTGGTGTTTTTAGAAGAATGTGACTCTGGGCACATGACTTTTTTCATCATCTAAATAGTCATGTCTACTGTCAATCATGTACATTTTTATGTAATAACATACTGCAAGAGTGGGATTACTGTCAGTTCCTGGGGAAGTGAAGTTGTAGCTCCTATGAAAAAAAGGGCCTTGGTACTTTCCAATTTTAACAAGTTGCCAACACCTGGAGGTGAGTCCCACTATACTGATGCATAGGGAAGTGTGGTAATCTCACTCAAGAAGACCTGTTCAGAGATAGAGTGGTCATTGCTCTTCTAACAGACTCATTAGGTATGCATTGCCTAACTAGTCAATGGCTGGTAATGTGTCAGGTACTGTTCATGATGATTCATTGTTTAAATTGCATTTTGAGTGGTCACATACCTGCAATTTATTTTAGTTGTGTTCAAGCTGTTATATACAATTCCCTTCATCTATAAAAAGTCAGGATTGTACTCCACTCTTTTGATTGTTTATGAGTTTTGCCAATGCTTGCATTTAGTATTTGCTGAAATTAGTAGTAAGTCATTAACTTCACCAGAGCAAGTTCTATTTGTACTCCCTTTATTTATGTATGTATGTATGTGTGTGTGTGTGTATATATATATATATATATATATATATATATATATATATATATATATATATATATATATATAGTTTAATACAAACAATACTATCATACAGGTTAGAGAACTTAAATTTGTACTCTATGGAGTTTTGAACCCAGGTCCGCGAGTAAATGGCACCCATCGCATTGCCTGCACGCACCAGCCCATATACCGTCACGACTAAGCACGCATCACCAAAAAATGATGGCACTGAATCAGTGTTATATAAGCTCATGCATAGCAGACACACTCACATGACGACCTAGTAAATAATTCTCACATATATACACAGTTGTTCCAGATTCCAATGAAAGAAATCAAGGTATATAGGATTTTTGTATTACAAATAATTATAAATATATACCAGACAGAACAGAAGGTCCTATCCCTGGATTCTGTAGTAGAATCTTGATAATAGTGAGCAAAAATAATAGTTTAATACAAACAATGCTATCATACAGGTTAGAGAAATTAAATTCATACTCTATGGAATTTCAAACCCAGATCCGCGAGTAAATGGCACTCATCACTTTGCCTGCATGCACCAGCCCATATTCCGTCACGACTAAGCACTCATCACCAAAAAATGATGGCACTGAAGCGGTGTCATATAAGCTCGTGTGTAGCAGACACACTCGCATGACGACCTAGTAAATAATTCTCATATATATATATATATACACAGTCGTTCCAGATTCCTATGAAAGAAATCAATTTATATAGGATTTTTGTGTTACAAATAATTATAAATATATACCAGACAGAATATATTTATATTGCTGCTTTGACTTCATTCCCTTGAACTTGGGTATAGTATTGAATACTTAGATAGTTTGATTACAGGTCTCACACCACTCATAATACTCTAAAAACAGGTTACATTGTGTTAACCTTGGGTCTCAAGCAACATACAATCATCCATTTTTTAATTATTATTTTCAGATGTTTTTTTGCAGAACTGTATGTTCATAGTTGGGGAATTGTGGGCATAAAAAGGTCTAATGGGACACTCACCTTAGATGCCTTTCTTATACCAATTGCATGTATGATAACAAATAGGTGTCCACTCTGCTGCTTTTTTGTTGAACCAGGTTTGTTTCCTTGCGGAGAGTAGATACACATAGGAAAGGACAAAAAGACATTCCTTTTTTTTCTCTTCACCTGGGTTCCTTCTTTGAATCTCTTTGGGTCTCAGTAATGAAGGATGAGCTCTTTGGCCTGGAAGGGCATTCCTTGCTCTCAAAAGTATATATGGTCAGTCTCTATGGAAACATATAAGTCCAGTGGACTCCTGACAATTGTTCCTGTACTTTCTTCTAGCCTAAAGCATGCTGATGTTGGAGAGCTTTTTGATACATCATCATATGAAAGAAGCAGCACCATTTCATGTAAATATCCATGTGGCAACAGTGAAGACCAAACTGTGTTGTAATGTGCGAGCTGTAAATGAGCCATATATGATCTGTGTGATGTGAGGGAAAATTTTTGATTGGTATCCTCCCCTATCCATTACCTGTATGCCCTAAATTCCACATTGCAAGAAGTGACTCATCCTTCCCTTTTTCTGCCACTATGGACATAATGCCTTTGCCTCATAGCAGGGTTGGTGTTGTGGGACACATACACAACCCTCTCACGAAAAGGAAAAAGAACGTGTGAAGCAGAGATTTTTACCTAAGACAGAAGTTGCCATGTACATGTTCCGGATAGGAGATGGTTAATATCCAAGATTTATGATGCCAAGTCCAGAATGTTTTGCGATTAGTGCAGTAGAAAAAGTGTTAATCCTAGATGTTCATCTGAACACAATGGCTGATTTTCTTCCATTCTTTTTTGAAGAGACAATTCTTAGTTTCTACTATTATGGTCTATAGGGCAGCTCAATCCAATGCACTGACTTTAGCAGGCATAGCTGCAGCAACTGGATGTCTTTCTCTGTAATAACCAGATGGAATTTTTAGAGCATCTTGTGGTCATTAATAAAATCCCCTGTGAACCATTGTTGAAGCATATTTTCAAGAACCTCACCCTCAAGACTGGTTTCTTGCTCATATTTGAGTCAAGAGACAAAGAAGCATTCATCATGTTCTGTCTAAAGAACAAGGTTGCCTCCATTTCAGTGGCAAGTACAAGCTGGTGTCTTTCCTGTGCCAATGAAGTTTCTATAAAAAAAACAAACAGCTTCTATTGGTACTCCTGCTTCTTATAGAAATTCTATGTCACAATCATATGTATGCTGGGAATTATCAAGATTGACTTTTGTGCCCAGTTAAGGTTTTATGATCTATTTGACTGGTTTGAAAGGAAAAGAAAAGGTATTTCCTTATCTCAAAGGGCTCAGCTGAGATTTTGCCATCCACTCTTTCTAGGAGAATTTTATTAATGATTAAGAGAGCTTTTCCATCCTATTTATCTATTTTACCATTTAATCCCAATGGTTATAGGGCTTCAGACTTTGCTCTGCTTGTGTAGGGAATAGAATCAAATCCCCCACTTCTTGTTGTTAGTCATTTTCCCCATAATATCATGAGATAGGGTGTAGGCTTTCTTTGTCTCTCCTATTCTTGTCCTAGATGGAATGGAGGTGGGCAACCATTCTCCTCTTTCAGTTCATCAATATTGTTCTCTAAAGAGGATAGATCAGATGTTAGTCCAATTGCCTTCCTCTCCCCATTCAATGCAGGTTGACTTGTACGAGTTTCCAGAATATCTGATTGTGGCAGGTCCTTTTCCTTTTGTTTGGATCCTCTTTGACCTCTCACCCATTGTAGCAGATGATGCAGGAGAAGGAAATGTGGACTTTTGAACAAAGTTAACCATCTCTTATTTACTGCTGGTTTTCCCAATTGATGTTCTTGCACTCAGTAATGATTTTGTTGCAAAGAGTCTGCCAGATAGCAGAAGTGATGGTGCAACCCCTCATCTACCACTGCTTGACCCCTTAAACAACAAAAATACCGCCTGCACAACCTTTGATTCAGGTATTTCACAAATAGGGATAGCAGGTGGGAACTGAGCATGTCTCCAGGTCTCTTCTTTAAATGCCTTGGAACTAAAGACTATAATCCTGACTGCAGTGGCCTCACATGTCAATATCTTTTCAGCTGTCTCCTTCAACTTGTATGGCATGTTCCATGACCAAACTTTGTGGCTTTCTCCTCAACCCCAACAGAGCCTCACAGGCTTATGGATATAGACTCAACCTGATGCACCTTCCTGCATATCCTTCATGATGTAAGAAGTGATGGTGACAAATGGTGGCAGGAAGTGTGGTGGCTCAGCAATCAGCATGACTGACTCATGACTTAGAGGGTATGGGTTCTGATCCTACCATTGGATCAGACCAGGTTGGCTACTCTGGCAAGTCCTTGGGCAAAGTACTTTATTCCAATTGCCATGACGCTAAATAAAATACTTGTGTTGCTGTACCTTAAAACCAAACCAATCAAAGCTTTATGGATGGCTTGAATTTACAATAGTAAAAAACCCAAAGATGTGAGGATGTTCAGATCAAAGGTTGAGGTCATGATAAGTTTAATAAAGTAATTTCAGACTGCATATCTTGACCAAATCTTGTGCATTGCAAGCGCATCAAGCCAGACAGAAATCTATTTTTGGGGGGAGGGGGGTAAAAGGTCCAGGATTAGTGCCATTGAAATAAACTATGGAACTTAAAAGTAAATGTCACTTAAAGGCACCAAACTTTGTAGATTGACTTCTGATATGAGAAGGAAACATTGTATATGTTTTGAGATACACAACTGAAAGGTCACTGCCAGAATGGCCTAAACAAAGAAAGATGTTTTTCTGCAAAATCTTGTTTCAATAAAATTCACAGTATTTGCTTTTTATACACTGATAGTAGGATTCATAGGTGAAGGTAAATGACATGCTTTTCAATGGTCAGTACTGTCCAGAGTCAATCATGCCCATCTAGTGCTTACATAAAGAACTATTGAACACTGAATGGACATAACTATGTTCTGACAGTACTTTTTTTTGTTCCTGTTTAAATGACATTGGTTCATGTCAAGTTTGACTGGTGGCTTTTAATGTTACATATTTATTGTTATATCTTGGCTTTTAATGTTACATATTTATTGTAATATCTTGGCTTTTAATGTTACCTATTTATTGTTATATCTTGGCTTTTAATGTTACCTATTTATTGTAATATCTTGGCTTTTAATGTTACATATTTATTGTTATATCTTGGCTTTTAATGTTACCTATTTATTGTAATATCTTGGCTTTTAATGTTACATATGTATTGTTATATCTTGGCTTTTAATGTTACATATTTATTGTTATATCTTGGCTTTTAATGTTACCTATTTATTGTAATATCTTGGCTTTTAATGTTACATATTTATTGTAATATCTTGGCTTTTAATGTTACATATTTATTGTTATATCTTGGCTTTTAATGTTACCTATTTATTGTTATATCTTGGCTTTTAATGTTACCTATTTATTGTTATATCTTGGCTTTTAATGTTACCTATTTATTGTAATATCTTGGCTTTTAATGTTACATATTTATTGTTATATCTTGGCTTTTAATGTTACCTATTTATTGTAATATCTTGGCTTTTAATGTTACATATGTATTGTTATATCTTGGCTTTTAATGTTACATATTTATTGTAATATCTTGGCTTTTAATGTTACATATTTATTGTTATATCTTGGCTTTTAATGTTACCTATTTATTGTTATATCTTGGCTTTTAATGTTACCTATTTATTGTTATATCACAATAAATTGTGCCTATACCTATTATGACATTATGATGTGACATTTCATTAAAGAATTCATTTACATATAAATTAGGTTACAGTGGCTCTATATTAATAATATGATGTAATAAAATTGGATATAAAATAGTTTTCATTTTCCTTTCTTAACAGGAGGGTCCATTGACAGTAGATACCTTCTTAAAGCTAATGCTAGCACATAAGGCAGAGCGAGTTCAGTGGACAAGAAGAAGCAGTATAGCTCTGATTCCTGTAAGGATGTTTTCTTCTTTGGGTCAATGAAGTGGTTATTACATTTTATTTTGGTGTTGTTTCTTTTACACTCTTTTCCAACCACTTTATTCTTTGAAGGTGGTTTATTTGGTAACTACTGAAGGATTTAATAACTTGAAACCAAACTTTGCATGAAGCCTGATATCAAGCAGGCTTCTGGTATGTCTCCTTTTTCTGTCCAAATTTAGTTACTTTAAATTGCTGTCAGTCAGCAATTTCAAAAGACTTGACTGGTTGAGAAATCTACAGGAGTAACCACCTGGCATTTCCTCTTATTATATGTTACCATATTAATAATACTCATGGGTAGTCTAATTTCCCTATTGATAGCCTTACTAATCTGACTACAGGTGTAGGATATTTAATTAGCACATAAATGCCATGACAAAGTCACATGATTTTTGGACAATACAAGTGACAACTAAAACTTGAAGAATTGCTTACCTAGTGGTATTAATCGATAATTGAATATTGTACTGCACTTTTTGTACATGAGTAAGATCAGTCATTAAGTAAACAATACAGATTACCACACAACTATCAAAATTTCTCTCTCTCTCTCTCTCTCTCTCTCTCTCTCTCTCTCTCTCTCTCTCTCTCTCTCTCTCTCTCTCTCTCTCTCTCTCTCTCTCTCTCTCTCATAATTGGACATAATTTTTATTTGATCATGAGGTACAATAAGAAAATTGTGATTGAATATCAGTCATTGTCATGGTTATTCTTCTAACTTGTCAATTCTAATGTACATATATCAAATTTATACAATGTATATTGCAAACATTGTATATTTCCAATACATGATGGTCTAGTGCATCTGATACATGTTAAATTTTAATACTGATGATCCTGTAATTATTTAAAATCTTTCTAAATGTGGGGTCATATATTTGTTTTATACAATATCTCTTCCCCACAATGAAATTTTTTACACAATATTGTTTGAACTTTTGGAGAATTTTTTCAATATGAAAAATTGTGACATTTGATAAAATGATTCCAATGACAAATTCCATATATAATTCAATTTGGAGTACAAGACAAAGCTAAGATTTTTTGGTACAAAAAAAAGTATTGTCTTAGACGAGCAAATACAGACAGCAGGCTGTGAAAGGGGATTCTTAGTACAAAACAATATTCACACATATGGAACTGATTAAGCTCAGAAACAAAAAACAGTTGAATGCTAATACAACTTGAGGCAAAATCTTTTAGATGGGTCTTACAGAGCAGAGCAGAAAGAAAGAAATATTGAAGTATTATGTAAATATTAAATTACTGTTGTTTCCTCCTTCTCCTCATTTTTGTTCTACTTTCCCTTATATTTGTGATAAGGGGTAATCCGCCCCACATGATAAAATCTCAGAATTATCAACCTTTTTAAAATCATGGTTTTTCAATTATTCTTCTTGTTGATTGGCTACTGGGTGCCTACCATTATGTCCAGCCATTACACCACAATCTTTAGCAGGAGAAATACTGAAAGTATGTGCAGATTTGTTTAGACAAGTCTACTTGGCAAAGTCCTACATTCAGAGTCCTAATGGGTAAAGGCTGACCATTGTTGCACCATCCATTCAGAGTCCCAATGGGTAAAGGCTGACCATTGTTGCAGCATACATTCAGAGTCCCAATGGGTAAAGGCTGACTGGTATTGTACCATACATTCAGTTCTAAAGGTGCAGTTGGCAGTAGCTGGCCACTGTGTTGTTACCAAAATACATTGGCTTGATTCATTATGACAGTTTGTTGAGGGTACAGAATATTTTAGGATTCAGAGAACTTGTAATGATGAGCAGCAACAATCCATGAACAAAAATAGTAAGGTTTTTAACATTTTCTGTCTGATAATTTCCATTTTGTTTTTTTTTGGGGGGGGGGAGGTTACGAATGGAAGGCATGGGAGGGATAGGTAGGGCTCAGAGACTTGTTCTTTAATACTGTTTGAGGGAAATTTATTGATCATGCATTTAATGTAGGTTAACATTGTGTACATGTATGTTTCTTTATTGGAGCAAATGTTTTCAAGTTTCTGACTGTAGGCTTTGCTTGCAGATGTTTTTCTTCTTTTAATTGTTAATTTTTCTCCTCAAAACTCTTACCTGTTCACTTAAGGAGATTGATCCAGACAATATTGAAAAGGTGCTAGTGGCTAAGATGAAGACGGAGCCTGAAGCTCAGTTGTACAACAAAGTGTACCAGGAGATACTGGCACAGCAGGAGAGGTAAATTTCATTTATTTAAACTATTTCCACAGTGAAGAACACCATTTTGTAGAATAAGTCAAACCCATAATAAACCTTGCTGAACCTGAGGCACTTTCATGTACTTTAGCAAGTAAAGTTAGGATATAAGTAGTGTATTTGGACTTCGGTTACTTTAGTGATAATGTGCTTAGTAGTCACCAGACCTAATTATCATGAATATATTGTGCCTTGATTATTCAACAAGGCACAGTACATGTATTAGATTCTAGAGATCATGTATGTGGTCATTTCTTTTACAATAATTGAGAAGGAAGGCAAAAATTGCATGCACATAGTATACTTTTTTTAGATTTTTTGCCGACAAAGTGGAGGATATAGTGTTTTTGTCTGTTTGCAAAATTTGTGTTCATTCATTCATTACACCTTCAGTAGCTTGGAGCCCATTTTACCTTAATTGGTATGTGGATGCATCTTGAGGAAGGTGAAATCTGGCATGCCAAAAGTAGATCATTCTGATATAATTTTTCTATTCCTTCCGTATCATATTATGTTAGGACAATGTCCTTTCATTTATCTGTTACCAATTTTGTGTCTATGAAGTAACTCGAGTTGTACACAATCCACAGTTGCCAAATTTTGTGGGTAGCTTGCATTTGGATTCAAGTTGGAAAAATATTTGGTGGTCAAGGTCAATGTGACTAAAAGAAACAAAATGCTTTTTACAAAGCTTGAAAGCCCACCTCATCAGTTACCAATCTTTGTGGATAGTTTGCACTTGTGGTTAGCTAAGCATCCTATTGATTTTGGGTCAGACGGACAAAGGTAAATGTTAGTTTGAAAGAAGAAAAATTATCTTAGTACAATAACTTGAGTACTTTGGTTACCAAATTTTGTGGATCGCTTGAACATTTAGTAAGGAAGAAACAATATTGATTGGGAGAATTGAAAGATCAAGGGTCAAGGTCACTGTAAGTGAAATAATAGAATTAACAATAATGTGATTGGTTCTACATCACATACCAAAGTCAAACTTTGTGGGTGGCTTGCTCTTGGGGTAAGGAAGAAGACCATTGATTTTTGAGTCCAGAGATCAAAGACCAAGGTAATTGTAATTGAAGAAAGAAATGGTTTCTACACAATTCCATTAGTTCAAATTAACAGACTTGAACCAAACTTTGTTGATTGATTCAGTTTGCTGTAAAGAAAAATACCTATTGATTTAGCGGTATAAAGGTCCGAATGGTTTGAGATCACTGTGACTGGAAGAAGAATCTGCAAAAGAATTTAGCTATCTATATAGATGAGTAAAACACTGGGTGGGTGCCTACAAATGTGCTGTTTATGGTATTCTTACATTTTAGAGACACATAGTTTCAGTATTCATTACACTCCAAATCATGGACCCAGTATCTATTTCATTTTAGGAACATTGGCACGTGTATACATCTCAACCATTGAAAAAGCAGATCACTTTTTAAAAGTTTTACTTTGTTTTTTTATAAACACTATTCAACAATCTGTTCATTATGCTGTCAGTATTTCGGACCATATTTCACTTACACATGGAAATTAGTGTGTTAATGCATCTCAGGTAGAGTAATGACCATTTCAACACTTGTCAGCTGTTCATGATTTTCACACTTGGGTGACTTGGGTGTTTTCAGCCATTTATTTATTACACCATCATTACACTTACAAAATTTTTGAATTACACATGAAAATTAGGAGAGTAGCTCAACCATAGCAAAAGTAGATCATTTTGACCTAATTTCCAAGATGTGGGGAGTTTTGTATATTTGGGTGTCTGTTCCATACATCAATAACTTCCACACTATTAGCCTACACTATTGAAAATTTGGATGTGGCTGTATATCGGAGATTAACTCATCCATGCAAAAACTAGGTAACTGTGGCCTAATGTTCATGCTAGAATGGCTTTAATGTTGTCAGACTTTTGTTTGTTACACAATATCAAAGACCTTATTTCACCTATGCTCTTGAAACTAATATTTGGATGAATCTCATGATAATAACTCACTTATATTGAAAGTAGGTCACTATAATTTAATTTTCACGCTTGAGTGACATTATTTTTAGCCATTTGTTTGTTATATCATCTTTATCTTTAACCCTGTGACATCTAGGCTAGTGAAATTGTTTTAACTCCACACTGGTGAATCATAATGAGTAGTAATATTTTCTTTTCCACATGTTGGCTTGGTGCTTAAGTAAGACTCACAACTAGTGGGTAAAGGGTTCAATCCTGTTCAGACAAGCCAGAAACAACAGTTACATGACAAAACTTTTCTAGGCATTCAATACACAATTTCTTGGCATCAATCCTTAATACTATTCTGTATATTATCTGCCACTCCAAATGTGTTTCTATTGACAAAGGGTTCGTTTCCATCAAGACTGCTTTTTGAGCAAGGTTGCCATCTAGGCTAGAAAGCAATTGGCTAAGAAAATGTATTATGCCAAATGGATGTGTTTCTGCAGTTGTTAAAGTAAGAAGTGTGCTATTTTATTTTTTCCTCTTTAACTGCAGTTAGAGTTTTCTTTCTCCTTTTCTTCCCAAGGAAAGAGAATATTCTATATTTACCATTAATGGATATAGGGCAGCCTTTCCCAAAAAGAAAGTTTTCTAAGGATTCCACAGTTGGATCTGATCCTCATCAATTGATCTTATCAGGTATTAACTTCAGAGACCAATATCCTACTCGTTAATGCCTTGAATGAACCTTTCATCTTTTGGGGGCATTGTCTAAATCCTCCTATAAACCCGTGAATAAAATTTTCTTTCAAGAATCTTACCCTTAAAATAGTCTTGCTTTTCTTTTGCATTGCTGAGAAGAGGTGATATTCATACCTTGTTGGTGGAAAGGGTTTTTATGGTTCAATGGTAATTTTGATTTGGTTTATTTTTTTTTGCCAACCCTAGTTTCTTGTCAAGAATCAGATAACTTAAGTGGATTTTGTTGTTCTAAATATTCTAAGTTATATTTGTGCTAGGGATGATCAGGATAGGTTTCTTTGCCCAATTAGGGCCTAAAAGTGTTATTTGGTTTTCTCTGAATGATGTAGGAAAGGCCATAATCATCTCTTTCTCCAACTCAAGGGTTACTCTGATATTTTGCCATCAAGCATTTCCCAATAACACAATTAGTAAACCTTGCTTGCAAGAATGTTTCCCTAATGCCATTCATATCTCTTACATATCTTCATAGATCTTTCACCTTTTCCCTTACTAGAGTCATCCTAATCATTCAAAACTTGAAATTGCTTGTAAGTGCATTCAATCATAATCAGTCAGGGTCCAAATTAAACCAAATATCTGAATGAAATTGCCTTTTGAAACAGAATAGGCAAAGTTGGCAAAAATAGAGAAATGTGTGTATAGTAAGTTCATAATAGTCACTTTAGACCAATGTTTTGCTTATTTTCATATCAGATTATTAAAATGATTATGCAATATTTTTGAAAGTTTAAAAAAATATTAAAACTTTTCTTGTATCATTGCATCACAATTGTTGTATAGCATAAAATGGCAAACAGAAAATTTGGGACAGTAAAAAAACTGGAAACATCTTCTATAGCAGGAACCTTCTTTCATCTATTTATATGACAGGATTCACACAGTACCTTGGTACATAGCTGCCAATTTTTTCCATATTTGTCCCATATTTTGGACCCAACTATATGTTTTTATTATTAAAAATATGTTGTTAATATACAAAAATAGGAAATTAAACATTTCCTTGTAATTTTCTGTTTACAATTGGCATCAGGTTCATTTCTGAGAGTAAATGTATTGCTTGCATATAGGGATATAGAGTTCTAATATATGATTGATTCATTTTAAAATTGAGGCTACCATGCTAGTCTTTAATCACCATACTGGATTGCGCAAACAGCTGCCACTGTTGATGTATATCATCTTTGTACTGTTCAACTTCTAATCATGTCAAAAAGGAAAGCAGAAGATTCAGAATTTTCTCCAGAAAAGAAGGACAACTGTGCAGTCTTGTTTAGATTTGTGAAACCATCTAGTAAAGGAGAAAACCTTGTGTTTTGCAGATTGTTGATCGTGATTTTGCTATTGGGCATGGAGTTGCCAATGACCTAAAACAACATGAAAAGGCTAATAAACATGAGCTTACTGCTTCATCATGAACAACTCAGCCTGAACTTGTGACATTTATAATTGCCAGATAGATTAAAGTTCGGTTTACTTAATTTCTGTTAGAAATGAACCTTCCTCAGTTACTAATGTAACTGGTGACTTATTTCTCACACTTTTTCCGCAGTAAAATTGCAAATTATTGCTCGTGTGCTAGAAGGTAAATGGTTCACTAAAAATAAATTGCACAGAATTGAGATCATCAATGAATGATGGTAGATTGGAATTGATAATGATCAATAAAACAAGGTCTGGAAAAAGCTCTTATAAACAGCCTGTACCTGAGTGTGTTTTGCATTCTTGCACCTTCTGAATGGGCACCCAAATGGAACAGGGTGCCCATTCAGGAGGTGCAAGAGTGCAACACATGCACCTTTGACGTTAAATAATGAAGTTATTTACTTTACTGATGACTGTAAAAGTTTTAAATAGTTACATCTGCATTAAAGTTTTAAAAATCAGTATTTATTCCTGAAGATTGGTATTTTTTGTCATAAGCAGTCAGTATTTGTGTACTCTGAAGTTGGTGGCTTGTCCGTAGACTAGCATGCACTTTCCTAGCACTGGTATGTTCTTTTTTTAGCAGCTGCCCTATTTCAAGAAACAGGCTGGATACTACTTATAAACTGTGACCTAAGTTTCTGTTTATTGCAGCTCAGCTGTATGGCTCAATTAGGAGAGAACAAAATGGTTTTCTAATTTGTAATCTTTGTTCACAGATTCTTTGTTTCATTTCTTATTTGGTACAGAACCAGTCTGTAGGTATTTGGTGCTAAAAATCAAGTCAGATTTATTCTAGTCTGTGTGTGTGTTCGGAGAAAAATTATTTCTAAAATAATTTTACAGATAGGTTTGAAAAATACAGAAAACAAATTTAAAGATGAATACAAGTGTTCCATTCTAGGGCAGCTTCATGCCCATTGCAGGCTGCATGGCAAGGATTTTAATTTTAGTCTTGGTAGTAAAAGAAAGAAACCTTGAATTTGCTGGTTTTACTAATTCCAGTACTAAGGTAACTTCATTTTTACAGCAGGGCTCAATTGTGGATACAAATGTTATAAATGCAGAGGCGTTATTTACCGAGTTCTTAATAGAACACATACTAACCCTAGCGGTAGAAGACAATGTTGGTGCTTTGTTCAAACGGATGTTTCCCGATTCCAAAATTGCCAGTAACTTAAAAAGTTCATAATATTAATTTTTTATCTGCTTTAAATGGACATCTGAAAATAAATTGCAAAAAAATGTATGAGGCTCAGAGGATTATAAATGATAAGTATGAAAATTCTCCAAAATACTCGCTGGATGATAAACAATTCCCAATTTTAGGGATGAGGACCCCAACTTATTTTTACATGAATTTTTTCTTGTGGTGTAAAACTAATATTTTGTAATAATTATCTGCTACTATAGCAAACACCCCCCTACAACCTTCATATTTGTACATATATATATATATATATATATATATATATATATATATATATATATATATATATATATATATATATATATATATATATATATATATATAATAATAATAAAAACTGAGAAGATAATGAAAGACAGCAATGGTAACAGTAAACATTCCTGATGTTAGAGATCTAATGTTCTGTAGGTGTTAAATGTTGATTTTGTGTTATATTCATTATGACACTTTTTTATTGCTCAGAAATAAGGAGATGAATCAATTGTTGGACAAGGATCTGGAAGAAACTCAACCTCCAATCTTTCAGTCAGCTTTATTCCTTTCAGAAAAAGAGGTAATTTATTGTGGGTTTTTTCATAGTTAGATGTAGCATAGAAAAGACTTAAATCGCACCTTTCATAGTTGTTTTTAGCATAGAAACAAATTATAAGGTTTTGTCTTCTTTATTTTATATTGATTCCTCTGAAACAATTGCATGTATAGTTATACAACTCTATGGGTAAATTGATATTTGGAAGTATGGCTCTGCTCGGAAATGTTAGTCACATTTACCAACTTTTCAGATTATTGTTATAGCTGCTAAGCTAGGGAGGTACAGTGCGCTATAGCACAGGGGGGTGTTAGTTTACTGCTTCTACAACCGTTTCATGTCAGTTGAAGACCAATGAAGACAGAAACATGAGATTTGAGATTTGGTAGGCATGTTTATGTATACATGTAAATGACCCGTTTGGATTTTTATACTATATAAGCAATTTCTGTTGTTGACATTCACATTTTTGTTAGGTTGTTTTCCCCCACATGACCTGATTTTTAGGCCATTTTGGCAGTTTTTGTCTTTGATTAGACAGTTTAGTTTTTGGACTGATGATTTGTTTTTGAAAATACTTTTATTGGGATTATGTTTATTTTGGTTGGTTTTAATGGCACTTTTAACACATTATTGGCTATGTTATGCATAGGCAATGTGATCTATGTGATATGACCAAGGAGACACCAGGCTGACCTGGACAGGTATTAAACCTGTGACTCTTGGAATCTGAGTTTGATTCTACTAACAGAGCTACTGTGACTTCCCAATGGTAGCGTGCAGAAACTGGGTCTATGCAGTTTACTTTTGTACTTAATGGCGAGTATATAAGGTAGATATTTCTGAAAATTGTCATAGTTGTTTTCAATATTTTACACTTCTTTGACAATACTGTTTTAAAACTAAATATTGTATGCATGATAAAACAAAACAAAACGTCCTGAATGTTAGACAAATGAAATTCAAAGGCATGTTTGGATCCATAGAGAACTGATCTAGTTAGATTTTCATGCCATTAGAGCAGTTTTTCAATTTTTTTAAAGTAAATATTTTGGACTTTTTGGTATGCAGCAGTTACACACATATTTTAGTGCAGATGATGTTAGCAATGTTCCCAGAGATGTTGCCAGGTTCCATCACCTAATAAGAGTTTTGCAACACTGAAGTGAAGTATTGGGGGAGGGGCATGGGACATCTTTGGGCATCAGCATTGTGTTTCATTTGTGTTTAACAAACACGAGTTATTTTTTAAAACATTCTGTATGGATTTTTTTTTTCATTGTAGTAAAGTGAAAATGTTTTGTCAAATAGCATGCCATGACTGAGTAAAATTGGTAGAGCTCTCTGGATAATGTGGTACTGAGAATGATAGGCCAATTATTGACATAATTTATTATCATGGAAGTCCATGAAGCATAACAGATTGCATATAGTTTATTCTAAACTCTGTATTTTAAGCAAATGCATAGTAATAAGTATATTTAAAATTATGTGTGCATTCAGTACATGATATTCCATATAATAGGCATCTTTTTCTATTTGCAATTGATACATCTCAAGTTGTTAAATACAAAAAGAAATTTTGTTAGATGGTTAATTAATGTAAACTCATCACTTGGATTTTGTTTGAAATCTTAAAGATCTTTGATCTGCAGATGAATCAGTTTACAGCAGACATTGTTTATAGTTAACTGGTTCTACTACTGTAAAATCTGTACAGGATGTGAAACACTAAGTTTCTCTACATCCTCTTCATCTGTCCATGTTAGTGGAAAAAGGAATGCAAAAAAAATTAAAATATGTCCAAATATATGTGTTCACTTAGTGGTGTTCACCTGGGTGCAAATCGATCCAACAAAGTTAATTTACATGGAAAACTGAAGACAGAAACTGCTCAAGATGTTTGCATGATCATTTGGGGCTAACATTTACCCCAGACAGAAGTTCATATTTATGTTATGCTTGTTCTGTTGTGATTAGCAAGGTGAAATGACACACTTCCAAGTTATAAGATTCCCATTAATTGTAAATACAAATCCAAGTTCAGAGGTTCAATATGAAAATAAATTTTTTTACAGCACTTGCATACAAATTAATTAATTAAATTTTACTTAACCAGTATGACACTTCACCCAAAATTAGGGAAATTTCATTAACATTGTTTTTTCTCTGTCTGTCTGTCTGTCTGTCTGTCTCTCCTCCCCCCCTCTTTATCTATCCTCATTGACAGAACTCTACAACTTGTCAATGACATTCACAGGTTTTCCTCCACATCCACATCTGTACATACAGTTGACACAACACATTCAAGTTTTGCATTCAAAGCAGTCACAATCTTCTTGACCACACAAAGATGGTTTGTCCCTGTTGGAGAGAAGGAAATGTTCCTGCACCAGACTTCTCAGACAGTCAGATGTGATACAAAGCTTCATATATTCATCTGAACAGTGGCTAAGAGACCTAGGAAATACATAACAATCCAAGTTCTTTACACCCATCCAGAGAACATCTTCCAATGTCTTGCCAATAGATAAAACTGAATTTTCAACCCCCTAATGTACTACAACATTTATATCTTTAACCTGAATTCATATACCAGAGGCAACTATAGATATAAGAACTCAGATGGAACCCTGTAATTTCACAAAATCTTTAGAATTCTAGTCACTGATACATTATCCATCCTGCTTGGAACCTCTCAACTAGATGATCATTGGAAGCTGGCTTTTTATCCTTGTATGCATTCTCTGCCGGTCTTCCATGTGCCATATAAAAATGTTTTGGCAATCCCTCGTGCTTTGGCAGTATAGAGGTATCTTCTGGGACTTCTCTTTCCTGGACATGACATGCTGTTGCAGCCATGCAAGCACTTCCTCATACTTCTCTGTGCACTTCTCCACATGTATGTAGGTATTAGGTTTGTAAGTATAACAATTTTTTGATACTATTATTATGTTGCACAATAAACAAATACAAGTCCGGAAATTTTGCTTCACCTTATATTTTTTTTATTCAAAAAAATTTTTTGTGTCTGTTTAAATGTAACATATTTATCTGACAGAAAGCCCATGATCACTGTTTATAATTTGTTGAAATTCATCACAAGAAAACTGAACACTGCAGTTCAAACTGTTTGGTCACTTTAAGCTGGCAGCAAAAGGATGGCTGGGTAAGATAGGTGGCAAGTTTATACAGGTACAATATGAATGTAGAATGAAGAAGGAAATTTGTACCTTGCTTGATTTTATATGAGGCTTTCATCAGTGAAGGGTGTGTACATTACCATTATTATAGAACTTATGCTATAACAATTTATGTTTCCCTATATGTTTCAAACAAAATAAAACTGATCTAAATAATGTGCTACCTGTGTATTTCTATTCAAGTACCCTTTGAGTCTTGCATCTGACCACTGCTAGTAATTTTTGTTTGTGTTTGTATGTCAGTTCTTTATCAGTAAAATTTTAATAGCATGTAAATAGGTCAGTAAGATTAGTGTATTTTTTTGTATGTCAGTCCTTTATCAGTAAAATTTTAATAACATGTAAATAGGTCAGTAAGATGAGTGTACTGTCAAGAATATCCATAACCAATGTATATTTTTATTGTGGTGATAGACTTAATTTCGAGCTAGAGACAGGCTTGTACAGTAATTAATATATTCCTTGAAATAGTAGTTGTTGTTGTTGTTGGGTTTAATGCCATTTTTTAGCACAAGATAGGCTATACATGGCAGCCAGTATCAATAGTGGAGGAAGAACCCAGGAAAACCCAGGAAAAAACCATATACCCATGAGAAGATACCAGCAGGCTTTCTCATACACCCACATTGGTCGAGATTGAGACTCGAACCCACATAGACAGAGGTGAGATGATAGTGATCTGTAATGGTGAATGCTTTAGACCCCTCTTTGCACTCATGGTCTCTTGAAATAGTAATGATAAGACAAAAAAAATATTTAAAATATAAGTGAAAGTGAATGGTCATAAAAATCAATGCCATCATTTGCAATTTTCAAAAGTACAATATCCAAAGAAATGTCAGCCACATTACATGAAAGTAGCATAGAGGTATGCCAACATTCTCTCCACTGTACATGTCTTAAATGCAAACAACTTCACCTTACATACATCACTCTCTCAAAAGTACATAATAACTGGTGAGCACCACCAAAGGCAATAGTGACAGGTTTTGTATTACTTTTATTAAAATGTAGGTGGGTAAGTAAAACTAATTTTAATGATGCAATTCTTAACTGACAGATAGTCTGTTTCCAAGTAAATGAGGACCATTACTGTGCATGTACCTATAAATGTGTTTATTCTGTTTGGATGTTCTAGAAGTCATCTATGTAATGGGGAATAGGTCCAGTTGTAAATATACCATTCGTGATTGTTTAGTCTTTTAAAAATTTGTATATAATGACAGAATGCATAGAAATTGATACCTCATTACAAATAGTGAATTTACACAGTACTTCTATTTTAGCTTCATAAATTGAGGAAGCAAGTTCAGAGTCTCCAGTCCGCATGCATTAAGCAAACTAAGATGGCTTGGAAAAAAGAAATGAAGATTATTGGGGAGAAGTTTTTAGCTGAACTGAAGGTATGGATAGGTGTTTCTCATCTTCATTTCTTACCTCATGCTTTAACAATAGGAATATTGTGTTTTCGTATGTTTATCTGTTATTTCATTTTCTCCTGAACCACTTTTTGTTATGCTGACAATCTGTATAGTAATGTGTTACTGTTTTAGAACTGCAAAATAATTTTACTTGTACACCATCTACCTTTACCAAACTTTACGGATGGGTTTTAATCAGAGTAAGGAAAAGCCTATTGATTTGGGGATTAAAAAGTCCAAGGTTAAGGTCACTGTTACTGAAAAAAGAATAATGATTCATCATGTACCTTCATCAAAGCTTGTTTGTTTTGCATAGACTTTTGATAAGAAAAAAACCTGTTGTTTTTATTTGGTCAGAAGGTCAAAGATCAAATTCTGTGTCAAAAGGAAGAAAAATAACTTTTTCATAATAACTTTATTTCTAGACCATGTACCTAGACCCAAGGTTTGAAGGTATGGAGTGCAGTAACTCATGGTTAGTGTAGTGGACATAAATGGCTCAGGTTTGAATCTTACAATTGGATCACCCCAGGTCAGCAACAGTTACTGTAGTGTGTCTTTGGGCACTGAATAATTTGGATATGTTGCTGTGCTGTAAAACACTAAGCCAAGCCAAACCTTGACAAGACTTGCAATTAAGGTAAGAAAGAGACCTATTGATTTGGGGGATTGAAGTGTCAGAATCATCGTGAGTATAAAAAAAACCCCATCAGTTTTGCATAATAGCTTTTTTTTGTGCAAGTTCCTAATGTGGATGGTTTTTACTTGAGGAAAGAAATCTATAGATTTGGAGATCTATATGTCTAAGGTCATAACCATAGTAATGATAATAAATAAGGGTTTCTTCACAGTAAATATAATTATGTGTATGCCAATGGATACTATACCTCACTAGTGTTTACACAGAGCACCAAGGTTTGAAGATTCACTCATCCAACTTGAAATGGCAAGTGAATACTTAATCTGCCTAGTGAATTTTCAGTTTACTAGTCAGATTAGACAAGTGCTAATTTAGGGTTCATTAGTGTTTACTTTTAATGAAAAAGATGTTCTGTCAAGAAGAAAACTTTGTTCCTTGAAGTTCATACTTTCTACTGAATTTTTTAAAATTCACTTGTATTAAGTTTGTGTTTTCTTAAAAGCTAATAAATGCTTGTCATAAGGATAGCAGACTGGTCACAGTTTGCAAATGCTTACGACTGGTGTTAGTGTCACATATACCTCTCCCTCAATTACTTGCACACAATGGGGTCCATAAACATTGCTTTAAGCAGCAAGAGTGAATACCGAAGGATCTCCAAATGAATAAGAAGTGATGCCATCACTGCTGCACATCTAGAAAAATGCATGGGTGGGTGGGTGGTCAACTTAACTGTATACTGGCTGAATACCTGTTTTACAATTATGTCGGAAAAAATTGTCATTAAAACACATTTTTTAGTTGTTTGCTTTTCTGTATAAATTACTTGCATTTTCAAGATGTCATATCTCGGAAAGATTGGTAACATTATTACAACTGGTTTCACCAAGCTTCATGTGTACACAAAAACTGCTTTTTGTTGTTGATTCATTTCACCACCAAATAAGATTTCTTTTTTAAAAAACTTGGACCTTTATTTAGTAAAACAAATGTTAATGTTAAAACTCAATTTGTGAAATATAGATGCTGTTAAATCTCACAGTGCCAGTGCAGGAATTTTAAGTTAGCTAGAAATTCTTAAACTAATCCACAATGATTTGTAGCTGTGAAACAAAGCTTTCCATTTATTTTCTTTAGTTGCTTTGTTATTTTCGATCACATTTGTGAATGAGTAGGCTAATGTAATGTGGTTTAATTATATTACAGACACAAAAATAATAAGTGTTTGACTGATTAGTTGAATTGATTTGACCTGACACATGACTGGGGGTGCATGTATGATTTGCATGCTTTTTAACTTTTCTTTTTATTGTACCCCCTTTAATTGATTTGATTCAAAAAGATGTAATTGTAATACAAAGCAGGTTCTCCAGAGTAATGCTTGCAGACATATCTATTACGGATAATTGACATATTCCTCATTTGATTACAAGCGGGCACATTGCATTTATGATTATATTTAAACTGAATTAGAAGGTAAAACTAAAGTACAAATTTCACTTGACAAAACTAAATTCATATTTATTGAAATGCTGCCTTCATTAGGCATTTTCATTGATAGAATGTTTATAGAATATTTTTATTTATGGTTTTTTTAAGAATGTTGTTTGGAATATAGTATATAACTTGTTAAAAGTTGAGAATTTGATGTTTTTTCAAATGTCTGTTTTCTGCGATAAAATGATCAATATTATAAGGTTTCAATTACAAGTTTTTGTTGTGATTTTCTTCACATTCAGCAAATAAGGGTCATTGGCATTGTCATGTAAAAAAAAGAAAGAAAAGAAAAGGGATCCAAGCTCGACCCCATGTTATAAACAGTTCACGAGTTTTCAGGGTGCAAGTTATTGAGGGAGTGTTGTAATTATTTTGCAAAAACTACTTTTCACTCCAGTGAGTTTAGATTGTCAACAATGTCAATTTTTATATTTCTATAATAGCCTGCTAAATAAGTCTTTATTAAGGGCAGGTAAATATTTTTAGTACATTTCTGACTGGGCAGGTTGATTTTTCAAGAAGATTCTTCAACACCTGGGACTGTCAAATACAGTAAAGGTGTACTCTTATGGTGGAAGTAAATTCAGTTCTAGAACAGACCCTTATAATAGAATGGTTTTCTGCATTTTGATTTTTCATCTACATGTATAGCATCTCATTGTAGGTAAACACCCAAAGAACAAATGAAGTTACTGAAGAGATTGTCTCTGCAAATGAAACCATCACCAGTTTTTCAGAAGATTTGGATTCAGGTACAGATTTATTATTCTACATGTGTTACTAAATTCCAATATGCTGCTATCATAAATTCAAGCAATTCAAGTTAATATTTATTATAGTACATAACTAATGATTTTAGCACTCAAAAATTTTGTGTACATTAATATTTTATTCAGGCAGTTATATTGAGTGGTATACCAGTTAAAAATATTTTGTAAAAGGACAACAAACAAAACAAATTCAGTTAATAAAAATGAATCAGCTCAATTTTTATTCATCAGTTTGACCTAAATTCTGTTATCATCAGGAATTATAAGCAGTGTATCCCCCAGGAGTGTAAAACTGAGGGTTTAAAAAAAAACCTGTTAGTGTAAGAACTGGGGGGTCAAATAAAAAAGGGTGTGTGTCAAAAATGTACAGACAAATTTTCATTTAATCCATACTTTTTCAGCTGGAATAGGATATTGCAATTTGCACAACATTCTCTCTCTCTCTCAAATACAAATAAACCAACACTCACAATTAACACACAAATGCATTATCCATTCAAAGGATACTTTTATTAGTTAATTTTCCTTTTAGTTTAAAGTTGTAATTTTTTAACAGTCTCTTTATAGTTTTTTGTAGCAATATTATAAACCAACACATTTCATATAAGCCAATACAGAACTCCATATGAATCTTTTTATCAAAACAACTGTTAATTTACTACCTGTCATAAAATATTTACTATCATCGGTTTCATTGTACTTCATCCTAAAAAACATTTATCTAAAAATCAGAGGCTAATAATTCATCTTCTCTTTAACAATACTTGAACTTTTAGATCTTTCTTTCATTGCAGCAAAGTTAGTAAAATCTACAATGACCACCTGAATATCTACAATGACCACCTGAATATGTAATCCAAATAATGGATTTGTCTCTGCAAGTTTACTTATTTGTTTGTTTTGAAAGAATATTTTAGGTAATAATGTGTTCAAAAGATATCTTGTGGTGATCAAAGGGCAGATTCGTAAAAATTCTCAAACAATGTCTCAAAATAATTGTGTCGTCTTCGCAATCACAAAGTCACTCCGGTAATCCCAATGCCTTAGATGTGCCGTATTCTAGTCAAAATATATTTTCTCCATTTTTCATTAGAGTCAGATCCACATTTACTCTTTCATGTTCTGCTTCTTTCATTTTCTTCACTAATGATTCTTATTGCATGCTGTTTTCATCTCGAGATCACATTTTAGTGCAACAAGAATTGAGGTTAAACATCTGGATGACATCTTACTGAACTCGATAGAACCGCGTGAGAGCTTGCAAGATCAGGGGAAGCTACTCAGTCATAATATTGCCTAATGGTAGTCTGGTTCTCTGCTTTGTATGCTCAGTATAGCAGTGTGCAACATGGAGAGCATACAAAACAGGAAACCAGAAGTACACACGACGCCATCCCTAATGTTGTATAATCAAATTATACACGATGCCAACTCTAATGCAACGCATTGGATATTAAATAAATTCAGATTTTATTTTGCAAATCCTTTGCATAAAAAAATGCATGGCAAAAATTATGTGCGTCAATTTTCTCCAGTGTGCATCCCTGAAGCACAACTGTGCGAAAAGGGAAACACTGGATAAGCATAGTATTACAGATGTTCTTATAAAGAGCACAATGTTTAAAGTTCACTGATATTTTCCAATTGCAGAGAAGCATTCAAATATCATACATTGAGTTCTTAAGTTGTTTTGTTTGCCTTCATTTTATCAAATGCAGGGCTGTTCACAGCCACAGTTTTATCATAGGTTGTATGGAATATTTTACAAACAAATTTCACAATAATGTAAAGTATACATTTTATGGGCAGTCTCTTCCTACCGTCATACAGAATATCAGAGTTCTATTTCTTTACCAGGCTTTTGAAATCTTTCACAAAGCTGCTTCAGAATGATTTATTTCACTAAATTAAATCATCTTAAGAATGGTAGTAAACTAAAGCCAGCAAGTTTGGTAATTCTACTTTAAGCCTTAAATTAAAGTACATATGGTTTACTTAGATGCACTGAGAGCTCAAAGGAAAACTAGCATCAGGTTTAAAGTTTCTAAGAACTAAATAAACATAAATCTTTCTGGCTGTAATTTATAATTTTTTAAGTATATGTGACATTTTGTAAGGATTATTGTCAAATCTTGGCATTAACCAGTCCTGAATTACCATGTGGCTTGTCATATTGATATTGTGTTTTCACCACAAGGCAGAATGTAAACTTTGAAGTTTTTTCAAATTGTTTGATGCTGGCAAGTCAAACTGTCAGTGTTAGGGTAAAATATTTCATATATTTGACTAGAATTATAAGAACTTAGGCTAACTACTGAATAGATAAACAAATCTACAATAGATACACATGCAGACAAAAATTAATGGCATCATACTTACTGTCTGGTTTATTAGTTAGTATTCAAAATAAAAGTAACAATATGACTTACCATTATTCAGGTAAGCAGATGCTTAATGTGGTTGCATGTATTTAGAAGACATTTTAATGCACATTAAAAAAACAAAAAAACATTGGGTATGTGTGCTTATTTATATTTTTTGAAAATTGTATTGTATGTTTTTTTTCCCCCTCTTTTTAAAAATCATATTTGATATTGGCATGCCAGCTCTCTTGTGTACATTATAGATATTACGAAACTGGAAGAAGAGATTGCTTTTCTGGAAAGCAAGAGCCTTCTGTCAGAGGAAGAACTGTTGGTATGGCAAGAAAATCAGGAGAAAATAACTCTGAAAAGAAAGGGTAAATAACCTCTACCACAAATGTTGATTATTATTTGTTAGACTCTTCATTTATCTGGACCAAAGCAGGACTTGAAATTAGTAAATTTGACACATAGGTTTCAGTTTGTTTCCTGCAATAAAAGTTGCTGCAAAAAAAAAAAAAACGTGTTTTGTAGAACTGAAAAATCCTTAAATTTGAGGGGTTGCATTGAAAACTTCATCCTGGAAGGTTGTTCAAATTTTTTGTAAAAAAAAATCTATGTAAATTAAAAAATCTATGTAAATTGATTTTACTCAGCTTTTCTTGTATTTATCCTAGGGAGTACAAAAAATTAAAACTGAAGAAAATGTCATATTTTAAATTTGGAGTTTTTATTGTTCTTGTATTAAAAACAAACTAACAAACAATAACACTGAATAGATAAATGCATAAATTGTGTGTGTGTGTGTGTGTGTGTTCTAGCATTTTGAAGCACATCAGCACAATAGTGACTAGATGGTGCCAACTAAGAACACAGTTTGAAAAATGCGAAAACAAAGAATTGCACAAAAATGTGGGAAGATAATCTCTTCCAAAACTATAAGCATGAAGGACATCATTTAAAATATAAGTGGTACAGATATTAAAATTCTGCAAAAGGTAAAATAAACTCAAACATCAACATAAAGTCCAAAAAATATTTGTTTAAATTTTTTTAATACAAAAAAACAGATTCCCTCAAAAAATTACAGTTACCACTAATTTGTTATGTGTTTTTTTTCCATTTTTTTGTACCTGTTTAGGAGTGTTAAAAAAAGTAAGATGTTGAAAATCTTTTATTTCCATTCAGTTTCTATTAGACCAATACTCTTTGCATGTTTCTGGACGACAATGAAAAGTCCTTGAAAAACAACCCTCAGGGGCTGTACAAACCATGCAGATGATTTATCATGGTATCTGAGGAGTTTGATCCAGAACCTGTGATGAAATTTAACTCTTTGGTTGAACTGGTACTAAACAGTATAGCAATATAAGAGGTTACATATTTTGCTATAGTCAAAAAGACTCGGAACTTACACCAACATATCCATATGAGTGAAGGCAGGGATCTGGTTATCATTTCTTATGTTTCCTACAGGACTGTTAATATTGTTAAATATTTTTGTTTTACCTGCAACATATATTACAGTAGGCAAATTATAGCAGTTACAGTGTTTATCTATCAGTCGTTCCATGCGACCGACATCAACCTATTAGCTAGGGTCATGTTGGGGTTGTTACATCATGTTTATCCCTCTCTTGGATCAGACATATATGGAGTTCAGTTTTTTGTGTCATTGTTTAGTTGAGGATTGCCCTGGATTATCAGACCTACCCACTTTTTTTTCTGCACAATAACTCCCTTAGTAATTAGCTTTCATCCAGAATTGGAATGCAGTTTAATATTGACAAGACTTGGCAGAATTTAATCGTTAGCATTCTAATTAATTATTATGCATAGTAAATATTTTATTCATGGATCACCTATTTTTCTTCGTTAAAAATCACTTTATTATTGTTGGATTACAACCAGTTTTAGTTTGGTTTCTAAGTTGTTATTTAGTGTAGTTATGGCCTGATATTGCCAGACTCACAAATTTGATTTTGATACAGTAACTTCCTTTGTTTTTATTGGATTTCAACCAGATTTGGCAAGCAGCTTGATTTTAATGAGACCATAGAAGATTTGACAGCCTTTTTGATTTGACTGTAAAGCTTACTGAATGATTCTTAAATTGCAGACTTTTGGAATATTAGTAAAAATTACAAAAATATCATCAATTTGGTCAAATCCAGATATTTTAGTTTTTCCAGGTTTGGTCTTGTTATGAATATTTAATTTGCATTGTATGTTGGCTTTTGTCCATGATTTTATATGTATATTTAATTTGCATTGTATGTTGGCTTTTGTCCATGATTTTATATGTATATTTAATTTGCATTGTATGTTGGCTTTTGTCCATGATTTTATATGTATATTTAATTTGCATTGTATGTTGGCTTTTGTCCATGATTTTATATGTATATTTAATTTGCATTGTATGTTGGCTTTTGTCCATGATTTTATATGTATATTTAATTTGTATTGTATAGTTGACCTTGGTCTGTATTTGAGGATAGAGCCTTACCTGACTGGACTCTCATTTTGTCTTGTTTTTAAGTTATAATTAGGTTGCTTATAGATATTGAGTTCAATGTCATGTTTTTTTTAGAAATTAGGAATGTTCTAGAGGCAAGTTATTTATGAATTGGAAGGAGGAAATACCCTTGTCATGGTCCTCTAATTTTGTTTTAGGTTTTTATATTAAGGTTGATTATTTTAGAATTATTTATTCCTCTCTTAACATTGAAAGTGAAATCAGTTAAACTGTAGTGGTCAGTTTTATTGGGGAGGATTTATATATTTAAATTATTCACTGGAATTACAAAGTGCTAAATCATTATTTTTGGATTATTATGAATCCATTCAAAGATAGCTTGGATTATATCATTGTAATATGTCAAGACTATTAACACATAAGTACTATGAGAACATTCAAAATTGGAATTCATTCAGGAAAGCTGGAATTCATTCAGAATACTCAAACTTTTGCACATGTGATATAATTTTTAGGACTATTTGTGATTTAATTCACAATATTGTAATTTCTTTTTAAATTTCCATTTTTGCATTCTATGGAAATAATTATTTGTTGAGTTTTACAATTTTTTTTATTTTTGCTCTTTTTTTTATACTAAACTTAAGAACATAGAATCATAACAATATATACCTTGTACAGAATTCTAACATTTTTACCTTGTGTTTTATCTTGTACAGTTTATTTAAGTGATAATAACTACAATCACAGTACATATATTCTATTTATAAATTTTTCTTGCTAAAATATTGTATGCATTCATCTGAAAACAAATTATATAGCAGTAAGGATGTACTTGAATCTCATTTACATTTGAAGATCACATATACATGTATTAGCATATGAAACAATTTCCTTTATAACACCCTAAAATTGTTTTACTGACATTTAAACTGCTATTTTGCGAGTGGCCTGCTTTTTTCACTTCTTTTAGTTACATTAATAATTTTTTCCAGCATTAAATTTTGTCTCATTTTAGTCTGAGGTTCTTCCATTGTTATTAATGTGCTAGGTGTTAACATTATTAGTGCTCAGTTGTAATATTGAATGTAAAGTCAATTTTAACTAGGTTTTGGGAAAATATGAAAAATTTATACATGTGCATTGAATAGCTAACAGTTAATGAAATAAAAAGACACTATTATCTCATACAGAACAAAATAATTTATTCAGAGACAAAAGTCAGTGGCTTAAATCACAGATGACATAAAGGATTAACTCTATAAACAAAGTGTATAACCTGGTTGCACCAACTTAAAATTCAAATTGAATAGATGACAGCTTTGTGTGTGGGATGTAATCACTGTAACATCGGGTGGAAAAAGCAACAAACATCACAAACCTTTAACACTATCAAATCCTGGAAATGATTCTCCCAGTTTAATAGACAAAGACCTGACTAATCCCAAGGCAATATGGATTAACTCTAAAGACAATATGTATGGTGACTACCTTAACTTTGGCATTACAATGGCAATTTGCAAATTTACTTAACTTGGTTTATGGTCTTTAATTTTGTTTCTATAATTTGACTTGCCAGATTTAAAAACCAGTAGCCAGACTCCTTTTTTATGTTCATTTTAACTTTGTTTTAGATCAGAGCAATCTTTACTATCCAAGTAGTCATTGTCACAAATGATTACACAAAGGTCAGTGGTGTCTGTCACTTGTTCTCGCGATACAGTTGTTCATAGGGCTGGATAGACTGATCCACTTCCTTCCTTTACATTTGGGTGATATTTCAATAAAGCTGAGAACCAGGTTAAGTGCTGGAACAATTTAAATGTACTTCAGTCGGGTTTTCAGAAAGAAAACAAACTCAAAGACTTTTCTAAATAAATTCAAAATCAGTAGTAATTCTGTGGTGTTTTTTTTTTTAAAAAAAAATTTATTTTTTATTTTATAGAATGGTGGTCGTTTATAGCATTGGTTGCTCATAAAAGTATTATTGTATTTCATGTTTGCATTTATTTGGAAAGGTTTTTAACTTTTTATAGATTGGCATTGGTTCTGGAACTAATCACTTTCTTTCTTTGGCTTTTCCAAAAGCAATTGTTACCTATTATGATTAAATTCTATTGCTCCATGACTGAGTAAAGACCAGTCACTTGCTCATTTATGCCTAGGTGGAATCTTTTATATGTGTCCTTTGGTCATTATCTAAACTTCTGAACCTGAGTGAGGTTTCTTTTGAGAATCTTACCTTAAAGGTGGTCTTCCTTTCTTTAGCACCAGTGAACAAGAAAAAATGTAATTCATGCATTATTGGTGGACAAGGGTTGCTGATGTTTCAGTGGCAGTTCATTCTATTTTTTTGTCAGCCTGGCTTTCTTGCTTAGAATCAGCTACCTTTGATAATCTCAGTCACTTCTGTTCTAGGGAGAAAGATACACTTTTTGTCAGTCTTAGCTTTACATTTCTTTTTGAATTAATCAAAGGGGATAAAAATATGTTTGAAAACTTATTTTGCTCATTCTCAGAGGTGTCTCTGTTATATTGTGTATTATATGGGTGTATTATCTTGATTATAAATCACTGCTAATTGAATTCTCTCTTCCTTGCCCGCTTTAACTTTTTGTGTATGTATGATGAGGGGAATAATACTTCTTTTCATTTTGTGATACTTGTAATACATGTCTACTGTTATAACTGAATTCCCTCATCCCTCCCCTCTCCAACTTTTCATTTTGTGTATGTATGGTGGGGTGAATAAAACTTGTTTTAATTTTATGATACATGTCTGCTATTATAAGTGAATTCCCACTTCTCTTTCATCTCTGACTTCCTTTTTGTGTATGTGTGGTAGGGGGATAAGACTTGTTTTAATGTTGTAATACTTGTCTGCAATTATAACTATATCCCCTCTTCCCTCCCCTCTCTAACTTCCTTTAGTCATCAGGTTACTTAAAGAACAATATTCTGAATGACATAAAAGTGACCAAGGCATCAAACTTGGACTTTATTTTTGTTCCAAAACTCACCTTGTACTAGAGATTAGTGCCAGGAAAAGAGATAGGAATGTAATAATAATAGTACATAATTAAAATTAGTTTACCCTCAAAAGCTACTTTTCTGAATACAAATTTAATTTCACCACATGTACATCATCACATTTTGTGGATGGCTTTAAGTTGAGTAAGTTGATATGGGGCCAAAAGGTCAAGATCAATGTGACTGAAAAAAGTTGGGTTTTTTGCATAAGAATTTTGTTCTAGAGAAAAGTTTGATGGGGACTTGTACAGTTAAAGTAATAGGGTCCTAAGGCTATGTCCTTTGAAATATCACTAGCATATCTTGGGATCATACCACATGTTTTTTTGTCCATGTTTCATCAGTTACATTTCTGAAACCTTTCAACAGTTCACTTCAGGTTTAAATTATATCATCATTATGTACTTGTTTTTCAGAAGCACTTCTGCTTTAGAGTGGGGCCATGAGTTTGGGAAATACACTTGGGGTACATTGTTAGAACGCTTGGTTCAAGTATTTTTCATAACTTTTGTATAACTCATGTCCAGATCACTTCAGTAACCATGGTGATTCATTAGTGTGTTGGATTTGGGCTTGAAAGAGGGGCAGGTATGAAACCTGCCATTGGATTAGCCCAAGTCAGCCACCATCATGTGTCCTTTGGCATGACACTTTACTCTAGTTGCCTTAGTACTATATAACTAACTTGTATTGCTGTGTGATAAAATAACATACATAATTTCTGGAATTGAGTATCACATATCACTCTTCTCTCAGTACCACTTCTGTTTTTGAGCCAAGAAGTATATTTTGAACATATTAAAGATTTTAATTAAAGTCTCTTTTATGATCTGTATTTCTGTAACCCCTTACCTGATTCACTTTATACTTTGGAATATGACATCACATCCTCCTAGTCTCATCATCACTCATGCCCCTGCCTCAGGGAAAGGGGCCATGGAGTAAAGAATTATAGTGGGGATGCATTCTTATTCAAGTTTTTTCATCACATATTTCCATAACCAATTAACTGTGTGTCATTAGGGTCAATATGCAGACACTTTTTTAAACTCCATTTCATAAGTTTCAATGATTTAAAAAAAATAATAATTTGGAATATTGTATGATTCCAGACTCTATATGCTGCTTTGGTCCATATGTTACATCCCTGTTTGGGGTCATGGGGTCATATCAGGTTCTGTTTTTATAAGCCATTGGGGACCAGAGTGGCTAGTGGTCTAAAGCACTGACCGTTATGGATCACTGCCATCTCACCTCTGTCTGCATGAGTTCGAGTCCAGGCTCGGCTAAGGTGGGTACGTGAGAAAGCCTGCCAGTAGCTTTTGTGGGTTGTTCTTTTTGAGGTTTTCCAGGGTTCTTTCTCCACCATTATTAATGGCTCCCATGTATAGCTTATCTTGTGCTGAAAAATGGCGTTAAAATCAACAGCAACATCAAAAGCCATTATTATTTTTGTATTCTGGTTTGGCAGCTATGCCTTGTTATAATTTATGCATTATATAAATCAATCATGAGAGTTATGCTTTGTATTGTTCCTGCTCATGGGTTAAATTTTTGGATGAGATTATTTGGGAAAAAGATACTTTTTATATTAAATAGTGATGGTGGTGGAGTTACATTCATTTAATACATTGATTGGAAAAAATAAGAACATAATTCTTCCTTTAGCATTTCAATAGATTGAAGGCTGATGAGGTCGAAGTCACTTTAAGCATTTATTTAAATTTGTTATCTGGATGATTGTTATTAGACATATTTTGTTTACTATGAAAATCAAATATCATTACTGGTGTAGCAGTCAAAAGATCAAAGAGAAAGTGGTCAGTTTCTTAGATTTCTTTGGGGGAAAGGAAATGCTTATGTATTTGAATTGGCTTGAAACTTTCCAGATTCAAAACATGGTACATCATGGAATTTATGACCATACCAACCTTATAACAGAAACCATGTTATAATGAAAGGTCTTTTTGTGCTGCACTGTATAATTGGAAGTTTCTCTAGTGTTTATCATACAAAACTTGCATTGTCATCATATATACCAAAAATTGAACTTGTATTAGTCAATTATAGCAAAATGGAAAATTACAGCATGGAATAATCAATAACCTACGGCTGTGCTGCTTCAGTCCGGACAAATCTAGTTACACCTTTACCAGTGGTCTTGTCTTAGCTTATCAGATGCCTATATTTTATTGTTATTGTTGGGTTTTTTTTCATTTGTACAGTATGGATTTATGGATAGATGTTCAACTGTAATCATTTTATAAATACTTTTGTATCCACTGATTTAATGCAGGAAGGTACATACAGTAAGTTAAAAAAATTTTATTTTTTTATATTTCAATTTTTTCAGAATTGATGGATTGTCAAACCAGAGTTGACTACCATAAAGAGTAAGTGACCTTTGCATCAATAGGACATTTATAGTCAGGTTTTGCCCGCTTTTGGAAGTCTGCCAATAAAACATTTTTTGCCAAACCTGCATTAGTGGGAATTGAGGCATAGATATACTTTTCCTTTGTCATCAACATTTTGTTCAGAATTTGGTTACACTTTTTCAGCAATGCTTTAATTGAGTGCTCAACATGCACACTTTGTCCTTGTGATAATCTGTCTCAGTTACTGATAATTAACTAAAAGCAATTAAACTTTAAAGTGTTATACTGATGTGTCATCAAGTCTGATAACATTTATATTTTTTATGTAGCTGTATCTAGCCTATAGTACTCAGGAATATTTTGGAATCCACTATGTATTAAACAAAATAGGTTTGAAATTATTTTGTATAAATTTACTAACTTTAGTGAGTAAGCTAATTTTAAATAAAAAGTTTAGTGTGATGAATAAATGTGCACTTGAAATGCTGACATCTTCGCAGATTATTCTGAAAATTGTATCAAGGTATAACTAGAGATGCCAACCATTCAGGACTTTGCCAAATTATTATGAATTTTCAATGCAGATTCTGCATTTCTAATTTTATTGAGAGAAAAAAAATCAGGAAAAAAATCTAAAATTTGTGTTGATAACATTTTGAATAGGAGTTTTCTTTGTGTACATGACCTGGAGTTATAAAATTTCATTATGAATACTTTTCATAATGAATATATTTTAATTTTTAAGTTCATTACTTTGCAGGATTAAGAAAAATCTGATGTCCAAAGTTGATGCTTTGGTTCAGGAAATAGAGGAAGTTCAAAAGAAGATAGACTACAATCAGGAAAGAAATACAGATGAGCAAAGAAAGCTTTTGGATGATCTAGAGCAACAGATCAATGTCCATCAGAGGTTTGTATATTAGTATCAGCACTTAATAGAAACATTGCAAATGTGCAGTGTTTGATTAGAAAAAAAAATCCATAATGCCATGGAAATTAGGATTATGTTTCTGCTATGAGTTTTGCATTTTTAAACAAAATTAAAAATTTTAAGTAAAGATAATTCCACATATTTACTGCACTGGCATTCCTTTTTTTTTTTTTTGATTTTTGGGAAATTATATCAAATATGTTCAAATTATGACTATCTACCTTCAAATAAGGCTTTATTACTAAAACAAAGAAAACTTCCAAATGACTTTATCTCAAGAACCACTTGGCAGAATTTTGAGTTTCAAAGAAAGCATCTTCGCATTATACTCTTTAAGATTTTTCATTGTTAAATATGGCCACCTTTATTAAAAATACCTTTTTTTAACCTCTTCTCAAGAACCACAAATCGGAATTTGACCAAATTTTACACAAAGTAACCTGACATGAAGTGCTAAAATAAAATTTTAAATGAAGCTGATCTGTTATCATTAATGGCTGCTATTAAGTTTTTTTTTTTTAAAGTGTAAAACATTTCTCAACAGAATTTGACCAAATGTTATGTGAAGCATTCATTTGGGGAGTTCTTTTAGTCTTTTGAAAATTATGCCTATCCACCTTCAAATTTGGCCACCATTACTAAAAACAGAAATACCTTTAACTGACTTCTCATAGACCACTCAACAAAATTTGACCCTGTTTGTCAAAGAACATCCTGGCAGAGATAGATTTTAAACTTTTTCTCTGATGAAGCATTACTAAATATTAAAAAATACAAGCTTTAAATGTATTTTTTTACTGCTCCGATGGCCTAGTGGTTAAGGCGTCCACCTTGAATGCGGAAGGTCATGGGTTTGATTCCCAGTTGAGTCATACCAAAAACTTACAAAAATGGTACTAACAGCTGCCTCGCTTGATGCTCAGCATTAGGAAGTTAGTGTTAGAACTGGTTGGCCTAGTGTTAGGATAATGTGACTGAGTGTGACTTCATGCTACTTGTCTATGGCATGATGTCTAAGTGCTAGACATCACTATAAACTGCCACACTGCAGACATCATAGTGATATAAAATTGCTAAAGCTACTTTAAAAATCATAATCACATCACATCACTTGAAACAAGTACAAATAATTTACTTTGTTAATATTTTATATCTTCTGTCAAGAAAGCAGCCAAAAGAAAATGTAAGCAAGTTTGAAATGGCAGCAGAAATGAAGAAAAGAGGTTGCAGGTATGGATTTTCTCAACCCCTGTAAACTTGGGGATTGTAGAAAAAGTCATGTACTCACCTGCATGTTGTAAGATTGACTTAAATAAATGCAGAAGCTATAGCGACTTGGTGGCTAACATGCTTGAATCATGATCAAAAGAATGCAATTTTAACTTTTCCCATTGGATGATTTTACCATAATGTGTTCTTGTGCAAGGAACTTTACTCCAGTTACTTTGGCAATGAATAACATACTTGTGTTGCTACTACCATAAAATTTCTTACCAAACCAATGCATTGACTCATGCAGATGCAAGAATCATTGAAGTCTGTTCAACTGAATGAAAATGTTATGATTCCTAAATAGGCTGAAAATTGATGCTGCAATGCTAAATAAATAAATATGCTTATGGGGTTGGCATCAAAAAAGGTTACTGTGACTTACTTTTAGTTCGATTAAATGAAATTTGACATGCTTGTATCCTGATGAACACTAAAACAATGTACCAAAATGTTACGATGATTTAATGTTTAAGCATTTAAAACAGTGTAAAGTTTTGTATTCATGTCTGTTTAAGCTTACCATATTTACTGTGTATGTGGGGACCATGTATTTGTTGGGACACCGTACAATTTTTTTAAAAAAATGTTTTGTGCACTGTATATTCTTGGAGAGATTATTTTTCAAGTCATAAGTTATGAAACACTTTTTATATCATTTGAAAATTACATGTCAGAAAATGCACTCCAACTGAAATTTTATTTAAAAAATATGAAACTGGGTACTTGAGATAAAACTCATTAATCCACTGCAGCATTATCTCATGAACACAACCTTTCTCCTGCACACATACGATCCATTCTTTCGGTACATAAATATTTTTTTGAGCTTTCTCATACCATGAAATATTATCGTTAGAAGTAGTACATTACCCAAAGCAAAAACTGCAAGGACTAAAAACAAACTTTTTCAAATCTGCACCAGTCTTGCTAATTCTCACACCTTTGATCCCCATCTTATTGTCAGTCCATCCAGGAATGTGATCAAAGTACACTAGAATTTCATCCATGTTAATGATCATATTGTCGGCAAAATCATCTCTTCTGGCTTTCACAAATTCATTAAAAACTGCTCCAGTTGCCTAGTGTTTAGAGCGTCCGCCTCGTATGCAGGACGTCGTGGGTTTGAACCCTGGCAGAGTCATACGAAAGTCTTTTAAAAAATGTTACTAATAGCTGCCTTGCTTGGCGCTTAGCATTAAGAGGTTATTGTTAGGTTTGGTCAGCCTGGTGTCAGGATAATGTGACTGGGTGGGACATCATGCCACATTTCTGCGACATGATGCTCCAGTGCTAGACGTCTCTATAAACTGTAACACTGCAGACATCGTAGCCTTATGACTGAAAAATTGTTAAAGCTACGTTAAAAATCTAAATCACACACGAACACAAATTCATTATATGATTTTATTTTCTCCAAATCTTCTGTGCGACACTGGATAATTGATGTCCATGCACTAAGCATTATATTGTGTCACTTTAAAAATTGTTCCATTGTTTCAATTTGTTTTCAGAATTCCAATGAACACTGGTGTAGAATTAGTTTCCATATCCCAGCTGTCTTTGTACATTCCCAAAAATCCCCACCCCTAATTAGCACAGATAAAAGAATCCAGGGTCGGCTTCCAAGGTCAGCTTGCTTTGTAATAAAAATAACCATTGTCTTTGATGTTTTGTTGTTAAGTTCAAAGACTGAGTTTAATGCTTGTTGCCATTTGTGTGTATTCACCACACAGGTGTCTGTGTGCTTGGCATCTAGTTATAATTAATATCAACGGGCATTAATTTCTGCAGGTAAATAGTATACACCAAGATTCCATGCTACTAAAAGATCAAGGAAAAAGTCGGGAGAAATGATAATTTTTTTCCTGACCATGAAAAGTCCTTATATTTTGCAAATATTGACAAAAGTCAAGAAAAAACTTGGGGATATTCCTCCACAACTTGATGCCCGAAACAATTAAGTAACTGAGTCATAACTGAACTGATCATGAGTTAAATTTATTGAGTTCTAACCAGAATATTAGGAGGTTGCAGTATGGATCATTTGGGTACTTGCCATAAATATATTTGTTGAGGCAATCCAAACACTCAGTGGATTAAATTTGTCTAGTAGACTTTTTTTCACAGACAGCTCAATATCCATATCTTTCTTTTATGTGGAAGGTATGCCAGTCTAGCATCACAAGAGACTAACATGGTGGTGGCAAAGCATAGCCGCTTAGTGGATGGGCTAGGAAATTTTAATGTTAAATCAGTTATACCTGCATAAAATTGATATGGAATTATTTATTCTCTCAGAAATTGAGAGTATTAAAATCATTATGTCTTTAATCCACTGAAGGACAATAAATCTAAGGCATTGATGAAATTTGAGCTGGTATTAGCGATTTTGCACAAGCACAGAGAATCTCACAACTTCCATTTTTAAATATTTTGAAAAAAAAATATGGAAGTCATATATATAAGGAAAATACAAAAATGAAGAGCACAAAATTCTCTATATTTATTCCTAGACCAACTTCCGGAGTTTTGTTGTATCATATGACTACCACATTGACATGTGGTCTCTAATAAAGGGAGCATACGAAGCAGAGAACCAGACTACTCTGCTTGATGAATCAGACTAGCCAAGTTTCTTGTTGATTTCAAAATAAATGCTGAGAATTATATGTTCTTTCTGTTTTTTTACAAAAGGTATCAGACTTTCGTTTAATATGATTAAAATTTTGTTCAACAACATTAAAACGGAGTTTGTTGTTGATATTATGTGACTATTGGACTTCTGATGTCATTGCTTGAGATTTATGAAGTTATGTGACTAGTAACGCAAATGGTGAGTACAGGATCAAGTTTCATCTATTCCTAGTTTCATCTAGTCTGACAGCAGATTAAAGACATAACGATTATAATACTTGCCATTTTTGAGAAAATAAATAATTTTCCTATCGATTTTATGCAGGCATAAGTTGATATAACTTAGTTTAAATTTTCTAGGCCTGCTTGTAAGCTATCTTACTGTGGTGGCAAATTCCAAACTTTTGATATCTAATTGCTCTGAATCCATACTCCATCCTAAATGTCCACATGAATGCAGGGAAAATGGGAAATTGTCATCCCATTTATTATATACTAAGAAACAATAAGAGCCCCTGGGGACTGTTTTATAGAACTACAAGAAGACAAGTTGATTTTACAGAAAATGTCCTTGTTTATACAACAGTATATAATTTTGAAGGTCTTTTGTCAAAATTTAAATCAACTTTTTTGTAAATGTTTTTAAATGATTGAATTTTTAACCAAATTGTCTTAAGGAGTTTAGGTTGGTTGAAAAATCTTGTTTGAGATTCTATTGGCACACAAATTCAGGGTTAAACATTTGTCGTTACAAGAAAAGATTCTATGACTTTGCATTTATTTATTTTTTTCATACTGTTGCAGGAAATGTTTACTTTGTATAACATACACATATATTGCTATAAACTTCTTTAAAATTAAAAGTTTTAAAGAAAACAAAACTAATTTATGCTCATTATGATGTGTCCACATAGCAACATAATGCAGGTCAGCAAAGTAAAGTTTTTGTTCTGTACATTGAAATGACTTTAAATGCCAATTTATAGGAATATAGTCAGATTTGTTTCATTTGACTAATTTTGTGGTTTTGTACATGATCATCTTTTCTGCAGTATATGTTTTGGAGAGTCTTGAAAGAGTAACGTCTTTAGATTTGTAAAATGCATGTTTTATAATCCAAAATGTTCTTTAATTCAATTCAGTAAAGGTCATATATGAACCTTGAAAATATTAATTTCATCCTGGAAAAAACCTGGAAAACACATGAAAATTTATATCTAGAAAAGCGTGGGAACCATGATACACAGTAATAACTTGTTTTAATGATGCTTTTGTAACCTGTGCTTGCAAAGAGATTGTCACTTAACTCAATTGAATCATCTGCATCTCTTCTGGTCTTCATGTATTCATCAAATGATTTTTTCTCCAGATCTTCTGGGCAATGCTGGATCATCAATGTCCATGAATGAAGCACTATATTGTGTCACTTTAAAATTTGTTCCATTGTTTCAATCTATTTTTGAAATTCCCCTGGATACTGGTGAAAAAGAATCCAAGATATCTTCCACTTCTTGGCCGTTTTATTATTTTGAAGGAAAAAAAACGGCACACTTAAAAGAACCCAAAGTTGGCTTCCGACATCAGCTTCCTGTGTAATAAAATAACCTTTGTACTGATATCCTTTTTTTAAAAAAAAACTGGCTTCAAAGTATCCAAAGTCTGCATATGAGGTCAGCTTGCATTATTAAAAAAAATAACCTTTGGTTTTGATGTCCTGTGGGTAAGTTCAAAGAATGAGTTGGTTGCTCACTGCTAGTTTTGTTTATTCACTACCTGGACTTCTAATATCTACTCGATTGACATCTGTAGTCATAATTAATACAAACAGGCATTCATTACTGTGGGTAAATAATATACACAGCAATACCTTGCTTTATTAATACTTTTTCAACCCATACTTGCAAAAAGATTCTCACTTGCACTAGAGTGAATATGTTTTCAAAAAATGATTTTCTTTTGTTAGATACTGTGATAGAGTTGACCTGGATATAATTCAATCTTGCTTATTTTGCACCTACAACCAAGTCATGCGTGAATGACAGTTGTCTTCAAGATATCGATTGATTATTTCCCTCTCCTTTTTGATTTTGTTGGATCCAGTTTTCAGTCAACATTCAAACCTTTGAGCACAACCAAGCACAATTTATTTTTCAATGTTTGTGTCAATGAACAACATGTTGTGTGTTATCAGACATGAGCAATACATGCTTATGCTACATATACAGAGTTCATGGATATCGTTTATTATTTAATACTTATGATGAAAAAAAGCGATAAATGATAACAATGCAAGGTTCTTTCTTTATAATACCAAATGAGTATTTTGTTATCTATTTTATTGCAATGTGCAGTGAGGGGGTACAAATATAATACAAATTTATTTCATTTCTTAAGTTTTGGGACATATGACCTTGGTGATAAATTTTCACCATAAGTTATGGGACAGGAAAAAAAAGTATTATTTTATTGTGTCCCAATATATATGGTACTTGAAATCCCACTTTACTGGTTGCTTGCCATTGAGCAAGATAGAACCTATGACTATAACACTCTAAATTTACTTCCAGTGTGAATGAGTGGGAGCTGGAAACCCTAACAGAGGATCTAGCTGTATTCCTGTTCCTGAAGGGTACTCTAGTGCTTTCTGTCAATATACAGTCTCATGAAGGTGCCAAAGTGATTCAGTCAGTTTCTCTATCCTCTACACTCCCAGGTAGGCTAGACAGTGTTTTCAAGACTTTTCCATTCTATTTCACAGAGCTTAAAATGCTATTTAAAAAAAGAGGCAGAAACATCAGACTTAATAACATCAAAATTAATAGTATATTTGTATGACCCACAATTAATGTGGTTGGGCATATAGTGTCAGTCTTGTCCACCTTCATCCATCAGTTCAGCCTGCTAATTGCACTCCCAATCATACTGACATTTAGGTATAAGCTCCAGTACCTCTTGAATCCAACTGGAGCAGAAAGGCATAAAAGCTTTCCTTTTTCTATATATTCCATATTGATAAAGGCAAGAAATTCTTCCCAACCTTCCCCTTACCATCACTAGGTGGCTTCAGCTGTTTCCCCCATCTCTTGATATGACATACAGTTAACCCCATACTTACACAATAGTAGCATTCCTAAGAGTGGTAGTGTTACTCAAAAAAACATAACATTTTTGCTATCACTAGTCTTTAATTTTCATTGCAAAATATGTAATTCAGTCAACTTTAATACCATTCATTATTACTGATTACAAAACTTAATTTGTTTGTTTTAGGCAAATAAATTCATTATTGTTTAGTCTTAAGTAAAAAAAATTAAATAATATTCATACGAAAATATGTTAATGTGAAATTTGCACTAGCTGGCATTTTGACATCCATTGACAAAGTCTATATATTACTGAGGGTAGATGTTTCCTAAATGATGTAATCATTATGTTGTGAATTAATAGTTGTTATTTATGTGAATTTTTCACAGTTGTGGTCTTCTGTTTTTTACCTTGTACTTAAACACAGTACTATTGGTGCAGATTGTTGGTTGCTTTTGCATGCACATCTGATATTTATTGACTTATTTAGTAACAAGCATTGATTATTTGTGCATGTGAACACTTTGTTTTGTCTGAACTATTTCAACATAATGTGTAAAACACTTGAGATTTAATGTTACTGAGGACAATCATGGGACCTGCCTTGTGTGTACCTAATATTCATCTACAGTTACATGCAGTGTTTGTGTGTTGTGATATCAGAGTATATGGTCCAGTTGCTGGCACTGGGTAAAATTATTCTCCATTGATATTTCTCCATTGATGACTTGGAACTTACAGGAGACAGAAGACTGTCCTCCCAGTGGGTGTAAGTCTGAGCTTGACCTTAGTACCTTTGAATCTGGGCAGATGGGGTATTTTTCAGACATGGATGATCTGTTTTGACATCAGTTCAGGCTATATAATACCATTTTATTTTGTTGCAGATGCCACATTTAGTACAAGAGGCAACAGTACAGTTGCTGGCCTCCAGTGAATTTGTTCCCTACCACCCCTATTATTTCTTCAATGATAACTTGACACTTAGAAAACCCCCTGTCCAGCCAAGAGCCGAGTCAACCAGACAGATGAGCCAATAGCTGAGCAACCATGGCATTTGCCAATCCGTCAATAGCAACCACTGGCTCAGATCTTATAATTTATCCTTTGGGGAGATATCAATCCATACACAGAGATGATGGTACAGCCTTGTTCTTACCCCCAGGGTGTTTTTCTCTGATGTTAACAGAATGGCTGATGAGGACAACTCCCACATTGACTGTGGGAATAATTTTGATGACTAGCTGTATGCTGATCCTACAATGCATTAAAGTTTTAAAGTGGTTGTAGAGGAAGTCTTCAGAGTTCTGCAAATTTCCAAGTGCCTATTCCACTTTCCTGCAAGCTGGATTTGGAAGATGAAGATGAACAGCCAGCCTTCCTTCTTCTTCCACAATCAATGAAGGTTAAAAAAAATCTTGTAGCTCTCTGACTGATAAAATATGGGATTAGAATAACAGAATTTTGGCCATTTAGCTGAGAGCCAAGCCAACCAGCCAGACTATAGCTGGGCTGGTGTTGCCGGACAATAGTTATGTTGACTGAAGGGCACACTTACCTTCATTTTATATCAGCAAGATAATCCATGGCACTTGTCTGGCCGTCATTGCAACAACCAATTCAAATTCTTGTGGATTATCCTTTGGGGGAGATATCTAACTGTGCAGAGGGACAATGGCACAGCCTCATCTCTGCTCCCTAGAATATTTTTCACTGATGTTGTTTGTTAGAATGTCCAGTGAGGACAACTCCCACATTGAGTGCAGTGATGACTTTGATAACTTGCTGTGTACAGATCATGCAGAGAAGCATATGAGATACAGTTTTAAAACAGTTGTACAGGTTGGCTAATTCCCAAGTACTTATCCCATCAGCTGCAAGTCAGGCTCCATGCTGGTATGGTACCCATTTGCCAACCTTCAGCACAGAGTTGCTGTCCTTGGACATGAACATGGCAGCAGTCAATGTGACCATTTGATAAGGTGGACAAAAATGTCTTGCATGCCACAAACTATTAATGCCTTCTCAGTGATAGATTTGGCATTGTTAGTAATTTTTTTAACTAGGCAAACAAAGCCAGTAGCAATTATGCATGGGACAAGTCTTGGGTGAACTTTTTGCTAAGTGTTGTGAGAGACATTCCTGAGAGGCCTAACCTGTTTAAACAGGCACAGTTTTAGGGGTTTCATTCATGCCCAGACAAACTACTCTTTCACACCTGGCTCTTAATTCATACCTTCTGTTATGGAAAGAATAGAAGGCCCTCCATTATAAAGGTGTACAAGGGAAATTGGCAGGTTTTCAGGGTCTGCTACAACAGTGTTGTCTCTTTGAGTGCCTCAATCTCACAACAGACTAGGAATTTTCTCAGGCTGTTTGAGGAGAAAAAGTTAACTCCATGATCTCAGACACATTCATACAATACAGCAGAGTGTTTATGGGTTATGATAAGGAGTTATCAGGCCTATTAACCTTGTTTGAATTTATTTGGCCAAAATGCCTCACCCTGTTTCCGAAGTGGAATTTATTATTGCTGCTGACATGGCTGAATTCAAATCAGTTTGAGTCTGTAGCCAGCACCCCCTGAAAGCTATTATCATACAAACATGATTATAGCTCAAGTTTTAGCATGCAGTATGAGTGAAATGCATGCCCTTTTAGTGGACTTGAACTACCTACAGTTCAGATAGATCATCAACCGGGCACCATAGCAAATAACAGGCTGCTCTCAGTCAGAATTATCAGCTGTCTCCTCTCCATCGGACAGTCTAGAGCGGCAGTGATGCAAAACCAGGCCAGCTGAAACACTGCACACTGAAAAGTGCCATGAAACCTAACAGTTCCAATTTCTTCCACTTAAGCCAGAAAAAGACAAAGCTACTAAAGGACTGGCATCCTGGTTAAACACAATATATATATATATATTTATATATATATATATATATATATATATATATATATATATATATATATATATATATATATATATATATATGAAATAATCTCAATAAGTTATCTTATAAAAATGAGGTTCACACAATAGCATTGTTGACTGACAATAGGGTCAATGCACTAAATATTTGAGAAATAACTTAGCCTATGCACCGGTTATTGCAGATATGGCTGAAACACCAGACAGGACTCCTGAATTGAGGTTTTGTAAATACAGGTTACTCAGCAATATGAAAAAGGGTTAGCAGCTTAAGACCTACTGTGTTTATTATTATTAAATCCTCTTAATGTATGGAAATAAAAATTTTAAAATTTTCAACGCTTTAAAAATACACTTATTTTTCCATGCACAGGCCACATGGTGCCATAAACATGTATCCATGTGTTTTTTCTGTCAGGTTCCAATGTTTTTACATTCAAAATTTCAAAATTTATTTTAAACTATGTCGTAAAAGCAGACCGCTGTTTTGGAACCTAAGCGGCCACAGAAAACAAGAAGCCAGAAACAGTTATGCCCCCTGACAGTCCTGTGTCAATACCAAATGCTTGATTTTCATGGCCTCTACAATTTTAAGTGATTCAGTATCTTCTAAATACCTAACAATATTAGATAATTTATCAGCTAAAATCCCTATACAGTTCTGCCAACTTATGTTTTCTCAAAGCATTATCAAGCAAACCAAAAAAAAGCATCAGTGATGACTGGAATTCATAAAGAAGTTGCATTCTTTATTTTGAAAAATGTCTCCATCAATGTACATGTCAAGTTGATCCTGCCATTTGATGCACCTTGCTTCAGGAAAGGCTGCCGATAAATTAGGAGACCTTCAGAAGTATCAAGTTGGCATTCAACCTGACAATGGACTTCCTGTGGACAGAGTTGAACTGCAATGGCACCTTTTTTCCCATCTAAAAGACCCAATAACTATAAGATATAAATTTTCTCTTTGTCAGGTTATGAAAGGAATATTGGTGCTTTACCATTTTAGTGCTGACTGTGAGAGATTCTTGAGTATTGCTAACAAAAATAATACTGAACTCGGATCCAGGTTCAGTAACCCAGCACTTAGTGCCCTACTGATGTACAACATATTCAAAATCTCAGCTGGTATGTGTTTTGAAATGCAATATGAGAGACTGTTGCTTTTTAAAGCTCTAAGTTCTAAATATGAAGCAGCTTTTTATATTAAAAGACTAAAGGGGTAAATAAATCATTTTGGACATATGCTCATTGAATTTTATCATGTTATATGTGGATTACTCAATTTTTGCTCAGATTACTCTTTTTGTCCAGTTGGATTACACTTTTTCCTTGCCAGGGGTTGGCATGTATGAAGTGGTCTAATATGCTTACCTTTGCAGATCACTGACATCTCACCTTGCTCAGCATAACCAGTCTCTTGCTCCTTAATGTTTCAGTGGAACAGTTCATGTATTCTTTGGTCAGTACCTAAACTAATGAACCACATTGAAGATGATTTTTTTTCTTTTGTTTTCATTGTCTAGTATTAGTAATGAAAGAGGGTTACCTGTCTTTCAGTAGCAACTACAATACAGCCTCTCTTCTGTGAGATGATTTCCTTTTGTTAGCATTGGCTAGTATTAGTAATGAAAGAGGGTTGCCTGTCTTTCAGTAGCAACTACAATACAGCCTCTCTTTTGTGCCAACCTGATTTTCTAGCCAAGAATCAGATATGCTCAATATTAACTTGGATCCTTAGTCTCGGTGTAATTTTAGCTGGAAATGATCAATATAAACATCTTTGTCCATTCAGAGCCTTATATTTCCTCTTGGTTAAATCAAAAGGGAAAAGAAATGGTAGGAAATAATTATTTATCCCACTGAAAGGTACCATATTGAAATCCAGCTGTTTTATTCTCCAATTTTCTGAACACAAGACTTTAGTAATTATAATAATTTTAAACATGTTTAGTAAAAATTATCCACAAACCAAGATTAATATTTTTTTTCAAAGCACCAAAAGAAAACTTGAAATGTAATCTTAGGAATGTTTTATCTTTACTTAAAAACTGATTATGACTAGTTGACCCACTGGCAGGTGGTCATGAAGCCATTATGTTAAGCCTAATTGTCCGGTTGTAAGTATGCAGCAATGAAAACTGCTGATATATCCCACAACTTGTGATCAAGCAGATCCCTTCCAGAAAACAATCCACAAGCTTGTTAAAAGTATATGATAAAATAACTGTTCATCTTGAAACATTTGACAGAATCAGTTAATGAATTAATGGTAACTAAAATTATGGTTATCAGGCTAGCATTACATTGACATGACCTGGTTGCAGGCTTATTAAATATTAACACTGGAGAGCATACAAAGGGAGCTGAAGCAGTCCAGTTCTCAATGAAGTGGATTAATTTTTGTGATATAAAAAATTTAAGTATGTATGTAGGTTATTAACTTTGTTTTCCCTTTTACAGCAACTTACATTGGTTTACATTTATTTCTGATAAAGAAGATGTTGTTTCTCAAGCATGAGTTTCACAAGCTCATGTACTCTTGTTTTTATTTAATAGCATGTTCTGTCTTGGTCACCTCATTTGGAATGAAGTCAGTTTGTTTTTCATACCTTCTATATAGCTGGAATTCAGATAATGGTATAATGCATTAAAGTTCCTGAACTTCTCTCAGTAATAGAATAGTGATTGTCATATTTAAAGTTGTAGTGTGAAGATTGCTTCAAGCATATTTGAAGGATAATATGGATTATCTTTTGGGTTTTTAAAAGTAAGGTAATATGAATAGATTATTTTGGTTACAATTTGATTGTTGAATATTAGAATTGGGTCATCTCAGTGGTAAAGATTCCACCTAGACCTATTACCAATGGCAGTACCTCTGGATGATGAACAGACAAACAGAAAGAAAAACAAATTTGTAAATGAATATTGAAGCATTCTCATGTAAGTGTTCTATATTGGCAAGCAAGGATATAATGCACAGTGGTTTTCCTACCAGACATTGTACTTGCCAAGCTAATTAATACACAGACATGGCCATAAAGATATTAATTTTCTGGACAATATATGAGAAGATAGATCATTTTCATTAGTACACAAAATATATGGCAAGACCGAAAAGTAATTACTATTTAGTTCAGATATTTGGGTCAGTGATAGTTGTAATGTCTCATTGCTACCATATCTTAATGTATTAGTTTTAATATGAAAAGAACATATCAGTCTCTCACCGAGAGTTAAAGTCCATGAAGTCTTGGCTATTGTTTCAGCATGGGCCTTTACTAATCATTCCTCTATGGATGTCATGAAAACTGCCATTTGGCCTTCTTATTTCATTTTTCCGCATTTGAAATCTGTTTGATATCATACCAGAATGAGTGCAATTGTCACAATTGTATAAGCTCACCAAGTTGTCAGCAAGTCATCTTCCAGTTTACAGTGGCATTCTATCAGAAACAGATAGTTGACAGTGTCTGTAATGAAATAATAGCAGTTACTATATACTACTGATATTAAAATGTATTTGGGGGGGTGGTGAAATTAATTTTAATTGAGTAATACCAGGTTTCTTCCTCTCCACTCTAATATCTTTTAGTCTTGGTCCCAGAGATGGATTATATTCCAAACAAAGAGAAGTGGTTGGGACATTTGACAGAAATGCAATGGCTTTGTTCATTGAAGAAGGGAGGTTTTTTTTCCCTTGAACTTTCAGTCAACTATATATATAAACATGGTCCTTAGTACTGTGAACCATAATTTATTTTTGAATCTTCTGTCCCAGAAATTCTAGTATTTGTAGTTCTTTTATAATTTTCAGTTGAATAGTTGCATAATTTACATACTGTTGCCATTTAAAGTTTTACTCTAAGTTGACACAGGCTTTAGCCCACTCCCATGTGACATATCAGAAGAGATTTTAGCTTAAGAAAGCCATGATAGGTTATAAGTCACTGATCATGTGGAAATGGAAGACATTAATATGGCACTTACTACAGCTACATATCATTATTCATAGTACAAATGATGACATCACTGTGTTTTCTGATGCATTAGATTAGTTTTGACTTATACAAATGTGTTTTTTTTTTGTCTGTTGTTTGTATCATACAAGCCAAATGGAGAAAATGAGTACACAAGATACCCATTGTTTTTGGTCAAATTATCAATAATATTTTGGGAATAAAATGTGTTCATTTGGGATGGTAACTGGGGAGGATGATATCTTTTAAATATCACCCATTGTGTCCTAACATGAATTTTATGCTACTTTTATTCCTCCTACCTTATATATTTACTTATACATCAAGTCCAACTGCAAACAGTGTGGTGTCTGTTATTTGTTCTACTTATTACTCCTAACAAACAGCAGAGACCCAAATCTACCAGTGCACTATCAATCCGTGCAGTCTGCAATTGGCCTCAAGTTATCAAGGGTTAAGCTTAAAAATTTGTAGCATCAACAATTTTTTGTTTCTATTTCAGAAAATGCTAATCAGTGGGATAGACTGGCACACAGCCTGGTACTGTCAGCAATAGATACAAATGTTCTTGAATCCACATTTAGGAAGGCATCCTTGCCACAGGTTTGTAATACATATTAACTCAATATGTTCAAATTATATGTCCCTTTTTGACCAACATGTATAAAATTTTAGCCTAGAGTAATGACATCATTGGACCAGTTGAAGCCAGATTTGGATTTTGTCCAATCAGATTACAGAATTATAGATTTTAATTTTGATCATGAAAGTTCTGTTGGTTAAATCCCAGCCATTAAATTTATATTGTCTCTTATGGATTTGTGATTCTTTACATGTTTTTTAAGTTCTTTATTTGTCAGTCTATTTGATTTCAGTTTTTATAGCAGTAACATATAATATTTTCTTGCATGTTTTTGTTCAGGAAGCTGTGAAAGCATTCTTGTATTCAAAAGGTTGTCAGTTCAGTACTCACCCAGCCAGACCAGGATTGTGACCTTGGTGTGTATTTGGGAAAGGCGCTTAAATCCCATTGCCTCTGCACGATGTATACAGTGTCTTATAAGTGCTGTTAAAACGAACAGAAGCAAAGAAAAAACATGTTGTGCAAAACAAATTATAAATTTTAACATTTTATTTTAAGAATTTAGAAAAATTTAGAAAAATACCTAATTATTTATACTGTTAAATCTGAGTTTTAAAAAAATGTAAAATGCTGTGTTTTGGACTTGACATTTTCAGGGATAACAAAATGTT